>CM034154.1:245262599-245862599 GCA_019776745.2 Taxus chinensis | reverse complement strand
AATTACTTGTACACAGTGTAAATATTGGAATATGATATTATACTACTTAATAACTAATACTAACAATATTGGAATCTGATATCACACTACATAAAAACCAATAATAGCAATTTTAGAATATAATTTCAACAATTATAAAACAAGAAATGATGATACTATAAGTCTAGATTCTTGGACATATGTCCAAATTGAATGAAATGTTGGTTTATATCCCGAGACCCAAACCCAACATGATGACTGGTACATCAAATTGAGGCCAAGTGAAAGGTCAAATAACTCTAGGAATGACTCCAAACAAGGTAAATTTAAGACCCCCAATAAAAGTTTGTATATATTGCTAGGTGAATCTGTGAAAATGAATTTTGAAATGATGGAGAATCTGAAGGAAATAGGTGTCAAATGATCCGGAGAATCATTTAATAATAGTGTCAGCCGGTAGGTGTTTTTGACTAATAGTATATGTTGTTGGCCAACACCATATCTAATTTTTTTAAAATTATTTTTTGATAATAGAAGTTAAAACGAAAGTCTTGACGAGAAATATGTCCTCACAAAATATGGCATGAACAAAAAAATTCAAAAAAATTGATTTTTTATGGAAAAAAAATTAGATTTCACTAGTTTTGTATACAAATTTTTTTTTGAATTTTTTTGATACTTGTAGACACAAAATCATGCACTTTAGACATTATTTAATCCCGCTCTCATACTACTATTCAAAGGGTTTTTGAGTGAAGACGTTCCTAATTAATCCCCATCTTTTGACCATTTTACTTTGTTTTCTATCGTCATTGCCGACCTTTACTACATGCATGCCTAGTATGTCTTTAGCATTTTCCATCATTATAGCATTGACTGGGGCACTCAAAGCAGTACTGGGGTGCCCACGAGCGCCCTGATCGTTTTTACACTTTCTTGCCACTTTTTGGGAACTTTCTAGCCGTTTGAACATTCTATCTTTTTGGTGGTCAGAGTCTTCGGAGCTAATTACGAAATTAGAGGAAGAGAACCATATAAATACAAAGTAATGAGTCCATAATGGAGGACCAAGCACTAGGTACTACTATCATCATCTAAGGTTACATCCATATAAATCTTATTTGCATCCATGTAGCTCCATCACAAGGCACAAAGCCAGTTCATCTGCATCACATTGCATAGGAAGGAAGTTTATTCTATTCCATCCACCATTCTATTACTTTTTTTACACATAGTTATTGCTCACTACTTTCACAAAGTGTGACTGACATAAGAGAAACCTAGGGCATGATTACACACAAACACACATAGAACTACATTGGGTTTGAGATTTAGTGCAATACTCAGTTAGTAAGTCCACCATTGTGGAAACTGAGGACATTCTAACCCCTTCATTTGCAGATTTTTAGTTTTTAGGGTTTAATGCTTGTTTTGGAGTCTTACAGGTTTATTCTTCATTTTTTATCATCAATGAAATTTAGCACAGAGTAGTTAGTTAGATGCAACATGCAGCGAGGGTTTTCGCATCATCATCCGACCCTACAAGTTTGGTTTCTGGACCTCCTACATAGAATAAGGCACCCATAACTCAGCCTAGGGTGGCCACAGGTGCGTTGATCATCTCCCAGGTGTTGTAGTCTAGTTAAACAACTCAGATCTATGCTATTTGGGACTTATGCATGTTCATTCCCAATTCTAGAATATTTATTTTATTTTATGACATAGTATAAATTAGTCTAATAATCAGCTAAGTCAATTCCTTACTCTTTTTACATATTAGGGTTTCTATTTTCATTAAACTAGTTTCCTGGGTCACTTTCTATATTTATTTACTACTTTTATTTACTATTATTTAATGTTGTTCCTAGTTTAGATTAAATTAATAAATCCACATTTTTCGTTAATCATTTTAGTGAACTTGAATTTCAAATCCACTTTACGTCTAGGGTGTATACTCCTTTCGCCATGGTGCAATATCATGATGATTTTACTGAAGCTCATATTACGGCCGTTAATGATCACATTGTTGAACATCCCCACAATCTACATTTAATTTTACATGCTTCTCATGAGGAAGCTACTAATTTGGCAGAGCTCACCGCTTTCGCGACCATACTGGCTTTTGTTGTTACTCAATTGCTTGCTTCCACTCTTCCACATATTTCTACCATTCCTGTTTTTGTCACTTCTCCTACCAATCACTTTACACCGCCTTTAGTTTCTCATACATGACAAGTTTCATCCATTGGTACTCAAGACTTAACTACTCTTTATTAGGACCTTCAAGCTCAATTTTGTAAGTTACAACAAGCCACTTCGCATGCGTCGCCATATCTAGATTCCACCTTGTTATTGTATACTCCATTTTAACCTTCCATCTCCACTTATCCGTTTCCTCCTAGTTTTTTCACCCCTAAGCTTCCCATTTTCAATGCGCAAGGTGACCCACAGGAACATCTTAGAGCATTTTATGTCACCTGTCTTGATTTTTTGATGATCATGTTCTTTTGGCTAAAATATTTCCCCGTAGTCTCCGTGACTATGTGATGCATTGGTTGTATGACCTACTTGTTCACTCGGTAACATCATTCACGCATATGGCTGATGATTTTCTTACTCATTTTTCTATCAATATCGGCTCAAAGATCCTTTAATCTCAATTAACACAACTGAAAAAGGGACCCAATGAACACCTAGCCAACTATGTTTTGAGATAAAAATAATAATTTAGATAATATTTCTAATGTGCTAGTGGACTCCAAACTTCATGATTCTTTTATTCAAATTATTTTGCTACCACTTCAGGAAAGTGGTCTCTTTAAAGCCTTTCTTTCATTCGATCAATTTTTTCATACTCTTAAGATTTGCAAGACCAAAATCCTATCCATATGTAAGTTTAAGTATCATAAGAAATCATCATCCTCTACTTTTTTTCAAAACAAGGCACCATTCAAACCATCTACAACTAATCCAATCGACACTAAAATTATTGTCAATGCATTCACTACTCCTAAAGAGGTTCAATCATCACTACCTAAGTGTACGTTTACTAACTTTCCTATGGCCCCACATCTCATATTGCAAGAAATTCTTGAGAGAAATATTATCATGCTCCCTCCACCACTCGAATTAGATCTATCGTGACCAAAAGGGAGGAATCACATTGAAATCTTCCGATGTGACTATCATATATGTGTGGGAAATTCTACAAATAGATGTTTCAAGCTCTACACAATCATCAAAGATCTCATTGAAAATAACAAGCTTGAATTTCCATAACCTACATACTCTGCACCAAGTAATGACAAGGGTAAACTCAAATTGTTTAATAATCAATCGCAACAACATGACAAGAAAGCATCTAACTCTTCTGCTAATCATACATACCACATAGTGCCTCCTCCTGCATCAGGGTCTCTTGACTTTTTAGTTGCACATACTAACACTTCACCACCAATCATCTCTTTTTCTAACCATGATTATCATGAAAAATTCACTTCTAATCACTTACATATTGATGCATTTATCGGTTCGGTTTCCATCAATACTAAGGTTGACCTATCATGGCCCATTAGTGCATATTCTATTCCACTTCTTAAGGCTATCGGTTATCCTCAATCATAAATTGAATACCCTTTCAACAAACCCTTTGGTGTCATCAAAATTCATGTTATGGTTGGCACTCTTACTATGCTTGTGCCTTTCCTCGTTGGAAACACAATTGATGGGTGTGACATGCTTCTTGGTCTTAATTGGATTCTTCAGTCTCAATATATCATCTCTATGAATCATTTTCTACTTAAATTCATTCAAAAAAATCAAGTTATCTCTATTGATGATGTACCTCCCTTTACTCCATGGTCGGCATCTCCTCACAAATTAGTTAGCACCCCACCTACTTCATCTAACACATAACATTCTATGCTACTCAAAGCACATTCTATTCCTATTATACCTACTCTCACATTATCTAGACATGATCTCACTATACTGCTAGTCCTCAACACTGGTATAAGCCTATTCATAGGATAATTACTGCATCTCGATGTCGATCACCACCTTAGTTTATTCCACGTGGGTGTCTATCACCTTCGCACTCCACATAACGTATATCTCCATCACCGAAATTTTTTTGTACACCACTACATTTATCATATATTAATCCATCACATGCACATAGAATTCAATCACCAGCGTACAATGTTTGTCTACTATACCACCCTTATTATAGCATGATCATGCACTTTTTTCACCACATGCATTGGTTGAAGGACCTTCGTCCTTCACCTTGATTTAATAGTTCATTCATTCATGCACACTTGGGGGGGGGGGCATAATGTAGACACAAAATCATGCATTTTAGACATTATTTAGTTCAAGTCTCATACTACTATTTAGAAGGTTTTTGACTAAAGAAAGTACTAATCAACCCCCCTTTTTTGGCCATCTTCTCTTATTTTACTTCATCGTTTCTGACCTTTAACACCTACATGCCCAGTTAGCTTTCATCAATTTGTGTTATTTTAGCCTTGACTGGGAAACCTAAGATAGTATTGGGCCGCCCATGGGTACCCTAGTCTCACAAGGGGTGCTACGATCCTTTTTGCACTTTCCCACCACTTTTTTGGCTCTTTTTAGCCATTTAAGATCTTTATCATATTGGTGGTCAGCCATTTCAGGGTTAATTACGAAATTAGATCAAGAGAACCCTATAAATATTAAGTTATGAGACTGTAATGAGGGACCAAACACTAGTCAATACTACTATCCACCTAGAGTTGCATCCATTTATGATTTGGAGATCATTTGCAGTTATTAGCTCCATCACAAGGAAAAGGATGGTTCATCTACATCACACAAGCATAGGAGGGGGATTTTATTCTATTCCATGCACACATTCTATTACATTTTATACATATGGTTATTTCTCGCTACTTCACAAAGTGTACTGACACAAGAGCACCTGGGGCATATGATGCTCACACACTAGAACTACATTTGGGTATGAAATGTAGTGCAACACTTAGTTAGTAAGCCCATTGTTATGGAAGTTAAGGTCAGTCTAACCCATTAATTTACATTCTTTCTTAGGGTTTTGATACTCATCTTTGGTCTTTTAAAAGTCTTGTACACATCTTGGATTATCAGCGACATCTGACACAATACAACGAATCTGATATGACACACAACAATGGCTTTAAACTCCCTGTCAAGCCTGTGAAACTCAGTTCCTAACTTTTTACATAAACCAGGGAACCCATACTATAGACAAAAGTGCCTGTAGGCACCCAAGTACCTCTCAAGGTGCTCTAGTCCAGCTAATCAACCTAGATCCATCCTTTTTAGGACCTCTGCACATTCATTCTTGTTTCCTATTCCTCCAATCATTTTTTCTACACAATCCCATAAGATCATCAAATCAACTGAGTTATTTCCTCTTCTCTCTTGCACATTAGTGATAAAATTTCCTTTTGCATAGTTACTTGGGTCATTTACTTACATCTTTACTTCATTTACATGTCATTATAGATTAGATTAACTATAGGATATTACCACATTTTAGTTAATCATTTTGGTGAACCCAACTCAATCATTCATGCTTCTAGATTCTTCATTCATACTTTACCATTATAGGGTTTATTCCCCTTTCTCTATGGCTCAATCTCATACTAATTGTATTGAATAACATCTTAAGGCCATTGATGATCAGATTGATGCACATCCATAAGATCTAGACTTACTTTTACATGTGGTTTATGAGGAGGCTACTAATTTGGCTAAAATCAATGCTTCCTCAGACATACCCACTTTTGTTAGTACTCAACCATTTTCTTCTACTCTTCCACCTATTTATACTATTCCCATTTTTGTTACTACTCCTACCAATCATTTTACACTACCATTAGTTTCTCATTTATGGAAAGTTTCATCCATTGGAAATCAAGACTTAACTTCTCTTTATCATGTTATTCAAGCTCAAATTTGTAAGTCATAGTAGGCTACTTCACATGCATCACCGTCTTTAGATTCTACCTTATTGTTGCATACTCCATTCGTACCTACCATCTCTAATTATCTGCTTCATCCTAACTTTATCACCCCTAAGCTTCCCATTTTAAATAGGCATGGTGACCCATAGGAACACATTAGAGTGTTTCATGTTGTCTGTCTATATTTTTCCGGTGATCATATTCTCTTAGCTAAAATATTTCCTCATAGTCTCAATGATTATGCGATGCGTTGGTTTTATAATATACCTATTCACTCGATAACTTTATTTACAGATTTAGCTAATTCCTTCCTTACTTATTTCTCCATCAATATAGGCTCTAAGATATCTTACACTTAGCTAACACAACTTAAAAAGGGTTCAAATGAACACTTCGCTAACTATGTTTTCAGAGATAAGAATAATCTAGCTAAGATAAAAAAATGTACTTGTAGACTTTGAGATTCAAGACTTATTCGTTCATAGTCTTTTACCACCTCTCTAAGAGATTGTTATTTTTGAAACCTCTCCTTCATTTGATCAAATTTTTCATACTCTTAAGCTTCGTGAGACCAAACTCCTATCCATATGAAAGCTTAACTATCAGGAATAAGATTCATTATCCACTCATTTTCCAAACAAGACGGTATTAAAACCATCTTCCATTAAGCCAACCGATGATAAAATAACCATCAACGTAGTCACTCCTACTAAAGAGGTTAAGTCACATCAAACTCAGTGCACATTTAGTAACTTTCCAATGGCTCCACATCTTATATTGAAACAACTTCTCAAAAAAAATCTTATTACTCTTCCCACACCACTCGAGTTAGACCTATCAAGACCCAAAAGTAGGGACTACAATGAGAACTTCTACTGTGATTATCATATATGCGTACGACATTCTAAAAATTGATGTCTCAAAATCTGTACAATCATCCAAGATCTAATTGATGACAACAAACTAGAGTTTCCAGAATCTACTAGCTCTTCCCTGACCAATAACAAGGAAAATATCAATCTCTTTAAAAAAAAATCTCAACAACGTGACAAGAATACATCCGAATCTTCAGCCAATCATACATATCACACAATTCCTCCTCCTAGTTTAAGATCTCTATATTTCTAAGTAGTAAACACTGACACTTTTCCACCAATAATTTCTTTCTCCGATGTTGATTATTATGCAAATTTATCATCTAATTATTTGCATATCAATGCATCCATTGGCTTGACCTCCATTAACAACACCAAGGTTGACCCATCATGTCTCATTAGTGCATGATATATTTCACTTCTCAAGGCTATCAGTTATCCTCCATCTTAAATCAAGTACCCTTTTAATAAACCCTTTGGTGTTGTTAAAATTCATGTCACTATTGGTCCTCTTACACTACTTTTACCTTTCCTCGTTGAAAACATTGTTGACAAATGTGACATCCTTCTCAGTCTCAATTGGATTCGTCGATCTTAGTCTATCATTTCTATGACTCATTTTCAACTTAATTTTATTCACAACAATCAGGTCATCTCTATTGATGGTGTCCATCGATCTATGTCATGGTCATCATCTCCTCACACATCAGTTAACACATCATCTATTTCCTCTAACACATCACACTCTATGTGGGTAAGTACAACAAGTTGGGGGACCAAAAAATGGACATCAAATCTTGAATTTTACTAACCGCAATCACGGTATTAAACACTGTGATCGAGGTCTATTTTTCTAGACTTAGGAAATTCTGAACCTAAAACCGCGATCACGCTTTATAAAAAGTGCTCACACTTTATAAAGTGTTCTTGCACTTTATAAAGCACGCTCACACTTTATAAAGTGCACTCACACTTTATAAAAAATGTAATCGCACTTTATAAAGTGTGATCATGGTTTTTAAAAAGTGTGGTCGCGGTTCTCTGATACCAAAAAATAGCAGCAACCTTCATTTTCCCCACAATTTTATAACCACAATCGTGGTCTATAAACCAAAATTACAGTTGTTTCTGTATCATCAAATATGACTCTCAAGGCTCAGGAAATTTCTTTTTTTCTTAACTAGGGCTTTGGGAGGTCTTTATGCCATGTGAAAGGCCAAAAGCTTCAAATTTTCTCTTTCACGGACTTGAACCATACCAAAAAATTAAAAACACGTCACAAAAATGGTACCATTGCGTAGGGTAGACTGTTATCTTCGTATAAATATTGATTTTAAAGTGAATAGAATAAGATAAATATCATTTTATAATTTTTTACTAATAGTAGGTCTTTAAGACACTTTTTTCCATGAATGTTCATATCTACATTTAAGACTGCATTTTTTTTCTTGTCAAAATGTGATAAAAACTATACCATCCCAAGTGTGGAAAAATTATATACATGTTAAAAAAAATTATTTGATTTCAATATCTTTTGATGTAGTTATGGTGGGAAAATGGAAAGTTCTTTGTTTTCTAACATTTTTCAGACTACTTTCACGGAAAAAATCATTAAAAAAAATATTGCTAAAAAAATACAAAATAAAGTCCATCCCAAGATAGACAACGGTATCTAAATTTTTACCAAAGGGAAAAAAAATAACAAGTTTTGGGCATTCAAATTGCGGGAAAATGGACTATAATCTCATAGGTTAAAAAAAAAACCAAGTCATAGAATTTTGAGTGTTTAATATAGCTAAACTTGTCTGTTTTATTTTTTTTAGTAGTTTAGAAACTAGATTCTGGATGCTACAATTCATATTTATATAAATTTTTCCAATTTTGAGTGCACGTATTGCTAATAATCCCTACAAGTTGATATTTTCCTATTTTTTGCAATATGACATCCACTTATGACCCCTTTTTTGTCCCCCAACTTTCTGCACTTACCCATGTTGCTCAAAACACATTCTACTCATAGCTCACCTATTCACACATTGTTTACATGAATGCGTTGTTCCACTAGTCCTCCACATAGGTATAGAACCATTCCTAGGATAACTACTACATCTCAACATAGGTCACCACCTCAGTTTATTCCACGCAGATCTTCAACTTCTTTCCATTACACATCATGTAGATCTCCATTACTGATGCATTTTTTGATGCCAAAATCTTCATCATACATTCATCCATCACATGCACTTAGACTTCATTTACCAAAAAAACATTTATTTTCCATAACATCATTATTAGAGCATCATCATACGCTTTCCTCATCACTTACATCAGGTGAAGGACCTCCATCCTTCACAGTTATTTCTTAGCTCACTCATGTACACTTGGAGGGTATGACATCTAATACACCCCCCACACATCATAACATCTGAACATCTATATTATTGGAATACTCTTACATCAATAACCTAGCATAAACATATTCATTCATACTTTAGCATCATCATTATCTGATGAAACACTCTTATGCTTCGGTTCACACTTGATTGTTGAGGGCTTATTACACATAAACCCCACACACTACACTCTAGGAATTACACATTGAATTTCATCACACATATCGCATCCTATATCATACATTCTAAAACATTTTGATCATTGCATAGTTATACATCATACATCATACTAGTATTTATTATACACTTCTATTATCTATGACACTCGCATTACACCCTATTCATCTTACATATACACATATTGCATTGCATACTATACATTGAATATCACACATCCTACACATCATATGGTAATTTATTATTATCACACATACTAAATTTTCATCTACACACTGCACTCACTACCCTATGATGCACTTTAGTTCCTCGATCCATCCTTGACTGACGAGGGTTTGCAAATAAAATGGACCTTCTCTTCATCACACATTTATCATTCAACATTTCATCATGTGACATTATTAGGTTAGTTTCATACGATTTAGGATAAATGGTCACCCATTCTATCATTTTTTAGTGGTATACAACTTAGGTTATATCACCACTCCCTCTTTTCATCTTGTCATGATATACATTTAGGGATAAATCATCACTCAACCATTCGTCTTATAGTGATATACACTTAGGCTAAATCATCAATTTTATGTTCATTTGGTCATGATATTTTTTCCTTGAATAGGGTTCCCACGATAGTACTCAGGTGCCCATGGGTGCACTGGTCCCACTAGGGGTGCCCCGATCCTTTTTTCACTTTCCCGCCTTTTTTTGGATCTTTCTAGCTGTTTGATATCTTTATCTTTTGGATGGTCGACCATTTCAGGGTTAATTACAAAATTATATTAAGAGAACCCTATAAATATAAAGTTATGGAACCATAATGAGGGACTAAGCACTAGTCACTACTATCATCCACCTAGAGTTACATCCATTTGGAGATCATTTACATCTACTAGCTGCATCACAAGGACAAGGCTGGTTCCTCTACATCACACAAGTATAGGGTGAGGGATTCTATTCTATTTCATGTGCACATTCTATTACATTTTATACATATATTTATTACTCGCTAATTCACAAAGTGTGACTGATACAAGAGCACCTAGGGTACATGATGCACACACACTCTAGAACTACATTTGGCTCTAAAATGTAGTGTGAATCTCAGTTAGTAAGCCCATTGTTGTGGTAGCCGAGGTCAGTATGACCCATTCATTTACATTTTTCATTTTTTAAAGGGTTTTGATACTCCTCCTTTTTCTTTTACAGGTCTTTTATACAACTTGGATTAGCAACGACACTTGGCATAGTACAATGAATCTGATGTGGTGCATAAAGAGGGTTTTAGACCACTTTCCAAACTTGTGAAACTTGGTTCCAAACTTCTTACATAGACCAAGGTGCCCATTATATATACCAGAGCACCTCTAGGTGCTCCATTATGTCTCCAGGCACTCTAGTCCAGCTAATCTACCTAGATCAATCCTTTTCAATACATCTGCATAGTCGTTCTTGTTTCTTGTTCCTCTAGTCATTTCTGTGACATGGTCCTACAAGATTCATAAAATCAAATTAGTTATTTCCTATTCTCTCTTGCACATTAGGGTTAGCATTTCCTTTTGCATAGTTGTTTGGGTCATTTACATACTTCTTTAATCCATTTATTTACTGCATTTACATGTCATTCTAGGTTAGATTAACTATAGGATATTACCACATTTTTGTTAATCACATAACATCTCACACATTTCCCCCATCCTATTAGAATAGGTGCATTTATCAACTCTACATTGAATTACATCACTCTCCTTATATAGGAATACTCATCCCACTTTCTAGTGTTGTCATTACCCGATGAAACACTCTTTTGCTTCATTTCACACTTTACTATTGAGGGCATACCACACATGAACCCCACACATGGTATAATAGGTACTACATACTACATCTATTCACACATCACATGTCACACATATTACATCCTAAATTTAGACTACATTATTTAGACCATTGCACATTTACGTATTATACATACTTTACACATTATACTCATCCTCATCATATATATGTCATACTCATATTATCTACGCATCTAGCATCCTTTACTATTCATCATACATAATATATTACTATTCTATCTACACCTATAACCTAACACACTATGCATTCCATTTTACACATTTCTACACATCATATGGTAGTCTACTCATCACACATACTACATAACACACACACCTTAAAATTTTAGTGTACATACACATCTTGCATTGCATCTTATACATCCCACACTACACATTCTACAAATCATATGGTTGTATATTATCATCACACATGCTACATCATATTCTATGCGCTGCACTCATTACTCTATGACACACTTTAATCCCTCTGTCCATACTCGACTTCAGAGGGTTTACAAATCAAGTGGACCTTATCATCATTCGGCCATATATCATGTGACATTCCTAGGTTAGTGACATATGCCATAGGATAAATGGTCAGCTATTCCCATCATCTTGTAGTTGTATACACTTTAGGATACATTACCACTCCTTCTCTTCATCTTGTAGTAGTATACACTTTAGGCTATATCACCACTCCCTCTCTTCATCTTGTAGTATTATATTCTTTAGGATACATCACCACTCCCTCTATTCATCTTGTAGTGGTATACACTTTAGGATTCATCACCACTCCCTTTATTCATCTCGTAGTGATATACACTTTAGGATACATCATAACTCGATCAAATTGTAGTGATATATGCTTCGGATATAAGGGTCATGCACACATCATCTCTAGGTCACATATCTTCACAACACATACACATTCATCATAGCTTGTTAGCCATAATACACACTATTCGACCATTTCTTGATGATGCACTCTTGTTTACAGTTCATTCTTGATTGTTGAGGGGGGAAACTAAATGAACATCACTGCATACAACTCCATCCACTTAGGGGGCACGTGGATCTTATCAACCATCTTGCATTCCATTCCATCCATCGACAACATACTACATATAATGGTTTCTTTTAATCTTGCTTGCATTTTCTTGTTCATGGTCACTTTATTACACATGCTAAATCAATCTCTTGTATTTCATTTATCTATACCATACACACATGCATGTTCATGCATTTCCTTAGTTGTGATTGCAGATACAAGTCTTTTGCACGCAACATGGATTCTCACCTTATACCCATACTACACTAATTGTTGGGGGCATCCATATTCATCTGTTCCAGATGTTATTGTTTCATTTTGTACTTATCACTTTACATTCCTAGGTTATACATGATTTTGACATGCTAGTTATATTTCTAAAATGCTAATAGATGCTCTATGTGCAGAATTTGTTTCAAAGGATTTACTACTTCCATGGGTATCTGTCTATTTTTCTACTATTGTTTGTCATTGTATTCTCTTGTATGCGAGATTTTCCCTACGTTTGGTGTGCACACTTATTTGTTGTATGTGTCCATTATGGCCTTTCATTTATTGCAACGTCATGAGTTGTGTACCATGTTTACAACCCTCTTTGGCGGTCTACTTTTTCCTACATGTTTACATTACTATATTTCTTGGTAGCTTACACATTGCTTTTTGCGTGCATGCTTGTTCATACTAACACTTGTTTTTGGCTAGCCTTTTTGTTTGTATGCATCCTTGTTTCTACTAAGTACATTCCTTTCCCTCTATAGGGAAGATTTACACAGTTCATGCAGTTGGTCTTCTTTTGCGGCTGAATTCTCTTATCAGTGATGTTGCATGCCTCCCTAAAGAGGGGACATCATTTGGGATTTTACATACTACACATCACTTCTACACTAGTTCAGTTATGTCAGTTTCTATCCATAACGTTGTGGGTTATACAATGAGTGGGTTCACACCAGTCTAAAAACCCCGTTCCCAGAACCTTTTATAGGAAATGGTTATCCTTAAAATTATGGGGAGTAGTTATAGGTTAGAGGATACAATGGAATTCCTCTCTACACTACTTCATCCAGTGGTGTCGGATCACCCAAAAAACCAGGTAGTATAGAGATCTCTTCACACATATTCAAGGAAGTAGTTACAAGTGGGAGGATATAGTGGAATTCCCCCTTACACTTCTTCATCTTATGGCATTAGATCACCCAAATAACCCAAGACAAGATATCCTCTTTCTACACCCTTTTCTCTCATCACAGATCAATTTCACATGTTCATTTTACAATTTTCATACTTTCATTTCATTCTTTTCATTACCATATACATGTGTCTTTTACATACATTTTTACATATATACATGCATATTTAAATACTTGATCATATTCTCCTTGTAGATCCGACCTTATGAGAAACAAGAAGTCAACAACTACAATAAATGGGGGAAACAACAACAAAATTTTGTGGCAACACACATGATACTAACCATGTAGGTACATCACACACATCAACAAATACACACATGTTTCCACCCTAGGTTAACTCTCATCACATTTTTTTAATTTTATCCTCATTTTCTATGCTCCATATTTTTGTTACTCCACGTTTTGTCTAGTCCTTCGACATGCTTTATTCATCACTCTACATCAACATCATGTATGCATTTCTATCTACTTTATGTTACTGATTTTTCTATTCACCAACATAAAGTGGGGACAAATATAGACACAAAATCATATACTCTAGACATTATTTATTCTTAGTCTCATAATACTATTCATATGGTCTTTGAGTGAAGAAAGTACTATTAGCCCCCATCTTTTGGGCAGTTTCTTTTTTTTTGTCATCATTTTCAACCTTTATGCATACATGCCCTATTTATTTTTAGCATTTTCCATCATTCTAGCCTTGACTGGGGTACCCAATCTAGTACTAGGGTGCACACAGGTGCCCTGAACCTTTTTACACTTTCCCGCCACTTTTTGGGCACTTTCTAGATGTTTGAACTTTCTTTATTTTTGGTGGTCAGACTCTTTAGGGCTAACTATGAAATTAGAATAAGAGAACCATATAAATAAAAAGTTATAAGTCTATAATGGGGGGACCAGATACTAGGTACTACTATCATCATCTAAGGTTGCATCCATATAAAGCTCATTTGAATCCATTTAGCTCCATCATAATGCACAAGGTTGGTTCATCTGCATCACACTACATAAAAGGGAAGTTTATTCTATTCCATCCACCATTCTATTACATTTTATACACAGTTATTTCTCTTTACTTTCATAAAATGTGACTAGCACAAGAGCAACCTAGGGCATGATTCCACACACACACACACACACACACACAAAACTACATTGGGTTTGAGATGTAGTGCAACACTCAGTTAGTAAGTTCACCATTTTGGCCATTGATGATAGTCCAACCCCTTCATTTAAATTTTTCTAATTAGGGTTTGATGATTGTTTTGGGGTCTTACAGGTTTATTGTTAATAGTTGATCATCAGTGACATTTATCATAGAGCAACGTGTTACACGTGATAGGAAACGAGGGATTTTACATCATCATCTAATCCTTTAAGTTTTATTTTTAGACCTCCTGCATAGACTAAGGCACCTAGAACTCAAAATAGGGAACCTACAGGTGCCTTGATCCTCTCCCAAGTGCCCCATTTTAGTTAAACAACTCATCCTTTTTAGTACTTCTGCATGTTCGTTCCTGCTTCTAGAATATTTCATTTATTTTATGACATAGTCCAGATCAGCCTACGAATTAGCTAAGTCACTTCATTACTCTTCTTAAACATTAGGGTTTATATTTTCATTAGCCAGTGCTTTTAATTATTTACTATTTTTCCTAGTTTATATTAACTTAATAAATCCACATTTTTAGTTAATCAATATTAGTAGTTAAAATGATTATTGGCCATTATGTCTATAGTGTTGTCATTGATTTCAAAGGTCATAAATGAAAAATGGATTCAAGGTGTGTTAAGAGTCTCCATGAGGTTTTATTCATATTCAAACATGAAGGTTGATTGGTAGTGTCCAAACATGGTGTGGTGTCTAGGAGCATGGTGTAGTAGGCATGGACATAGTATGATATATCGAGTGGTTGTTTAAGGATGTTATGATGTCAAAAATAGTTAGTATGATGTGAAAATGTGTCCAAGTATTTGTAAGGTGTCATCATGGTCACTTCATGAAGAGCCATGGTTGAGTCAACTCATTCTAGGCCTATTCGTAGACCTAGTGCATTGGGTTTGACATGATGACATGAATTATGGAGTAGCTAAGCATTTTATAATCATGTTAGAAGTTGTGTGATGATCCATATGATGTGTATGAGGAGTTTCAAAACATTATTAAGAGGTTTGATAGTGTTTTATGCTCCTTTGAAGTAAGTTTAGTGAAGACAAGGATAAAAGACACAAGTGTTATCCAAAATTCACCCCCCAGGGTAAATTTTGATAACATGCATCTGAGGTTCGTTGTACCAAGCTTGGGGCCAAAAATCATGAAAATCAGCTAAGTCCTAGTCCAGGCAGTCCTTGGGACAGTTGGGACGTCGAGGCGCGAACCGGTCGAAAAGCCACCAGGCAGTCCATGAAGCAATTGGGACATCGGGACGCGCGGGATGCGAAAGGGCGAAGCGGCCAAAAGAAGGAAAAAATCACCAAGTTTTGTTTGGGACATCCGGGCCAAAAGTACGTGAACTGGCTGAAAAGTCAAAAGACAGTCCATTTCGGGTGGGTCGGAGAAATTTGTCCCAGACAGTCAGGGATAGTTGGGCCAAAAGTACGTGGAGGACGCGAACCGGCCGGTTCGGCCGAAACAAAGGACTTTCGTTTGGGACATCCGGGCCAAGAGTACGTGCGGGATGCGGAGAGCCAAAAGAGCCGAGAGCGAATAGAAATGTGCCACGTGTCTTCGCCTCAAAGATGGATAGGGAAGCCCGAATCGGGTGGATCGGAGAAATTTGTCCCAAACGGTTTGGGACATCTAGGCCAAAAATATGCGAGGGACGTGAAGACCCGGAAAAACTGCCAATGAATAAGAATGTGACACGTGTCACAAGGGGAGGTGCAATGAAAAAATTTCGACTAAGTGTTTTTGGCCGAGTTTTTTAAAGGGAGCGAGTTGGAGCGTTGGCCCGAGCCAATAAAAAGAGGACGCGTGTCCTAAGGAGAAAGGGAGTGTGGAGCTTGGGGAGGATTTGGAGAATTTGGCAAAAGTTCTAGCCAAAAAACTAAAAGGTAAAAGATGCCCCCGCACCCCTATCAACCAACCAAAGCGTGCCACGTGTCCCAAGTGGCGGGGCACAGGGAAAAAATGGAAAATTTTCCAAAGAGTTAAAAAGGTCAAAATTTCAAAGGAAAGCCCATGGAAAGGTGGAGGAGAGAGAATTGCTCAGCGAACCAGCACCTGACACGTGGCATCTGACCAGCAGAGCGCGGAAAATTTTTAAAATTTTTCCAAAATGCAAAAAGTTCAAAATTTAAAATTTTTTGCCCGACATCCGTTTTTTGGGCCATTTTGCCCTAAAACTTCAGACCTTCATATCTTTTGATCCAGAGCTCGGATTTGCACGTTCTTCATATCATTGGAAAGATTTTGACATTTTCTATAAGATTCCATGGTCAATCTCTAATTTTGGTTCAGTTTTAAGAGAGAAAATTCAAAAAATGGCTCTGGTACGTGTCCATGGGCAGAAATGACCTTTCAGCGACCAAATTTAATGCAGGATGGGTCGCATTCTCCTCCAATTTGGTCAAAAATGATAGGGTATGGGTTTGTAAGGTCCCCCATGCCGATTTAATGCATTTGCAGTCAATGAGGAATGGGCTCCCATGTTTTGTACGTTTTCTCTCTCCTGGGCTCGACCCATGTAATGTAAAAGCCAGATTTGGTTCATTTCAAAAGGGGGAACACTTTTGGCATAAAAAAAAAATTTCTTTCACCTCCAGCAAGTGATTGTTGCAAGAATCAGACCTCTTCAAAGATTGTAATAGGTTTTCTACCTCTCTGAGGTTGTAATGCAGTGGCTTTGACATTGGAAATGATAATGCAAGCTTTGTGAATGGGTTTCAGTCCTTTGTTTGTATTATTTGCTTCATTTTAGATCCTAAATTATATCTTATCAGCCTGTGTATGTTTTATGTTGCAATCTTCGATTTTTGTCTATTTGCATGACAAAAATATTCACCACTCCTTTTGTTGCATCACCATCTTTAGTTAGTTTATTTTTTTTGCATTTCTATCCCTTTCTCCTTGCAATTTAGAGTAGGATTAGGATCTAAACCTCTGTAGCTGTGCAAATATAGATCTAAATCAGAGGAGTTTGAGGAACCAACCTGTAATCTAGAGATTCCTCTCTCAGTTTCACAAGTCCCACACTTTGAGAGAGGATTTCAATGTTGTGCAATCACACTGGATGCAGCATGATCAACTAGAAATCTGATCAACATCCAGGGGTGTTGTGATTTTGCACTAACAGTTTTGGCACGCCCGGTGGGACACTAGAGGTCTCATTTTTATTGCAGCAAAGTTGATGTGCATCTGCTGCAATTTTCTTGCTTGAAAAGAGCTATTATTTGCATATCTGGTGACTCCAAGGGGAAGAATCAACTGGTTTTAGCAGTGCAGGCCTGAAAACTCATGAGAAGAGTCACCACAAGGTCAAGAGTTGGAGAAGAAGAAGTGTTTGTTTGAATACCTGCAATTATCTCCAAGAAGAAGGAAAAGAGGAAGAAGGATTCAAAGGTCTCCATCTCCACCAAACAGAACTCTCTCAACTCCTCCACCTGGTAGGCCTTTCATTCAGTCAACAAGGGTTTTAAGACCAATTAGAATGGCACAAAACAACCCCTATGTCAACTTCACATGCAGCAGCCCACTTGCCCTCAATGCACAACATCCAATTCCTATTGCAGCCTTGAAGAACATTCCGTACTTCACTGGAGAAAATCAGACTACTCCAGGTGATCATGTTAAAGACATTGCTAACCTTTGTGCAATTCATGAAATCAATGAGATGCAAGTGGCTGTCAAGTTACTGGCATCTTCATTCAAGAGTAAAGCATTGCAATGGTTTAGGAGCCTTGGAGCTGGTTCTATCACAAATTGGAATCAGCTGTGTATAGCACTTCATGAGCAATTTGGAGAAAAGGGAGACAACTTGTCTCTTTTGGAGCAGCTGACAACCATCAAGAGAGCTCCCAATGAACAGTTGACCGATTTCAACTTCAGATTTCAAAAGACTTGGGAGAGAATTCCTAGTGGCAGTCAGGCCAACAGCAGAAGGTGCTTTTCTCTACTATCTCAAAGCTCTAAATTCTGATATTTCTATGTTGATTCAGTCCATGGGAGGCATAACTATCCCTATGGCTTATAGCATTGCCATTAGGGCTGAAAATTGTTTGATCCAAGCTGGCAAACTTGCCCCTAGACCTCCCATGCCACTGTTTCCAAGTTTAGAGAGTCCAAACACCAATCAAGCACCTAATTTGGCTCCTTCTCCCACTCCTAGAAATCAGAGTTCAAATGAAGCTTCTACTTCATCTCCAAGTGCCCCAAATGAGCTTCAAGAAGTCATGAAGCAATTGCAAAACCTAGGCAATGAGCTGGTTACTCTCAAAAGGCAGTAGGCCCAAGGTTTTAGACCTTCTTATCAACCCCAAGCTCAGCCTAAAAGGCATCCATACCAATCACAAAGGCCACCTAATCCAGTTGCAAATATGAATCAAACAAGGCCTCCTGCCAATAGACCATTTCAGCCCTATAATCCAAATGCCATATCTGCCTCTAAGGCATTGGTGCCAACACAAAACAACATTGCCCAGGAGTACGATTGGTGTTTTCCATGCAATGAGCCTCATAATCAATCCATGTGCTTCAATGGTGCTTTGACTCAAGCATTAATGGTGACAACTACTAGTGTGGAGGGTGAGAGCAGTCAAGAAAACAGCCAACAACAAGAAACATTCCAACAACAATCAGCCCCAAATGACACCACATTGGTAAATTGGCAAGCAGAGGATTTTTGTGGCATGAACCAGGTAATTTCTCAAGGTGTTGCAGCCAACACAAGGTCAAAAAGGAGGAATTTGGGTGAAGAACAACCATTAGCCCCAACCAATCCACAACCTTCCATGGCTCCACAAATGATTGGCAAGCAAAATCCAGTTGTAAATGCACAAGGGCAGCCAAGAACAGCCCCTAGGCCAACTCAAATACTAGTTGCTGCTGCCCACATGCAAGGAGTGAACGTGTAAACCAAGGGACAGCAAAGATATCCTTCATCACCATTCAGTATCATTGATTATATGAAGAAGACAAACATCAATATATCAATGTGGGATTCCCTATCTATCCCAGGCCAAAGAGATCTGCTGCAAGTTGCCATGAAGGACTGGCCAACTTCGAATCAGCAAGTTCAAATGCAAGACAAAGTGCTTACAAATGTTGCCCAGCCTGAGGGAAATAATGGAGGATAGTAAGGTAAAATGTTGAACCCCCTCCTTTCTATGTTTCATTGATCATTGGGAATTAGCTAGTGCACAATTGCATGATAGACTCTGGGGCAAGTAGCTCAGTAATGCCTAAACAAATAGCTGATCAGCTAGGGCTCCAATATGAAACTATATCCAAAGGGGTAGTGCAGCTAGATGGGACGACAGTAACAATAGTTGGGGTGATTAGAAACTTGAGTCTTACCTTGCATGCATGTCCAAATGTTGTTGTTTTACAAGATGTATCAGTCATAGACCTTCCACCACTCTTTGCCCTATGCTTGTCAAGGGACTTCACAGCCAAGATTGGGGGATATTTGTCTACTGATTGGTCACACATGTTGTTCAGAACGAGGTATGGAACTAAGGATACAATCAAGTCTGAACCTATTGCAAACTTCCACATTGAGCCTTACACTCCAAGTCAGATCAACGCCAATTTTTCAGCATTTGATCAAGAAGACCACCCAAGCACTGATGAGGCTGACACCAAGGTTGGAAGCATCCCGGATCTAACTCTTGATGAATGGGAAAACAAGATACATGCATTTGATCCTTATCAAGAAGTGGAAGAATCTGAGCTAGGGGTCTATTGTATACACGAAGAAAATCAACCTATTCCTAGCATCACCAAGCCAAACCACAAAGATGACAATGAGGTATGGCAGCTATTTTTTGATGGATCAAGGAGTAGGCAAGGTGCAGGAGGTGGAGCTATGCTTGTTTCACCTCAAGGAATAAAGTACTATTCAGCTTTCAGATTTCAGTTTACATGCTCCAATAACACTGCTGAATATGAAGCCTTGGTGCAAGGGATGCATTGGGCAATCAAGAAGAAAATAAAGAACTTGCAAGTCTTTGGTGATAGTGAATTGATTGTAAATCAGGTCAAGGGACAACATGCTACCAAGAATGATCTACTCAGGTGCTACAAGAACAGGGTGTGGGACCTCATGGAAGATTTTGAGGGTTTTGGCATCAAATCCATTCCTAGGAAAGAGAATCAAGCTGCTGACAGGCTTGCAGCAGTAGGGGCAGCCTTTAACATTGTGGAAAGCATTCAACAAGACAAGGTACTACCAAACATCCACGTGATTGTGAGGCCTTCAGTGCCAAATAACAATGTCAGTTGGCAAGTGTTTGAAAATGACCAGCAAATCATTCATTTCTTGCAAGAAGAAGCTGAGTTCTCAGCCAAGAATCAAGAAAGATTAGAAAAAGCAGTATGGTGACCAAGTGGTACAGCTGAGAACTAACAAGCTGCCCAAGGGACTTATCACTTTGGAGTCCATTTTTAACCCCAATGATTAGTTTAGAAAGGAGAAAGCAAACATTCAGGTCAAGAGAGAGGATTCAGTATCCATCTTGGTAGAAGAGAACAAACCATTGCAAATTGGAAGGATGACAATTGAACAAGAAAGGTATGAGTTCATACAGCTGTGTCAAGAGTTCCCTGATGTGTTTTCTTGGAGCTATGAAGACTTGAAAGGTTTCAATCCCAACTTAGCTCAGCATACCATCGAATTGGATCCAAATACTAAGCCTGTTAGGTAGAAACAAAGACCAGTCAATCCACACATGGAGCCTCTCATGAGGAAAGAATTGGACAAGCTGATTGAGTCAAGGATCATATTCCCAATCAAGCATTCTAGTTGGGTTGCCAACTTAGTTCCAGTTAGAAAGAAGAGTGGAGAGATCAGATTGTGTGTTGACTTCAGAGACTTGAATAGAGCCTCTCTCAAGGACCATTACCCACTCCCTTCCATGGAGCAAATCTTGCAAGTGGTGGCTGGCTCCGAGAGGTTTTCACTACTTGATGGCTACTCAGGCTACAATCAGATTATGGTGAAGGAAGAGGACCAGTTCAAGACAGCCTTCACAACCAAATGGGGAACTTTTGCATACAGGAAAATGCCATTTGGGCTGTCCAACGCTGGTGCTACCTTCCAAAGGGCAATGGACATGGCATTCAAAGGTTTGATTAACAACGTGGTGCTGATTTACCTTGATGATATCACTATTTTTTCCAAAAATGCAGCAGACCACCTCTCTCATTTGAGACAAGTCTTCACGAGGTGCAGGAGATTTGGAGTGTCTTTGAATCCTAAGAAGTGTATCTTTCTTGCACATGAAGGAAAGCTCCTTGGCCATATTGTCTCCAAAGAAGGATTAGCAATTGATCCAGAGAGGGTTGAAGCCATAAGAGCACTACCATTGCCAAGCCACAAGAAAGCCCTTCAAAGTTTCTTGGGAAGGATAAACTTTGTTCGGAGGTTTGTCCCAGATTTTGCAGCCCTTGTCAAGCCCATCACCAAAATGTTAAAGAAGAGCATGGCTTTCAAGTGGACAGCAGAAGGCAAGGGGAGTTTTGAAGCAATCAAAGAAGCTATCTCTCAAGCACCAACTCTCATCAACCCGGACTTCTCCAAGGATTTCATCCTCTATGCATTTGGAGGTAATGATACTATTTCTGCCATTTTGGTACAGCAGAACAAGGATAATGATGAGCAGCCAATTGCCTTCTTCAGCCGGAGCCTAGATGACTTTGAGGTGAGGTACTCTTTTATTGAGAAGCATGTGCTGGCAGTAATCAGAAGCTTGAAGAAATTCAAGCATTTAATCTCAAACAACAAGGTCCAGTTGCTGGTCTCACACACTGGGGTTAAGGACTTCCTCCTCAACAAGGATTTGAATGAGAAAAGGGCAGGTTGGATCACCCGTGTCATGGAGTATGAGATTGAGATCAAGATCACCAAGCTGGTAAGAGGGAAAGGATTGTGTGAGCAGCTGGTTTTGGGGAAGCAAAGAGAAGTATGCAATGAAGAAGAGGTTGTTTTGACAGTCCAGGACAGCCATGAGCCAAGTGGCAATCAAGAAGAAGACAATGCTGCCCCCACTCCTTGCTAGACCCAAGGCATTATACACTTCCTAGGCACAGGCCTATGCCCTCCGGAGATGAACAAGACCCAAAGGAGACACTTCAGATTGCAGGCTGTCCCGTATGCCATTGTTGATGGAGTTTTGTTCAAGAAAGATGTGAATGGAGTGCTGCTGAGATGCATTAGCACAAATCAGATTCAAAGGGTGTTGGAAGAGTTCCATGGTGGACCAGCTGGTGGCCATTTTGCACCAAGAGTGACAGCTCTAAAAATCATGAAGGCTGGTTATTATTGGCCCAAAATCTTCAGTGATTGCTATGCATGGATCAAGAGGTGTAAGAATTGTGCATTCTTCACAGGAAAAGAGAGACTTGCTGCCCTTCCATTACATCCAATCTTAGTTGACCAGCCATTCATGCAATGGGGTTTGGACTTCATTGGAGTCATTAATCCCAATTCAAGCCAAGGGCACAAATGGATTTTGACAGCCACGGACTACTTCACCAGATGGACAGAAGCAGTAGCACTCAAAGAGGCAAATGAGTCTAGCATCTTAGACTTTTATGAGGGGATAACAACCAGATTTGGTATACCTGCTACAATAATCTCTGATAATGCATTGGCATTCATTAGATCTAAGGTGACTGAGTGGGCTGTCAAGAACGGTATCTACCTAAGCACTTCATCAAACTATTACCCTCAAGGTAATGGCCAGGATGAGTCTACAAACAAGAACTTGTTGAGGATCATTAGGAGGACTCTTGATGAGAATCAGAGGTCTTGGCATACCAAACTGAAATCAGCCTTATGGGCTGATAGGATAACTCCCAAAAGATCCACAGGTAACTCTCCATTCAAACTTGTCTATGGAAGAGAGGCAATCTTGCCCATGTCACTTGAGTTGCCAACATTGGAACTCATGAAGCAGCTGGAGTTGCTAGAGTTTGAGCCCATGGAGGTGAGGTATGCAGAGTTGATGGAGCTACAAGAGATCAGAAATTAGGCATCCCAAGCAATGGAAAAGGATCAAGCTTTGATCAAGAAGACCTTCGATAGAAAGGCCAAGGATAGATCTTTTCAGGTTGGAGATCTAGTGTTGAAATGGGATGTGGATAGAGAAAAACCGGGAAGGCATTCAAAATTTGATGCCCTTTGGAGTGGCCCATACATGGTCACGAAGTGCAAGAACAACAATGCTTTCCAATTGGCCTCATTGGATGGTGAAGAACTGCAGATCCTAGTCAATGGAATCTATCTCAAGCGTTGCTTCTAGAGGGAAATTTATCACCTTGTAAATATTAGATTAGATTTTCATTCCTCCAAGTGCTTGTGCACATTGTTTTGTTGTAGGTTAGTTTTACTTTCCCTAAGTGCTTTGGCACAGCTTGCTGTCCATGGAGATGTTTTGTAGTCCTTGCTTCCATCAGGTGATATTCCATCTTCCTCCCTACACATTCTAAGTCAGTTGAGATTCTAAACAGAATATTTGATGACTCCATGCCCAATGGACTGATTTAGGAAACTGGTAACTTCATCCAGCAGGTAGATGACCCCATTGAGTTGCCAAATTGTTATCCAAAATTCAACCCCCAGGGTAAATTTTGATAACATGCATCTGAGGTTCGTTGTACCAAGCTTGGGGCCAAAAATCATGAAAATCGGCTAATTCCTAGTCCAGACAGTCCTTGGGACAGTTGGGACGTTGGGGCGTGAATTAGTCGAAAAGCCACCAGGTAGTCCATGAAGCAATTGGGACATCAGGATGTGAAAGGGCGAAGCGGCTGAAAGAAGGATAAAATCACCAAGTTTTGTTTGGGACATCCGGACCAAAAGTATGCGAACCGTCTGAAAAGCTAAAAGACAGTCCATTTCGGGCGGGCCGGAGAAATTTGTCCCAGATAGTCCGGGACAGTTGGGCCAAAAGTACGTGGAGGACGCGAACCGGCCGGTTCAGCTGAAACAAAGGACTTTCTTTTGGGACATCCAGGCCAAGAGTACGCATGGGACGTGGAGAGCTGAAAGAGCCGAGAGTGAATGGAAATGTGCCACGTGTCTTCACCTCAAAGAGGGACAGGGAAGCCCGAATCGGGCGGATCGGAGAAATTTGTCCCAGATGGTTTGGGACATCCAGGCCAAAAACACACGAGGGACGCAAAGACCCAGAAAATCCACCAATGAATCAGAATGTGACACGTGTCACAAGGGGGAGGCGCAATGAAAAAATTTCGACTAAGTGTTTTTGGCCGAGTTTTTTAAAGGGAGCGAGTTGGAGCGTTGGCCCGAGCCAATAAAAAGATGACGCGTGTCCTAAGGAGAAGGGGAGTGTGGAGCTTGGGGAGGATTTGGAGAATTTGGCAAAAGTTTTGGCCAAAAAACTAAAAGGTAAAAGATGCCCTTGCACCCCTGTCAACTAACCAAAGCATGCCACGTGTCCCAAGTCGCGGGGCACGGGGGAAAAAATGGAAAATTTTCCAAAGAGTTAAAAAGGTCGAAATTTCAAAGGAAAGCCCGCGGAAAGGTGGAGGAGAGAGAATTGCTTAGTGAACCAGCACCTGACATGTGGCATCCGACTGGCAGAGCGTGGAAAATTTTTAAAAAATTTCCAAAATGCAAAAAGGTCAAAATTTAAATTTTTTTGCCCGACATCTGTTTTCTGGGCCGTTTTGCCCTAAAACTTTAGACCTTCATATATTTTGATCCAGAGCTCGGATTTGCACATTCTTCATATCATTGGAAATATTTTGAAATTCTCTATAGATTCCATGGTCAATCTCTAATTTTGGTTTATCTTTAAGAGAGAAAATTCAAAAAATGGCTCTGGTACGTGTCTATGGGCAGAAATGACCTTTCAGCGACCAAATTTAATGCAGGATGGGTCGCATTCTCCTCTAATTTAGTCAAAAATGATAGGGTATGGGTTTGTAAGGTCCCCCATGCCAATTTAATGCATTTTCAGTCAATGAGGAATGGGCTCCCACGTTTTGTATGTTTTCTCTCTCCTGGGCTCGACCCATGCAATGTAAAAGCCAGATTTGGCTCATTTCAAAATGGGGAACACTTTTGGCATAACAAAACTTTTTCTTTCACCTCCAGCAAGTAATTGTTGCAAGAATCAGACCTCTTCAAAGATTGTAACAGGTTTTCTATGTCTCTAAGGTTGTAATGCAGTGGCTTTGACATTGGAAATGATAATGCAAGCTTTGTGAATGGGTTTCAGTCCTTTGTTTGTATTATTTTCTTCATTTCAGATCCTAAATTATATCTTATCAGCCTGTGTATGTTTTATGTTGCAATCTTTGATTTGTGTCTATTTGCATGACAAAAATATTCACCACTCCTTTTGGTGCATCACCATCTTTAGTTAGTTTCAATTTTTTGCAATTCTATCCCTGTCTCCTTGCAATTTAGAGTAGGATTAGGATCTAAACCTTTGTAGCTGTGCAAATATAGATCTAAATAAGAGGAGTTTGAGGAACCAACCTGTAATCTGGAGATTCCTCTCTCAGTTTCACAAGTCCCATACTTGGAGAGAGGTTTCAATGTTGTGCAATCACACTAGATTCAGCATGATCAACTAGAAATCTGATCAACATCCAGGGGTGCTATGATTTTGCACTAACAGTAAGTCTTAGTGGTGAGAGATGTTCAGATGTATTTGAGCATGGTTGAGAGTTGAAATGCATATAGGAGGTTATCATGATCTTATGGGTCAATTTGAGGTCTAGGTAATTAATTATTTTGAAGATATTTAGTTTGTTTCAAAACCAGGTTTTGGAAGGTTTGTTTTAGAGCTAAATTTTGACATTCAGATGCTCGTTATGGGATGTATGATTTGCATGGAGACCAAAGATCCTTTTCATAGTAAATTATGTCAGTTATAAATATTTTAAAATAATAATTTTTTTTTTATTTTGTATTTTTATGAATGATGGTTAAGAAGGTAAACCTTTTCAAAACCCTCTTAAAACCCTAGGTTGAAAGTGAATTGCAGAAAAATGGTTTTATAGGTCCATATTTGATTCCTTTTTCTAATATAATTATTTTATGATTAATAATACTCCTCTAGATTCCCAATGATGTATATTAGAGATTGTGATAATATGTAGGCCCCACCTAAAAAGGAATGTTTCAATTTGTGTAAAAGTTTCCCATTTAACCTATTGACTAATTTAGAATTTATTGAAGCATGGGACTTTTACTACATGCTCAAGATGGTTTAATTTCATGGTTGTTCCATTAGAATAAATTTTTTTCCCTATTTATGAGGATTATATTTAGGTAGTTTTGAGTAGTCTAAGAACAAAACGGTTTTAGAGGTGCTACACAAGATTCTATGACTTGGTTTAAACTTTTTCATGTTCCTAATTCTAATATATTTCCAATGATATATCATATTTGAATTTTGTATATGGTATGATTAAGTTATGACTTGTTCTTTGAAGGTCATTTTTTAGGGTGCATGATTGAGCATGGTCATGCATTAGTGAAGTTGGTTTTGGTCTTGTTCACTCCTTAGTTGATGAGTTGTTTGTTTTGGGGTTTCAAGACTTGTTGTGTCCCAAAGGAGATTTTGGTGGGTCTAGGTGATTGTGAAAAATTAAATGGATATTTTTGTGATATTTTAATGATGAAAATATGATTTGGAAATAAATTTTTTCACTATAAAGGCTGACTTAGATGATTTGGTAAAAATAAATAGGTATAAAAAATAGAAAGTTCATCTGTATTAGTTGTTAGTGTGGATGAAAATTTCAACCTAGGAGGCATATTGAGGGATATGATAAAAGTAACTATGATCTTGTTGAGAGGTAAATAAGTGTGTGATTCTATGATAGAGAGAGATAAGATGAGGGTGAGTTAGGGCAGGTATGAAATCGGCTTGATGAAGAGGTAGATTTGAGAAAAGGTGTGTTTGAGAGGGGTTTTGAGAGAGAGGATCTGAATTTGTGATCAACATAGGTTTTTGTAGTAACATATATTTAGTGATAACCATTTTAGGTTTCTAAGTTTGTTCTTGGTCATGTTGGGGGGTTGTATCCTCCCTATAGGATTGGTGTCCTACTAAATTAGGGGTTGGTGCCTCACTAAAGAAATTTTTTTCTATGTGTGATATTCACATGAGTCATTTTTTATGAGTAATTTTAGAAGATATTTTAGTGGTTTTTCTTCCCCTTGAGGGTTTCCCACATAAATTTGGTGTTCTTGGGTTCTCTCTCATTCTTAATATTGTGTATGGTTGTTCAATTTATAGTAAGCACACATATGGTTAATGAATAATTGAATGGTTAAGTTTTATGGATCACACAAGCATAAATAATTGATGTAAAATTTTTATAAGATTGATTCACCCCCTCATTCCATTATGATTCTAACAATTGGTAATAGATTCAGGTCCTTATGAAGCAAGTTTAACCACTTGAAGGTGATCATAGAAATAAAATATGACTAAGTTGTTAAGGAAAGAGAATAGAGAGTTGATATCTATGGTCAAAGTACTTGAGGAGATACGTGCTCAAAAATGTGACATGGTCAAATAACCCAAGAGATATGAAGAATAAACTATCAACACGGGTAAAATATATGATCAGATCTTTATGAAGATGAATTTTAAGGATTAATCTATGAAAAAAAATCTCAAAACCAAGGAATAATAGTGTGTCAAGCTCAAGGAAGAGGTAGAAAAACTAAAGGATAAATATGATGATTGTATAAAGTATAAAACTTAAATGAGGACCTTAAAGGAAGACTTGGAGTAGGTTTTTATAAGGTTAAATACATATAATAGGTTTGAGAAAAAAACTAATTCCTTAGATGATATTTTGAGTTGTCAAAAGGATTTAGGTGATAGAGTAGGTCTTGGTTTCTTTTGAGACCACAAAAGAGCCATGAAGGTGAAAATGCAGGTATAAAAGGTCAAAAGGAGAATGCTATCATGAACAAGAAATAAAATTTCAAGATCTCTAAAAAGTTGAATCCCATCAAAAAACCCAATGAAATGAGGTATTCTTGTACATTCAATGGTTATTGTTACTCATGTGGATTATTTTATCATAGGGAAAGATATTTTATGAGACTCTCCAAAATAAAACATCCATAGAGTAATGGAAGAGGTCACACTCTTCATCATTCAAGAGGTAAGAGCATTATTTTCTATAACTGTCATGAGAATGGTCATATTGCGAGAAATTTTCCAAGTCAAAATAAGAAGATACATTCTCCCAAGATCAAGAAGGTATGGATGCCAAAGAAATTTGATCATACCAAAATGGATAATAAGGATGGAAAAAAGATAGATAAGCCATGTTATGGTGTGTAAATAGATATGATCACTGTGGCTAAGAATCAATCAGAAGGTATATTTCTCTAGGAAAATCATGATTATTTGACTACAATTCAATTAACAATTCCCAAGAAGATACAATGTATGGATATTATTTTCCATTAGAAGTTCTCCAAGAAAGGGGGAGCTTAACAAGTGTCTGCCATCATTATTATACAACTAAGAAGACTTTAAAAGGTATGTTTATGGAGTTTGCTACTATGGATCATGATGAGTACTACGGGGTCTACTTACTTTTCACTATGAACAAGGATTTAGGAATCTTGTTCAAAATAATTTAAGGATCCGTTTGCATCTCATGAAGGGTGTATCAATCAAAGATACATGGTCTATGTTGTTGTTTATATTCCTAGAATCGTTGTTTTCTTAAACATGATATAAGAATTTTGTATGAAGATCAAATCAAGAAACATAATGCTTTGAATTTTTAGTCAAGATTGTGAAGGTATTGTTTAGGTATGTGTTATAGGTGATCATGATTTAAGAGGTCAATTATCTTTGTTAAGGATCAAGAGAATTAGAAGGAGTCGTCAATTATGTTTGCATGGTAAAAGTGTTCTCTAGATGATGATTACAAGTCATGAAGTTATGTAATGACTTGACGAAGGTATAACAAGATGATATAATTTGAGTAGCAATATATAAACTGTTGATTGTGTTTTGGAGACCAAATTATGGATTGTGTCACCTTAAGGTAAGATGAAAATCACATTAAGATACAAAGTGATCTATGTTTATGGTCAAGGTTTGTAGGTACAGTTCTAAAGAAGATAAGTCACATGACATCAAAAAAGTAGAATAAGACATGGTTTTGAGAAGCATGTGTACTATGTGAGGTTTCAATCAAGAAACAATATCAATATCTATTCTAAGTATAAGAGATCAAATGAAGGTGGATAAGGTCTTGTGTGAGTTTAAAAACATTATCATGAGAAGTGAAGCACTTCAAGAGGCAAAGAAAATGAAGTTTGACACTGAATACACATTTGATTTGCATAAATACTGCTAGGGTGACTTGAAGGTTGATTTCAATAAAATGGAATAAGGTATGCATATATGGTTTGATTTTATTGAATTTTGAACTTCATGAAATGGCTTGCTGTGACAAAATGAGTTAAGGGTGTCCCTACTAACAAAGAATTTTTGTGGTACTTAAATTTTATTTCCAATCATATTTACAGTCTTGGTAGAAGGTATTATAATGGATAAAGTTGTTTTGAAGTTGTGAAAGTATAAGAATCGGGTATGACATCAAAAAAGTATCTTGTCAAACCAAAACCTATTTAGAGTAGAAATTGGGCCATCAAAATTTTTAATGTAATAAGAATAAAGGTTTATAATTACTTAAGGAAGGAATAAGAAGGTTTTTTATTGTTGTTTATGTGCATCATAGAGGTCTTTATATCCAAAATAAATATTGAGGTATATTTTTCATGTTAGCATCATTTCTAGTTGATGAGAAGAGGTATGTGATTTAAGAGTGTGCTCTTAATCATCTATAAGGCAAAGACATGTTTTTTGATTTGTTGTTGGTTTGGAAAAGTATGAAATATTGATAGAAATGTAGGTGCTAATATATGAAATCAAGTGTATGTACTATCTCAGAGAGAGTCTATGTCATGGTCCTATGGTATGAATGAGTTATGTCATAAAATTTGGTGAGAAGAACATTGTCACAATATTGAAGTCTAAAATGATCATATACAATTATCAAGGAAGGTTTCAATATTTATAAGATTGTAGATATGTATTATGTTTTAATACCCTTAATAAGAATATATTTCATGACTGGAGGGGGAACCCTGCACTCTAAAGTGATCTTAAAAGAAGAAGGTGGCTTGACTAATCAAAATTGTAGGGGTGAAGGAATGTGGTCTATGTTAGACCCTTCAAGGTATGTTTTGACTTGATTTTATCATAATTTTATCACAAAGGATTGAATATAGTATTTAGAGGAATGTAAATGCCTTAATAGTATGGTACAAGGAAAACTAGTGCTATGAAGAGCATCAGGAAGGTTTGTGTTTGAGATTTCCTTGACAACTTACCTATACTTAAATCCTTGTTGAAGAATTATTTACGATACTATAAGTATAAGGATTATGAAACAACTCTCTATGAACAATTGTTTTAGGTTGAACTATGTATAAACAAGATGATGAGAACGCAATTAAGTCTATAATACAAGATATAACATCCTAGAAGGTTTGATTGATTCAGGGGCTTGTAGCTCATATGGTGACCTAGGTAAATGAGTAAAAAAGGAATAAGGACTTCTAGAAACAATATTGATTTTTCTCAAAATAAGTATTCAATATGAAATAGGGAAGTTTCTCGAAGTCTATTTGAGATATCCAAGAAGAGTAAAAGGACATATATGTCTTTCCCTAAGATCTAAGAAGAAATTTAGTTTCTGAGTTATAAAAAAGGTATATTGAGTTGATAAATTCTCATGTTTCTATCATGAAGATTGAGAAAATATGGTAATAATTTGTTATTAAATGTATTTAGAATTTAATATTGTATAATGGTTTGAAAAATAATAAGTAAGTTTCTTGAGCTGAGAATTTTAAGGATTAAAATTGTATGGGACTGAAAGAAAGGTATAAATAACTAAAATATTGATTTAGGAATGTGATGTTGGTTGAGACTTTGTTTCATAGAATTTGATAAAGGAATGAGCTCTCATATTTTCTTTATTAGTTAGAGGATGATGGAATGATGAAAGGAGGATATATATAAGATAATGATTCATGTATTGTGCTTTCTCCTATTACCTTGTGAAGTTTGTCAAAATTGGTCTGAATGAGAGGTTTAGGGATCTTAGTCCTAAATGATGATATGCTAGAGATTGGAGGAAGAGTTATGTTATTGGAATGATACAGATCTAGACAAAGGTGTATAGAAGATATGGAGAAAAAAATTAGTGAATATTCTCTTAAGGGGATCTATGTGGATGTTTATTTCAGATCCATGGATCTTTCATTGTTGTTGATGAGGTGAAGAAGAGAAAGAAACTTCCAAGTGGAAGTCAGATGAACAAGTAAGTTCTTTTATGCATTGTTTTCATTGTGATTTATTACTTTTAATGTTGAGTTATCATTATAGCCTTTATCATAGATGTAAAAGGGGGAGAGTAGAATCAAAAAAAGGAAAAAGGAGGTCATGTAGGTGTTTTTTCTTAAGGTTTCCGTCAACGTTTTTGAAAGTGGTTACTGTTGGTTGCTCAAACGTGCACCCACGTTTTGGATCTCAGAAAGGCCAAGGTGTTTGAGACCACAATGGAACCATCCCCAAGTTGTGGGACCTTGCAAGCTTGGGATGGATCTCTGGAGAAGGCCGGTTCCTCTATCTATTTCTACTGCTACTGCTACTCCTAGTGCTGAAAGGGAAAACTAAGCTAAGAATTCCAAAGGACCAAGGAGAGAAGGATAACATGAAGTAATCTACACTAAAAGGTGATAGTAATAGAAAAGAGGGCTGAATATTATCTGTTATGAGTAAGAATGATAGGGAATGCATAAAATGTGGCTAGGCACGAGTAGCACAGTGAAATGTGCATTCACCAAATCATCCTCAAGGAAAAAAACCAAATACGGAACTGCAGGGGACCTGAAGTAGAAAAACTAGCACACAATGCAAAAGAAAAGGCAAGAAGAAGGAATGTAAACATGTTAGGATAGAGAATAGTCACAAAACGATGCTTCTATTACTTCTAGAAATGCACAAAGCTGTTATAATGATGAAGGATGTTGATATCCACATGCAAGAGCCATACATAGAGGTCTATAACTCAAAGTACAAAAAATATGAAGTCCTTGGTAGAACACGTAAGGATTTAGAGTTTCCAACATAAAAAATGAGCCTTACTCTTACATTTATAGATGAATCCATGGAGGAAGAAGGGAAAAGGAGGGAAAACCTAAATTTGAAACACAACCACCAACAAGAAGCATTCAATGTCTGTAAATCCACTTGGAAATCTATGAAATGCGCTTCCTGATGCCTGTTTGATGTGTTGAAGACAAAGGAGGGTAGATCATACAAAATTGGGTGGTTGGAGCAATCAGATCTGCTCATCAATGTTGTAGTGCCCAATTCCCTTTGACACCTTTCAGATACCTATTTTGATACTATGATTAAATTATAGATATTATTATGTTTTGAATTAGTGGGATGTTAGACATTTGATCATGGATTATTGTTGATCTTGACTTGATTATGATGCATGATGGGAATTAGAGACACCTTATATGTGGATGATGATATTTTATTTGACATGGATGTTGCTCGGACATATGATTTTGGATATTATGAGTATAATTAGAAATGGATATCTTATGATGATGATATAGTTGATTAAAAATGCAAATGATGTAGTTGCTACTTCGATGTTGTTATGATTCATTTATATAGTTGGTTTTGTGATTTCATTTATATCATGTTGGATGTTTTGATATGGCCATAAGGATGAAGGAGGTATTTACATTTTGCAGGTTAAAAATATCACAACAAAACATCGGGGGATTCGAGACCAACAACAATGGAATTCTAGGTGAATTTGACAAGGTCACCATGACAACTTATTTTATTGTGTTGTGTGTTGTTTTGTTAGGGATTCCCATGGAGGGGATTACCTTTACATGTGACCATGGGTTTGTGTATTTTATTGATGTGGTTAATTTTTATTATTGTTGTATGTATTTTATTAGTAATGTGTTCCCTTCTTTTACTTAATTAAAATGTGGTAGATTAATGTGAGGAATCATATGATTAAAATTTAAATAAATTAAATAGGGATATGGGAAAGTAATTATAAGATTTATTTGTTGTTTGTATTAAATATGTAAGGGATGTGTAAGTTGTGTAAGAGTTTGTGTAAGTCAGTTTTGGAGTATAAAATACTCCACCTCCATGAAAAATTCGAATTTGTCCTTGGGGGCTATTTTTGGAGGCTTGTGGGACAAGTAAAACTTGTTCCATGCCTCTCAATTTAATTTACTAACCATACTTATGGTTGGAGAAGTGATTTGTGACTTTTATAATGAATTTTATTAATCATGTTACATGTTTTTAATTGCATTGTCTTACATTTTATTTAATTTTTTGTCCCTTGACGTGTGGGCTTTTTGGAGTGTGCAAGTAGCTTGTCATATTTTCACCCACCTCTTTATTGTGCTTGGGAGAATGGATTTTGTCTTTTGTATTTGAATTTGAGGATGTGTGATGTGGCATCCTACATGGGTCCACATCATCCTCTCTTCTTCCCTCTTCTTTATAATTCAAACTCTTTCCTTGTTTTGGGTTGTTGAATCATTTGACAACTTCTTTGGGGAACATTTTCTTGTGTTGGAGCTCTTATTTTTGGAGGAAGTCTGGAGGAAGCTTGCATTCTTGGGAGATTTCTATTTTTGGGACTGTGTTTATGCATTGAAGCTTGTTGTTGGAAGCAAAAGTAACCATAGAGAGGTAGGAATTTAACTCTCCTTTTTATGTTGTCTTTTATTGTTGTGTTGTGTGAATAGTGCATGTTTTGTTTTATTTGTTGGCTGGTTGGGTAGACTACCTTAGGGATGGTGTAGGAGAAGGCTATGGGGAATACATGTGGGGGGGGCATAAGGAATTCCATTGGCATCAGAATTTTGTGGAGGTATTTTGGGTTTGGGATCCACCATGGAAAAAACATAGCTTGCATTTCTTACTTGTCGGGAGGAATGAGTAAATTTGTGGGGGGCATGAGGATATGTGTGTGATGATTTATTTTGGTGGTTTGTTCTTGTGGATGCCCGATTCCCAATTGGGAGGCATAAGTAGCTTCCCCCAAAGACCTTTCTCCTTTGGCTTGCTTGATCAAGCCTGAGTTTTGATTGGAATGTTCTCATTTACAGTTGCAAACTATTGTTTGGTGTTGAACTATGTCTTTATAAATGTGTTATGCATGTTGAAATAATGTTGTGTGTTGTGGAAGCTAGTTGTTTTCATGGGTTTAATTACATCTATTATTGTATTTTAGTTGGGGCTTGTGGGCCAATGATGAAGGAAGGATTCTCCTTTCATTGTATGTCTTGGTTAGGTGGAGAGCGTTGCCTTTCCCCCTCTTTTGTTGTGATCAACTTGGAGAAAAAGGAAACTTGCATGTTGTTGTCCTGGAGCAAAGGAAAAATGCAGTTTGATAGTTCCTTGAGAAACATATTTATTTGTAATCCTTTCCCACTTGTTATGGATAAAATTGTAATATGTAATTTGTGAAGAAACATGTATGTAAGTTGATTATGAAGTTATATATTTAAATTGTGAAAGACATTTATATCTTGTTCTGTTTATTGGAAAGAAATAGAATTTTGTTATTGCATTCAACATGGAAAGATGTAAAGATTAATAATTGAATATTTATAATTGAATATTTATAGTTGAAGGATCTTTTCTCATATGCATTCTTGGGTTGAATTCAATGTTTTATTGTATGTCAAAATATATTGTTATACCTCTGTTTTAAAAAATATATACGTGGAATTAATGCTGCATTTTGCATCCTTGGAAATATATTAAAATTGAAAATCAAAATTTGCAATTTATCTTTGAAATGATTTTTTTATAACCAACTATATGTGTTAGATCAGTTTAGAAACGAAATGCCACACTTGAATAATTAAATTTATATACAATTTTAAAAGAAATAGATCTCTCTTGTAAAAATTAAAAACTAGCAAATAAACTTAATTAAATGCACAGTTCGGACCTGGACTTAACAATAAACTTCTAATTGATATAATTTAGCATGCTAAGACATTAAGGAACTCAAATTAACCAAGAACACTTAATAATACAGGTTTAAATATTGTAATATCGAATCCAATCCCTTTAACAGTCATTTTTTTGTCAATTGGTGGAAAAATGTAAATTGAAATCAATTGAAAAAATTAACCTTCTTAAAACACTTTACACCCTCCCTAGAGAAATCCTCGATGTCTGTTTGGCATGTTGAGTGAAGGAGGAGATCGAATTTAGAAGTTGGAACTTACCAGTTGGATTTTTTAAAGCTTACAGATTTATTTTGTAAATTTTACCTCTTAAAACTTACCAAAATATTAAATTTATGCTTTTGTGTAAAGAGGGCATCGAGAGCTTTTTAGAAAGTCCTTGTTTGCCCAAAACTGATCTTTCTAGCTCAAGTAATGGCCCTATGAAGTTTTCCTACCTTGGCGGGAAAATTTGGGAAAATTTTCCTTGATGGGACCGTGGCCCGAAAAATTCCTGTTATGATCCTTAAAAAAAAAATTTAAAAATTGGTTCGGGAAATTTTTTGAATTTTCCTCCACTAGACTGTAGCTGATCAGAGGCTACCACGTGTCCTCATGGGGCAGCGACGGAGGCACAATATTATTTTTTCCCTTAGGCCTTTTAAAAAATTTTGGAAAATTTTTCCATTTCTCCCCGCCAGCCTGCAGCCTATCACAGGCTGCCACATGGAAAATTTTGGTGCTTGTGGAGGGGGTGGAACCCTCGCGACTCCTTTTTCTTTTGATAATGTTGATTTGGAATTTTTTTATGTAAAGCTCCGTAGCCCTGCACTCCCGCCCTCGCATTGGGAGATTCCTTCTGCATGCATGCAAACCCATGCGACCAACTATCCCCTTATCTCCCCTTTGGGGAAATTCACCAAATCTCCCTGCCGCTCCACCTGTCTCCCTCTCCCTTCTCCCCATGGTGAATTTTGAAGCACCACGTGTTCTTAGAAGACCCACGGGTGTGTGAATGCTAAATCGGCTTTTCTTCGCCTTTGGTGAATTGCCACAAGACTCCCGCCGCTTCGCCCTTCCCTTTTCTTTTCTGGCGATGACTCTGAGGCCGCCACATGTCCCTGGAGGACCCGCGGAGGCATAGGTACAATTGGGAGTTTTCTCCTATGTAAGAAAAAACTCCAAACACTGCCCCGTGACCTACCAACCTAAAATTTTCTATTCACCCCTACTTAACATGTGTCCACTTGGGGAAAATTTGACCTCTAATGTCCACTTGCCCATATCTTGAGTTTCTGAAGGAGTTAGGAGGACTTCTTTATATCACCAAAAAGGTGAGAAACTTTCCTACCCAATGGAAATGATTTAGGGAAATTTTGGATGTGTTAAGTTTGATAAAAATAAAGTTGAAACTCTAACCCTGTTAGAGAGTGGGTATGGGGTAAATTACTCCATGAACCTAACTAAAACTTCAAACCCTAAAATTTGAACCATGTGAAATTTGTTTGTGCCCATTATGATCCTCTATTATTTTCCCATCTTTCCCCTCTATTCTACATGCTCTAAAACATTTTTCTTTGAATTTAGTGATCCATAAACTTTCTCCCTCTAGATTGAATGCCTTGAAGTGCTCAAAACTTGTTATTTTGCCCCAATGTGAAGGAAAAATACATGTATGCTCTGTTTTATGCCCTAGTTTTCCAAATCCATGGGCCTCTGTCTGTTTTTTCCACTCTTTCCTAGTCTTTGGAGCTTGAAATTTGCTTTTTTTGTGCTTATTTTCCCTAAATTTTCTATCCCCATGGTCAAAAATTTCCTAAAATCACTTTCCATTTGTTTTTTGACCAAAAAATCCTTCACCCACGAAGAAAAAATAAAATTCAGGAATCTGTGGTAATTTTTTTTTTTTTTTTTACAATCGTACGAGTGTCATTTGCCTGTCAAAATTAATCCCAAGCCTCTCCTCCTACGCTGGCCATTTTTTGCTTGGTTAAGAATCAGACAAGTTTTCTTTGAAGACTTAGTGTTTTTTAGTTTTGGCAAAAGTGATCCAAATTTCCCCCGCAACTCCGTAGGTCCCAGAGGAGGAACACTGTGTCACATTCTCATTCACATGGTGGGGATGGAAGGCTGGCAGAGGAACTTAGGTGATTTTTTGCCTTTTTGGTGAAAAGGATAAAAGGGTCAGGAAGGACATGCCGCAGGTCCGCCATTGCCAATCAAGGGTGAGACACATGGCATGGCGGGGTCAGAGGAGGAGTTCAGGCTATTGGTGGCCAGACTTAGTGAAATTGTTCCCTTTTTGGACAAAAGGGAGTTAGAGTTGAAAATTAGGAGCACGTAGCCCACAAATGAACCACAGGGGTGGACACATGGCAGGCGCAGAGGAGAGATCGGGTGGGTGAGCTAACGGAGCAAAAAGGGAAATTGTCCTTTCCTTTGTAAAAAAGACTTAGCAATGAGAATTTGAGGCGTGGCTCCACTGAAAAATCATAAGGAGACACGTGGCAGGGAAGAAATCGGAGGCAACGGGCCCGTGTAGGCAAAGTGAAAAACTTTTCCCTTGGAAAAAAAAGGGGGTAAAACGTGAAAGAAGCTCGCATGGATCCTCAGCTGATAGAGAAGTGGACACGTGTCAAGGAAATAGAAGTGGAGGTGCGGGACCATAGGCGAAAAAGTGAAAATTTTCCAAATTCCAAAAACGGGTGAAAATGTGTAGAATTTAAGCCACAACTTCAATGGGACCCACCATATGCCATGTGTTAGCTCCAAATTCCAAGGGCAGAGGGGCGGAGAAAAAAATTGAATTTTTCTATTTTTCCAAAAATGTTAAAAGGTCAAAAAGTAATGCCAATTTCATTTCCAATCACATTTTGACATGTGGAGGACCCATATTGAAGGGAAAAGGGAAAATCAATGGTAGCTGTACATTTTCATTTTTGGCCACCATTTTTGCTCTAGGAAGCTTGGAGATGTGAATTTTACATCATTTTTCATAAAATTGTTGGCAAATTCATGTTGTTGTTGCCTTCAAGGACCAATACAAGTGGATTAATTAGGGATTTTAATTTGTAGATTTGATGTGTTTTTCAAATAAATTTTTGCCCCAGCCCGATCCAAACATGTGAAATATCAAATCAAGAAGTTAGTATAGTCAAATTTTGGAAGGGATAAGGATGAAATAATGAAATGAAAGGGTTTGCGTGCTTGGAGAATGAAAATCATGTCTCCGCAATGGATAATGATGAAGGATTTGTAATGATTCACCCTTTTTGAAACACTTGACAACTTTTGTTGCAAATTTGTTAAATGTCCCTATCTGTGAATCATGTTGGAATTTTGTAACAACCTTGATGTTGGGAATATTATTTTCTTGGGAAAGAAGAATCAAATGTAATAGAATGTTATATAATGCATGTTTTTTGACATGGAAAAGGTTAGAGAAACTTATAATTTCATGGGAAAATTTGGGAAAAGGCCCATTCTCTGAGAAACCACCTAAGAACCATTTCTAATTCCTTTTTGCATCAAATTTACATCATGTTGAGTTGGTCTGAGTTGTAAAGCCATCAACAAGCTCTAAGATCATTCTTATAACATTCCCTTGCTGATAAATTTGGTCATTCTGGATTATTTTGTGTTGTCTCTTGGAAAAATTTGCATGCACTTATGTTTCAGAAAGTTTTCAATTTGTGTTTCTTGCTCCTGTTGTAGTCTTGTGTCTAAAATCTCTCTTGATCATACATGGTATCATTTATTGTTGATATTTTAGTGGCATCTGCAATGTCACATTCAGAAGAGATTTCATCTGATAAAAAGATAAACAGATTTTAAATCACTTGACCTTACTTAAATTTAGAGATTGTTTGTAAACATTTGGGTGCACCTTAGGTCATGATAAAATAGAGGTTTCTGGGTACTTTTTTGGTTCATATGATTTGATATTTTGTGGCAAGTTGTCAAATATTGTGTGGAAGAGTGTAGATCTAGGCTTCCATTTATTGCACATATCCTGGTTGAAGGAGTACCTTAACCCCTTTGAAGCATTCTGTTGTTTAGGTGTTACAAATTTCTTGCAAAGGTCCTTAAAGAATTTGGCAGATTCTGGTTAGTCTTGTCTAAAAATATCCCACCAAAAATTCATTCAAAATAACTAATCCTACCCCACACTAGCCCTGCATTGCATTGTGTGTCAACAAAATAATATAATCCATCTACAAAAATGCACAAAGTAAATCAAGAACATACAATGTATTCAGTAACCCTTGCCTTGCATTGAAAATATCTCCATAATATGGATGTGACAACCTGTGAAAGTCAGATTTGGAGTGTTGATTATATTTTCCTAAGGCCCTTTCCATACTATTTACACAAACTGATGGATATTTTCATCTCCTTCACCATTTGAGTTTTACAAAATAGGTCCTCTTGCCTTGGTTGAAAGGCACAACCTAAAATAGTTAGGACAAGATCAAGTCCTATTTGAGTGCCATCTCTCCACAAATCTGAGTGCCATTTAGATCACATCCCCAGCTACAAATGACATACATCATGATCTATCTGACTTCAAGCTTCATGTCATATCTGTGATGCTGCTCAGATTGAAAAGGAGAACAAATTTGGGTACTAACACTTTCTTGGCACCATTTTCAGGGACACTATTCAGTATTTCAGTATTTTAGATCCATGATAATACTTCTTATGTGATTTTGGTGCAATTATAAATTTGAGTATCATATTTTGATCATATTTATAAGGCTTCAATAAAGGGTAGAGTTATGAATTTGATATTTTCTTAGTTCAATCTGATCCATGTTCATACATATTTGAGATATTTGAATGCATATCAAACCCTGGTAATGTCCCTTGCAAATTCTGTATGCAAATACATTGTTGAAGCATCATTTTATAATTAGTTTTGTAAGGATTAAGTGAAGATATAAGTTCTGCCTACAAATTTTATCAGTTTCCAATAGTTGTTGCACTTCATTTAAATTTTTGGTCGATAAATTCAAGAAAAGGAAGGTCTGATCTATAAAGTTTGGCAAGATTTTTAGTGCTGATAGATATTTGAAAGATTATTTTAGTGCATCTGCACAACTAGAGTGAAAATCATTAGTAGCAACTCCATGCTGATTTGATCTTGATAAATACCAGTGTCTTAAGCTTCATGTCATTTATTTTTGTGTTGCTAATCTTTGCAAAACTGGAAGGAAGAAGATCTCTCTTCATTAGAGACTCTGCTAAGAAGTTGTTTATAGATTCAAGGAACACAATGTTAGAAGGGAGAAGAGTTTGGAAAGTTGTTGAAGGTCAGGAATCAAGAAAATATATATCCATTGGTGAGAGAGATCAGGATTTGGTAGAGGATTATCACTCTTCTTCCAGTGATTTTGATTCAAGAAATCCTCTCATAAACTTGTTTTCCTTAGCTAGTGAAGGTACTTATTCTGTACCTGGTAAGTTCCTTCTTCAATTTTCACCTCTGTGTTTCAATTCAAATAAAACTTTCCAAGAAAATCAGCACTTAGAGCATACCAGTCTTGTGAACCACATTCTTGAGCCCCAAAGGCCTTGCACTCCTGATCAGCTGTGTCACCCCCAAGATCACCTCCACTAAACAATATGGCTCAACCTAGACCTCTATTTGTTGTTAACACCTTTGGTCCTATAGATTTTAGAGGAATGGATGGTTATCCAATTTCTTTCCCACAAGATGTTAGAAATAGGTTTCCAAAGTTCCAAGGAAACAATGCCATAACTGGTGATCAACATCTCAAACTTTTTGTTAATATGATGGAGGATTTTGATATAGAATTTGAAGATGTGTATATTAAATTGTTCATTCATACACTAGAAGAGGATTCAAGGGATTGGTACAAGGATCTTCCTAATAATTCTATTGATTCATGGACTAAGATGAATAATGCATTTAGGTTCCTATATGGTGACAAGATTGATCCTAGATTTCTCTTGTCTGAATTTTAAAATATCAAGAAAAACCCCAATGAATCAGTTAATGACTTCAACACAAGGTTTAAAAGAACTTTGAGAAGGCTAATGGTTAATTTTAGGCCTTGTGATGAGTCTTTTTTAATCAAATATGTAGATGCATTCGATAAAAAGGCAGCCTACTACTTAATAGAAAATAACCCTATCAATCTAAGGCAAGCTTTCACCATGGCACTTCAAATTGAAAAAAAATCAAAGCAATTGGGAAACCTCTCAAGAGAGATGGTGTAAAGTTGATAAACCCTGAAAAACCATAAGCTAGTAAGGGTACTGATTTGGAGGAGGTTGTGAAAACTTTGGCAGGGGCTGTCAAAGAAATCTCATACAAGTTGGCAAGAGCTGAGAAAGGAATTGGGTAGACTTCACAAGGTCAGCCAAGAGCACAAAACCATGACATATTTTCCAATCATCCTAGAGGTGATCAAAGGGTAGAGGATAGAGGAAAATTACCCATGGGGTCTACAAATAGACATCCTCAAGCATGTGAAGGAAGAGTGTTGCCTGATCCCCTAACTGCTACGATTGCTGCTGTTGAGGAAGTTTCTGATATTGATTGGTGTGATAGGTGTTTTCTTCCCCATCCTCCATGTGAAGTGGACTAGAAAGATGGTGAAACTAATAATGATGATGGTAATGATGATGATATCTATACGATGGCCTGTTCTTTGAGCTCATAAGGAGGAGCAACATCTACTCAAGTGATAAGTGCAAGGACAACTGTTACTTTTTGGGATTGCATCAAACGGGTACAAGTATTTCTTCCCCCTCATACTCTTGATTTTGATGTAGTGCAATATTTTGAAATTCCTAACAATGAATTTGAATACTTAAGAGCTTTGATGATTAAGAAGTATGATGGTGGTATCCCTTCGAAGGAAGATAGACAATTGTTGATGAATGCTGTTATAGCTCAAGAGAAAGACTATAACACTAGAAGTAAAGTTATTAAGGGAGTTGGGCCTCAAGCCAAACCTAAAACACCCTTGCTCACAAGCATTCCCAAAGAATCTCCTAGAAGAGAAACACCTTCCAAAGGCTCTGCTGTCCCAAGCAAAAATTATAGTCCTCCTCATGCCCAAGCTGCCAAGAATCCCTTACCATCTAATGAATCTTTTTGTCTCCTTTCCAATACTACTTTGCCAAAAAAATTTCCATATGACATAGCCCAAGTATTGAGCCAAATTAAAGTTAGTGTTCCAATCATTGAGTTGCTTAGGATTCCTGAGCATAAGAAGAGAGAATTTGAGTACTTGGGATTGAAGGAGGAGAAGACTACTCCAAGAAGATATGTAAATGTTGTTGAAACTCCTCCTCATATCATTACAGACCTTAAAACACCACCAACAGTAGAGGATCTTGGAGAAACACCTGAGGTATATTTGGGGACATCCTTGGTTGATTCCGAATTTAATGTTGATCCATTCTTCAAAACTTTGATCATAAAGGATTGGCTACTTCACAATTGTATGTTTGATTCCGGTACATCATGTAATGTCATGCCTCTAGAAGTCATGAATGAGTTGGATATCAAAGTGACAAAAGATTATGGAAAATTTACTGCCATGGAATCAAGAGAAGTGCCAGTAGTTGGTTGTGTGAAGGGTTTGTGGTGCAACTTGCATATTATCCCAAGAGGAATTTAAAATTAGATGTTGTAATTGTTTATTGCCCTACCAAATGGGGTATGTTATTGTCAAGAAAGTGGGCTGCAAGTTTTGTAGGGAGTGTCCAAATGGATATGTATTTTTCCACCATTCCCATTTAGGGAAGCCTTGTCAAATATATGGAGAGAATAAAATGTTGCATCTATTTAAGGATCCAAACAATGCTTCCTATGAGGTGTTGTTTACTGATGTTGATGCTGATAATTTTATTAGGTTTGCTTATGGAAAAGAACACAAGATGGATCAGTCAAAGTTCTTTGATTAGGTAAGTTCTCCTTGGACCTTGCTATTTGATGTAGCTTGCTCCAAATTTTTAAATGGTGTTGGTGTAATTTATGATTTTTCCTAGCTTGGAAGAATTAGTATTTTTCTTTCCAAAGCTTAATTTTTAATGTACTAACAACACTGCTAAGTATGCATCATTGTTGTTGGGTATAAGAATTGCATAGAAGTATGGTGTCAAGGACATCATTGCAAAAGGAGATTTAGAGCTAGTTGTCAAACAAATAAGAAAATTGTATGCTATAAACAAATTAGTAGATGAAATAGTATAAGCATGCAATTTGGGATCTAATTGAGATGTTTGATTCCTTCAATATTATGCACCATGATAGAAGTTTCAATGCTACTGCTGACAAGTTGGTAGTGTTTGGGTCAAGATTATGGATATTGCACTATTTCACCTTATTGTGAGTATAATGTCGAAGTGATAACTAGGCCAGTTGTTCCTGACAACAGCAAGTATTGCCAAGTATTTAATGATGATGCTCAAGTGTGAAGGTTCTTACAAAAATCATGGTGAGTTTGTAGATCATACATATTGATTGGAAACCAATAGTATGTGTGACTGGAGGAAGAGATAATCTTTTTGGAAAAGATATTATCCAATTTAAAAATAACACCATTCCTAGAGGTCTTGTTGCACTTAATTCAAATTTTAGAAATACTGATTGCATCATCAATAGAAACATGTTTGCTTCAAGGAATGTGGAAGAGAATGACTTGGGAACAAATGTACAAACCAAGAAAAGTTTTGGTTGGGCAGTAGTCTAAACAAGGAAGAAAAACATTCCTACCTCCAATTGTTGAAATAATATCAAGACTGCCTTTCCTGGTCATATTCAGAGATGAACGCATATAGAGAAGACCTATTTCAGCATGATATCCCTCTTAAGGAAGGTGCCAAAACCATTCAAATAGAAGAAAAGGAAAATCAATCCACTCCTATCGATGAAAATTCAAGATGAATTGAAGAACCTAAAGGAGGGAGAGATTATTCAGCACACAAGGTATTCATCAATGGGTTGCAAACCTTGTTCTTGTCGGAAAGAAGAATGGAGATATTAGACTTTGTGTAGACTTAAGAAATTTGAATAGAGCTTCATTAAAAGACAATTATCCTTTGCCAAACATGGAGAACATTCCACAGCTAGTGACTGGATCTGAATTGTTCATTTGCCTTGGTTGGTTTCTATGGCTCTAATCAAGTTGTTGTCAAGGAGTTAGAAATATTTAGAACTGCCTTTAGCACTCCTTGGGGAACATAGTGTTTATATGATAATGCATTTTGGTCTTATGAATGATGGGGATACTTTCCAAAGGGAAATGGATGTTTCTTTTACGGGTTATATAAGTGACTTTCATCGCAGTTTATCAGAATGATGTGACTATATTTTTCAAGGAGCAGAAAAGACCACTTACAAAATTTGGAAAGGATGTTGATAAGATGTAGAGAATTTGGAATCTCTCTCAACCCAAAGAAGTGTCACTTTGGAGTGATAAAAGGCCAAGCTGCTCGGTTCATATTGTTTTGAAGTCTGATGTCATGATTAACCTTGAGAGAGTGGAATCAATCAGCAAGGTTCCAATTCAAAGAACAAAGAAGGGTATCCATTATCTTTATTAGGGCAGATCAAATTAATTAGAAGGTTTGTGTCTAATTTTGCTGAATTGACTCTACCTATCACATGCATATTAAAAAAAGATCAAATCATCAAGTGGGTGGAGGCTGCCCTTAAAGGTTTTGAAGGAAGCCAAGAGGCATTGAAGAATTCACCTGTCTTTGTAGCCCCAAATTACAAGAAGGCCTCTCCAAATATTCTCCTTTGCTTATGAAAAATACTATTACATCTATTTTGCTCTACAAAATGATGAAGATGGGGTGGAGAGGCCTATTGCTTTCTTTATCAAGGCCTTACAAGTTGCAAAATTAAAGTACACAATCATGTAAAAAAAAACATTTTCCTTGGTGAAAGCAACAAAGGTTTTTAGGCCTTATATCTTAAGTTAAAAAATTATTGCCTATGTTCCCCACACCATGGTAAAAGAAATCTTATCAGAGATGGATATTTCAAGCAAAGATATGTAAATGGGTGAAAAAAATACAGGAGTATGACATGGACATCCAAACCATAAAGCTGGTAAGCATGTTTGGGTCTTGCTAAGCTCATGGTTGAGAGCAACTTGAAGATTGTGGAAGTAAATGAAGTAGAGGAAGAAAGGGTAGATGTTCTTGAGAAATTGGTAAGTTCTAAGTGGTACAAGGATATAATCTTTTACCTTAGACACCTATGCTGTCCTAATAATTTAAATAAAAATTAGAAAATAGCCCTAAAGCTCACTTCTCAAAAAGACATCATCACTAACTTTTTGCTAGCTTGAAATAATATTGATTAGGTGTTCACATTATTATAAAAGTTAGATTATAATTATGTTGAGTTGATAGCTCCAATTGTTATAATATATTACTTTAACAATATATCCATTATAGAGATTGTGTTGTACCCTTTGTTAGAAGGGTTATAACACGGGTAAGTTGTTGAGTTGACTGGTCCTATTTTCTAGGAAGTAGTCTCTTCTATTAGATGCAACTATATTGGTTAGCCAAATATGTGAGAGCTGCTAGTGTTTCTATGGAAGAATGATATTAGCTTAAATATATATATATATAATATACAAGACAAGAATATTCAGCTGATGCTAAATTTCAGAATAGTGGGGGATGGAAGGTGACATTAGTGAGATTTGAGACCTTTCCTAGATCTCTAAAAAGGCAAAAATGGATCAGCTAAAGAATAGCAACAGACCATCTTCTTACGACCAAGTGAGAAGTTCATAAAAGAAGTCTGAGCAAATTTCTTTACCTAAGTGGCATGAAACAAGAGGCAGGATTTGTAATCGGAGGTTCTTGTTGAGGTCATATCATATGTAGATCTCGTCAGTGCTAGTCAACGATTGTGGATGATAATGCCACAGATGGTTTCAGAGCTACAGCTTTGATGGTGTATATGCTTTCAGCTTATGTCGTGTGAACTCAATTTGACAGTGATCTTGTTTTCAAACTAAGTGGAAATTTCACATTGAGGGAATGGGCAAGTTGATTCCAACAATAAGAACTTCCATTGAATATTATGTCAGCTTTTTCTATGTATGTATGAGCAACATATTTTTAGGTAGGACAGCTAATGTTATTCCCTGCAGTTTGAGATAGATGATGAGAGTCACTACTAAGATAGCTACTGCATCATCATGCCCATCGTTGAGTTGTTAGTTATCCAGAAAAACTATCCAGAGGTCTGTTGGTACTTATCCTTTGTAACCATCTGTCATGTGTCAGTTATTGGTTCAACAACTTGGAAAACCATCCAGAGGTTAGTTGGTAAGAAGTCCTTGATTACCATCCAAATTGTGGAGTTATGCTATGTAGCGAGCACGTTGCAGTCCCACTAGAGGTAGGTTTTTCCCATGTTAGACACTAAGTTGAAAATATTGTTAGGACAATAATTATCACTCCTAGTGCTCCATTATTAATCATTATTATTTGTTAGGTCTAGTTATTATATGTGGCACATTATGTGAAGTTGTTAGATAAGGGTAACTCACGTGAATAGGAGTTTGGTGAGAGAATTATGGAGTGTTGCCCTATACTCCATTGATATCCTATTTGGTTAGGAATTGACCTTATTCCTCAAAGATCTAGATAAGGAGTTCTCGTATGAACTGCCTACTAAAAAAAAAAATTTGAAGAATTTCTCTGTGATATAATATATTGAAGTTCTAGGTACTGCGTATTCATTTTGTACATCTGGTATGTGTGCTTGGTTTAACTTTGGGCTAGCTTTGAAGGCATTTTAAAGGTGGTCCTCTTGAAATGTATAATGGTGAAGATGAAGCTACCAAAGTAGTTGCTGATTTCTCATGGGGGATTTTTTGGATGGACACTTGGCTCATGACTCTATTTTCAACACACATGGATTAGTTTTGAGCAGCTTGGTCTACGTTGTTCTTGTGGCCTATTCTCTTCAAAGATACAACCATGCCCTAATTAGAAGCCGATGTGAAAGCTGCAACATTTCTCTAGATCCTCTGAAAGAATTTAGGCTCCCTTCCTTTCTAGCCTTTGTATCTACATTGAAGCTCCTTTCAAACACATGGGGGATGGACTTTGAATTTGGTGAGATCTGAAGACCTTCTCAGTGCTAGACATAGAGTGGATCTTGAAAATCTCATAAAATTATTATTACTTCACCAAGTGGGTAGAAGCAATCCCCACCAAGAAAAGCAACACACCACTTTGTTATGTATTTCTAAGTTGAATAATATCATATACAGATTTGGTGTGTCTAGTCAAGATCTGTGGCTGATCTAATGCCATGACCTATTAGAGTTAAACCTGGTTGCTGGCAATGTGTAAGGTACTTATGGAACCAATAAAACTTAATCTATCCCCACTGGTAACCCCCAAGGGAAATTGCTTTAAAACACCTGATTCCAACAATAAGAACTTGTTGATCAGATCATTAGGATGACCTTGGATCCACGAAGAAGAGAAATTGATATTGGAGGTGAACAACTAAAATTCTGTAGTTTTTTTATGGTCATGACATGTGTCCTTTTTCCATCAGAGAGCTACTGGTCAAGCCTCCCATTATACGTGGTCGCTTCTGGTTGTACAAGGAACTCGGCGGGTCTGTGTACCTTGACATCTACAACTTATCATTCTTTTCAGTTTGTGGGAACAAAATTGAAGATCAGGTGGTCAGCCACAACTCCACAAGAGGACACGTGGGTAGAGGCAATCCCTACCAATAAAGAAACAGCTACCAATTTGTTATGAGAAGAGCTTGTCCCATAATATCAAATGGCATGATTATGGTGTGCTAGTCAGAGATTGTGGCTGATATATGTTATTTGTTTCAGAGCTAAGGCTTACTCCTAGGGCAATATGCAAGGAGTATTGGAACCAATATGACTTTTGTCTGTGGGACTAGTAGACCCCCAATGGAATGGACAAGCTAAGGGCAAACAATAAGAAAATTTGATTGCAGATTATTAGGATGGGCCCTTACTCCAGTTGAACAAGAGAAAATTGGGTGAACAACTAAAATTTGTAGTTTGGGATGATAGAATCACTACTTAAGAGAGCTACTAGTAAGATTGCCCATTTGAACGGCCTATTAATGGAATAAAAGCTTTGCTACCATTACATCTGTAATTATCTTTATTTTAGTTTGTTCAACAACTTGAGGATCAAGAGGTCAGTCCATAAGAAACAAGGATTAATCAGATTGTGAAGCATCATGAAGAGAGAAGAGCATCCCACCAGAGGCTTAGTCAGATTTAGAGAGAAGTTGAAAAGATTGTTTGACAAGAAGGTCCCTTCTAGTTTTCTTCAATATTGGTGACATGGTCTTTGTTGTTGCACAACATAAATGAAGATAAGGGCAAACATGGAAAATTTGATGCGTTATGGATGGGACCTTACTCCAGCTGGTTTTTGGAATTGGCTTAGCTCATGACTCTTTTTTCTCAAAGGATCTAGTTGGGGAACTTGCTCTGAACTGCCTGTTAATGGCAGGCATCTGAAGCATTTCTTGGATTAATCCCCAAATTTGAGGTATGCAGCCAACTGTTGGTGCCCAATGTAATAGTGTTCTGTTATATTCGCTTTGTTTTGGCATTTTGGTGGTTCTTGGTTTGCCTTGGTGTGTGGCACCCATTTTGGTTGGAATTTGGTGATCAGCTAACTTTCTCCCTCTGGATGGAATGCCTTGAAGTGCTCATGAACTTATTATTTTACCCCAATGTGAATTAGAAAAATACTTGGTCTACGTTGTTCTTGTGGCACTCACTGGGAGTACCCATCCCCGAGCAGGAGCCGATGTTGGTGCCCATTTTGATCCTCTGTTATTCTTCATGTCTTTCCCCTTTGTTCTACGTTCTCTAAAACATTTTTTCTTTGCCTTTAGTGGTCTGTAAAATTCTCCTTCCAGTTTGTGATTACTTTTCCTAAAATCTCATAAACTTAATATTTTTCCCCATGGTGAAGGAAATATGCCTACAATCATGCTTTTCATTTGTGGCCTATATTTGACCAAATCCATCCTTCACCCTATCATTTTTTCCATCAAATCTCAGGCATCTATGGTAAATTCGTGGTTGTTCATTTTGTACTTATTTTCCCTACGGGTGTCATCTATCCCCATGGTCGAAAATTTCTTTAAAACACTCTTCCATTTTCCTATTTGATCCATTTTTCATCCTTCATCCACGAAGAAAAAATTGATTTTGGAGGTCACAGGTGAAGACTTCTGTGTTTTTTTACGGTCGTATGGGTGTCAAAAAATCCTGTCAAATTTAAGCTCATAGCCTCCGCAAGAGGGATACGTGGTCACATTCTCATTTAATGGGCAAGGATGGGCGGGTCTGTTTGAAAAACATAGGTGATTTTTTGGCCTTTTTGGAAAAATGGTTTGAAAGGGTTCCCCTGCAGGGGCGCAAGAGGTACACGTGTCAATGATCTCATGGGGAGACACGTGGCAGAGTGCAGAGGCTAGGGTGTGGGCCATTGGGGTAGAAGTAGGCATTTTTTGCCTTGTTTGGCATAAGGAGATAGAGTGAAATAGTGGAGAGGGCCATGGGTCTGCACAAATGGAACCACAAGGGTGGACACGTGGTAGGTGCAGAACGGGCAGGTGCAGGTCGGCAGGCTAGCAGAGGGAAAAAGTGAAATTTTTTCCCTTTTGGAAAAAAGGAGTTAAAATGAGAAGTTTGAAGTGCATGGCTCCGTGACCAAACGTACCATAGGTGGACACATGGCAGGGATGCAATCAGAAGGGAGTGTAGGCCGGCACGGAGGAAAAGTGGTAAATTTTTTCCCTTGGTGAAAAAAGGGGTTAAAACATGAAATTAAGCCCCCAGATTCTCAGCGATAGAGAGGTGGACACGTGTCAAGGACAAAGGTAGGAGGTGCGGGCCCGTGGGGAAAAAAGTGAAAATTTTCCAAACTTCCAAAAAAGGGTGAAAATGTGTAGAATTGAGATATGACTTCAATGGGACCCACCATATGCCACATGTGTCAGCACAAAATTTCAAGGGCGGAGGGGCAAAGGTGGAGAAATAATATCAAAATTTTTCCATTTTTTCAAAAATGTTAAAAAGTCAAAAAAGTGATCCCAAATTCCGTTCCCAATCTGTATTTTGACACGTGGAGGGCCCATAGATTGAAGGGATAAATGGGGAAATAAATGATAACTGTACATTCTTTAATTTTGGCCTGCCATTTTTGCTCCAGGAAGCTGTGGAATTACAAATTTTGCATCAATTTTGATTCAATTTTTTGGCAAATTCATGTCGTTTGTGCCTGCAAGGACCAATGCAATTGGTTTTAGAAGGATCTAATTTGTAGATTTGACCTATTTTTATGAAATAATTTTTTCCCCAGCCTGTGTAAAATGTGAAATATCAAATTAAGAAAGTTACAGAATCAAATTTTGAGATGGATAAAGATGAAATAATGAAATGAAATGGGTTTGTATGCTAGGAGAATGAAAAACGTGCCTCTATAAATCGATAATTATGAAGGATTTGTAATGACTCGACCTTTTTTGAAACACCTGAGCAACTTTTGTTGGCAAATTTGTTAAATGTCCCTATCTACGAATCATGGTTGGAATTTATATAACAAACTTGATGCTGGGCATATTATTTTTCTTGGTAAAGAAATATCAAATGCAATAGACTGTTATATAATGCATGTTTTTTGACATGTAAAAGGTCGAAGAAACTTAGAATTTCACTGAGAAAATCTTGGAAGAAGGCCATTCTCTGAGAAACTAATTGAGAACCATTTATAATTCCTTTTTGCATTAGATTTGTATCATGTTGAGCTGGTTTCATTTGTAAAGCCATTAACAAGATATCTGAGATTGTTCTTATTACATTCCCTTGTTAATAAATTTGGTCATTCTGGATTATTTTTTGTTGTCTCTTGGAAAAATTTGCATGCACTTATATTTTCAGAATGTTTTCAATTTGTGTTTCTTGCCCCTATTGCAGTCTTATGTTTGGAATCTCTCTTGATCATACTCTGGTCTCCTTTCTTTTTAATATTTTAGTGGCATCTTGCAATCTCACATTCAGAAGATATTTCATCTGATAAAGAGATAAATAGGTTTAAAATCACTTTACCTTCTTTAAATTTAGAGGTTGTTTGTAAACCTTTGGGTGTACCTTAGGTCATGGTAAAATAGAGATTTCTAGATGCTTTGGTTAGTTCATTTACTTCAAGATTTTATGGTAGGTTGTCAAAGATTGTGTGGAAGAGTGCAGATATTGGGCCTCCATTTTTTGCAACATATCTTGGTTGAAGGAGTACCTTAACCCCTTTGAATAATTTTATCTGTTTAGGTCTTACAAATCTCCCTACAACGGTCCTCAAAGAATATGGCAAATTATGGTTAATCTTGTCTAATAATATCCCACCAAAAAATTCATTCAAAATAACTAAATCCTACCCCATACTACCTTTGCATTGCATTGTGTGTCAACAAAAGAATCTAATCCATGTATAAAAATGCACAAAGTAAATCAGGATCATACAATGTCTTCAATAAACCTTTCCTTGCATTGAAAATATTTCTATAATATAGGAGTGACAACTTGTGAAAGTCGGATTTGGAGTGTTGATCATTTTTTCTCAAGGCCCTTTCCATGCTATTTGCACAAATTGAGGGATATATTAATCTCCTTTACCAATTAAGGGTTAAAATCTAGGTCCTCTAGCCTTGGTTGAAAGGCAAAACCTAAAACAGTTAGGACAAGATCAAGTCCTATTTGAGTGTTATCCATCTCTCCAAAAATTTGAGTGCCAGTTAGATCACATCCCCAGATACAAATGACATACATCATGATCTATCTAGCTTCAAGCTTCATGCCATATCTTTGATGCTACTTATATTGAAAAGGAGAAAAAAATTGGGTACCAACAAGCTTGATATTTGTTAATGAAGGAAAAATATGTTTTGGTAATTTAGATTTGTTTCAGAACCCAATAGGGTCAACTGTTGTCTTGCAACTTGGTTGTGGACACTTCAAAAAAAATTATTCCATAATTTTCTAACTAACCCTAGGTTATTTCTTGGGTCTCAAGTGGGTTGTTTTAATGGGCATCATAGTTGGTATCAGAGCAGTGGTTAAAAATCTTGGACCATTGGTCACATTAGAAAACTTGAGACATGAAAACTTAAACCTAACACACTTTTAAACCTAGAATACAACTTAGCTAGAATTTGTATATTTTGGTAAACATGGAAGTTGTTTAAAAATTAGCAAAATGAACTAACTCTCGCTTTGGTCTATGTAGGTGGCTCTGATAGAGTGAGAGGAACCTTCATAAAGACTCAAACTCACCACCACCAGATCAGGGTGTAGCAACTATCCTACCTCAGATTCTACAGACCCTTCATGATGTTAATGCCACTCTACATGGAGGATTAGGAGGAGGACAAGAAAATAGCCATGAAAAAGCCCCTTCGATTGAGGGCCAAGTATCTCCTCAACCCAGCGAGGAGCATAGAGGAGATAACTCCCATGCGGAGTCAACTTGAGAAAAGTCACCACCTAGGAGACAGGGTGACAGAGTTCCAGAGCATAGAGAGAGGTCTCATAGCCCTAGGCTTAGGGATGAGCGTGCAGAGAGACCTAGAGGCCACTAGACTATAACAACAGATCACATCAGGGAGATCCTGAAGCTTCGGCCATCACATTACTCATGTGACATGGGTGGATTTTAGGAAGAGGCCTGACTAGTGAGCTTGAGTGGTTACTTCAAGCTTTATCCTTGTTCTAGAAACACAAAATCTCGTGTTACAATCCATCTACTGAGGGATGGAGCAGGAGTATGGTGGAGGACAGAGGAGTAGAAGCTCCATGTAGATTTAGAGATAGTGACCTAGGAACTATTTGAGGAGAGATTCAAGAGTAGGTGTTTGTCATGGAGGTTCATACAGCAGAGGATCGACGAGCTCCATGACCTTTGATAGGAATCTCTTTCTGTAGTAGAGTATGAGAGTAGATTTGTGGATCTACTCCAGTATGTTGAGTATATGCAGGATGAGTAGGTGTGGATTCACAGGTTCATCTGGGGCTTGAATTTAGATATTGGAGGTGTAGTGCAGATCAATTGCCCACAAAAATTAGCTGAGGCCATTGAGAAGGCCTATCTTGTAGAGGAGACTCAGGGAAAGACCCAACAGGCTAGAGACTGAGTCTGGAGCTGCATACAATGGATGTAGGATGGTAGATCAAGGGGGTTAGTACCCATTCTTCATGGTGGCCAGGGTATAGGATAGTCATCCTCTAGACCATAGCAGCAGCACTCCCACCCACCTCTTAGACCTCCACAGAGAGCTGATGCATAGAGAGGTTAGAGTATGGGGCCTCCTCCTAGGGGTCCCATCAGGACACATGGTGGACCTAGAGCTCAGTTAGCAGGAGCTTGCTAGTAGAGACCTTAGCAAACTACAACTAGATCATTAGGGTCCACACCACAGGCTTCTAGGTCACCTATTAGAGGTGCTACTCATTGGGGAGGATCATGAGGATGTTTTAGTTGTGGAGTTACATGACACTTTTGGAGAGATTTCCCACAGAACCCTAACAAGAAGGGTAAGGCATAAATTTTAGAGCCGATTGTTGGTGACATGGGATACAACCACAAGATTTATTCAGTGGTTGAGAACTGCCAGGTAGAGCATCAAAGCACAGTAATTAAGACCATATATAGCATTGGTGGTATTCCTACGTCTGTATTGTTTGATTCTGGTTCTTCTGATTCTTTCATTGCACCATCTTTAGTAGAGCAATGTAGGCTAGTGGCAGTTTGGTAGGGTCTTAGTTGGGATGTCGAGATGGCTTATGAAGCCAAGATCTCTATAGACTCCTTAGTTAAGGAGTGTGTAGTGGATTTGGGACCTTTCACCACTACCTCAGATCTCTGTATCCTTCCTTTGGGCTCGTATGGAGTCATTTTGGGTATGGATTGGTTATCTCCACAAAGGGCCAAGATGGATTATTATCATAAGACTATAGGTTTTGTAGATGATTTAGGAGTTGAGTCAGTGATCTCAGGGGTTAGAAGACCTATTTCTATTCACATAATCTCCACGATGTAGCTTAAGCGGTGTGTGTGACGAGGTTGTCAGCTATATGCTGTTATAGTTAGTGATAGATCATAGGATGGATCTAGTGGACCATCACTAGATGATCATCCCATTTTGAGATATTTTTCTGATGTCGTTATAGGGGAGCTATCGGGGTTACCACCCCCACGTGAGATTTATTTTCATATATATTTAGTTCCTGGAGTAGAGCCTATCTCACGAGCACCTTATCAAATGACCACCCTAGAGCTCTGTGAGCTCAAGTTGTAACTTGAGGGTCTTTTGGAGAAAGGCCTTATCCATCCTAGTGTATCCCTTTGGGGTGCACCGATGATATTTGTGAAGAAGGATGGATCCTTGCGGTTGTGCATTGATTACCGCCAGCTGAACAAGGTAACGATCAAGAATCATTATCCTCTTCCCCGTATTGATGACTTGTTTTATCAAATGAAGGGAGCCAAAATTTTCTCTAAGATTGATCTTAAGTTAGGGTACCATCAGCTGAGGATTTCAGAGGTGGACATTCATAAGACTACCTTCCGTATGAGATATGGACACTATGAGTTCACAGTGGTGCCTTTTGGTTTGACTAATGCCCCCACAATATTCATGAGTTTAATGAATGGGGTATTTAGGACCTTATTAGATTACTTCGTGCTCATCTTCCTAGATGAATTTTTAATATACTCACATACACATGAGGAGCATGGGGGGCATCTTTGCTAGGTTCTTTAGTGTCTTCGGGAGCAGAAACTTTACGGGAACTTAGATAAGTGTGCATTCTTTCAGATAGAGGTGCAGTATTTGGGTCATATCATTTATGGGGAAGGTATCATAGTCGATCCTTCAAATATTAGAGCCATTATGGATTGGCCAGCACCCACTATAGTGACTGAGGTCTGCAGCTTCATGGGATTAGTAGGTTACTACCAGATATTCGTTCAGGACTTCTCTCGAATTGTGCACCCTATCACTTCTCTTCATAGGAAAGGGAAGAAGTTTTTTTGTTAGAAATATGCGAGTAGGACTTCAGGAAACTGAAGGAATGCCTCACCACAACACCTATCCTTGTAATGCCAGATCCACAGTGTGAGTTCTTTGTTTACACAGATTCTTCGTTGGCAGGCCTTGGAGCTGTGTTGATGTAGGATGGTAGAGTAGTGGATTTTGAGTCTCATAAACTTAAAGATCATGAGATTAATTATCCAACCCATGATCTTGAGCTTGCGGTAGTTGTGCATGCTTTGGATATATGGATACACTTTCTTCTTGGTAGGAGATTCAGACTCAGGACAGATCATTTGAGTCTTCGCCACCTCTTCACACAACCCAATATCAACGCTCGTCAGTGGCATTGGATGGAGTTTCTATGTGAGTATGAAATGGAGATAGAGCATGTGAAGGGGAAATTGAATGTGGTAGTAGACACTCTCATTAGACGGAGACATGTGGCTATGGACACATAAGTGAGCACTGATTTATGGAGTAGGATTCTTCAGCAGCTTCCTCTTGACAGCTTGTAAATTACAGTACGAGAATATATTGAGTCATAGAGACCCCTTAAGGGGAAGTTTGATGGAGTTACCTTAGAGGTAAATGGTCTTCTCAGGAACAGAGGCTGGATATATATTCCCAGAGATGGAGGATTGAGGAAGGAAATCTTGGTAGAGGCACATCATGCACCCTATCCAGCCCATCATTGGGTAAAGAAGATTCCGGCCACCTTGTAACATTTGTATCATTGGAGAGAACCTCGTCAAGATGTGGCCCAGTTTGTGTCATGATTTTTAGAGTGCCAGAGAGTTAAGGCCGAGCATCAGCATCCAACTAGCCTTCTTTATCCTCACACTATACCGAAATGGAAGTGGGACACCATTTCAATGGATTTCATTATTGGGCTACCGATGTCAAGATATCACCACAACGCCATCATGGTCACATTCGATAAATTAACAAAAGTGGCTCACTTCTGGTGAAGACCACTTATATAGCTAGAGCATTGGCACAATTGTCCTTAGATGAGATTGTCAGGTTGTACAGGATTCCATGGAAGATCATTTGTGACCACGATCCTTTGTACACTACACATTTCTAGACTACCATGTAGTATGTCCTTGGGACGATAATTAAATTCAGCATAGCATACCACCCTGAAACAAATGGAGAGACTGAGTGGGTGAATCAAATTTTAGAGGACATGCTAAGGATGTATGTGATGGATCAATAGTCTAAGTGGGAGGAGTACCTATACTTAGTGTAGTTTGCCTACAATAATAGTTTCTAGAGTTCCATAGGCATGGCTCCTTTTCAGGCTTTGTATGGTAGAGAGTGTAAGACACCTCTTAGTTGGGACAGGTTAGAGGATGGAGTATCTCTTAGACTAGCTCTTCTACATGACATGGAGCAGTAGGTAGTGTTGATTAGGTAGAGATTCCAGGAGGCACAAGACATACAGAAGAAGTATGTAGATCAACATAGGATTGATCATAGTTTTGATGTGGGCATGAAGGTATTCCTTCATGTCAGGCCACACAAAATCCCTATCTGTTATGGAAAAGGTTCTAAGTTGGCTCCTAGATTCATTGGTCCTTTCGAGATCTTGGAGTGTATCGGCCCTTTGGCCTACCATCTAGCATTGCCACCCAGCTTCTCTCGCGTACACGATGTTTTTCATGTTTTAGTTCTCAGGAGATATATTGTAGATCCTTCTCATGTGTTAGATTGGGCATCATTATAGGTGCAAGATCAAGGGCAGGTGATGGTGGAACCCATTTTCATATTAGATCATAGGACCTTGGGCCTTCGAGGTAGAGAGGTTGATCAGGTCCAGGTGCAGTGGGACATATATGATGAGACTGCAACTACATGGGAGGATGCTACTTCATTACGAGTTTAGTTTCCACATTTGTTCTAGTGAATTCTAGGAGGAATTCGAGTATAAGGGGAGGGGATGTAGTGCTCACTTCCCTTTGACACCTTTTGGATACCTATTTTTATACTATGATTACATTATGGACATTATTATGTCTTGACTTAGTGGGATGTTAGACATTTGATCATGTATTATTGTTGATCTTGACTTGATTATGATGTATGATGAGCATTAGAGACACCTTATATGTGGATGATGATATATTATTTGACATGGATGTTTCATGGATGTTGTTCAGACATATAATTTTGTATATTATGAGTAGAATTAGAAATGGATATATTATGATGATGATATAGTCGTTGATTAAAAATGCAAATGATGTAGTTGTTACTTTGATATTGTTGTGATTCATTTATATAGTTGGTTTTGTGATTTCATTTATATGATGTTGGATGTTCTGATATGGCCACGAGGCTGAACGAGGTATTTGCATTTTGTATGTAAAAAATATCACAACAAAACATCTAGGGATTGGAGACTAACCACAATGGAAATCTAGGTGAATTTGACAAGGTCACCATGGCAACTTGTTTTATTGTGTTGTGTGTTGTTCTATTAGGGATTCCCATGGGGTGGATTACCTTTACATGTGACCATGGGTTTTTATATTTTATTTATGTGGTTAATTTTTATTATTGTTGTATGTATTTTATTAGTAATGTGTTCCCTTCTTTTAATTAATTAAAATGTAGTAGATTAATCTGAGGAATTATATGATCAAAATTTAAATAAATTAAATTGGGATATGGGAAAGTAATTATAAGAGTTGTTGGTTATTTGTATTAAATATGTAAGGGATGTGTAAGTTGTGGAAGAGTTTGTGTAAGTCATTTTTGGATTATGAAATACTCCACCTCCATGAAAAATTCGAATTTGTCCTTGAGGGCTGTTTTTGGAGGCTTATGGGACAAGTAAAACTTGTCCCATGCCTCTAAATTTAATTTACCAACCATACTTATGGTTGGAGAAGTGATTTTTGACTTGTATAATTAATTTAATTAATCATGTTGCATGTTTTTAATTGAACTCTCTTACATTTTATTTAATTTTTTGTCCCTTGAGGTGTGGGCTTTTTGGAGTGTGCAAGTAACTTGTCATATTTTCACCCACCTTTTTATTGTGCTTGGGAGAATTGATTTTTTCTTTTGTATTTGAATTTGAGGATTTGTGATGTGGCATCCTACATGGATCCACATCATACTCTCTTCTTACATATTCTATACAATTCAAACTCTCGCCTTATTTTGGGTTGTTGAATCATTTGGCGACTTCTTAGGGTCGCATTTTCTTGTGTTAGAGCTCTTGTTTTTAGAGGAGGTTTGGAGAAAGATTGCATGCTTGGGAGATTTATATTTTTGGGACTATGTTTTGGTATTGCAGCTTGATGTTGGAAGAAAAAGTAACCACGGAGAGGTAGGAATTTAACTCTCTTTTTTATGTTGTCTTTTATTGTTGTGTTGTGTGAATGGTGCATGTTTTGTTTTATTTTTTGGCTGGTTGGGTTGACTGCCTTAGGGATGGTGTAGGAGAAGGCTATGGGGAATCCATGTGCGGGGAATAAGGAATGCCATTGGCATCAAAATTTTGTGGAGGGAGTTTAGGTTTGGGATCCACCATGGAAAAGAAATAGCTTGGATGTCTTACTTGTGGGGGGCATAAGGAAATCTATGGGGCGCATAAGGATATGTGTGTGATGATTTATTTTGGCCTTTTTTTTTTGTGGATGCCCAATTCCCAATTGGGAGGCATAAGTAGCTTCCCTCATAGACCTTTCCTCTTTAGCTTACTTGATCAAGCCTAAGTTTTAATTGGACTGTTCTCATTTGCAGTTCTAAACTATTGTTTGGTGTTGAATTGTGTCTTTATAAATGTGTTATGCATGTTGAAAGAATGTTGTGTTTTGTGGAAGCCATTTGTTGTCATGGGTTGAACTACATCTCTTATTGTATTTTGGTTGGGGCTCAGGGGCCAATGATGAAGGAAGGCTTCTCCTTTCATTGGATGTCTTGGTTGAATGGAGAGTGTTTCCTCTCCCCCTCTTTTGTTGTGATCAACATGGACAAAAAGAAAACTTGCATGTTGATGTCCTAGAGCAAAGGAAAAATACAGTTTGATAGCCCTTGTGAAACATATTTATTTGTAATCCTTTCCCACTTGTTGTGGATGAAATTGTAATATGTACTTTGCGAAGAAAGATGTATGTAATTTGATTATGAAGTTATATATTTAAATTGTGAAAGACTTTTATATCCGGTTCTCTTTATTGGAAATAAATAGAATTTTGTTATTACATTCAACATGGAAAGATGTCAAGATTTATAATTGAAGTCAATAAAAATTTGAAGGATATTTTCTCATATGCATTGTTGGGTTGAATTCAATGTTTTATTGTATAGAAAAAGATATTGTTAGACCTCTGTTTAAAAAAAAAATGTATGTGGAGTTAATGTTGCATTTTGCATCCTTGGAAATATATTAAAATTGAAAATCAAAATTTGCAATTTAGCTTTGAAATGATTTGTTTATAAACAACTATATGTATTGGATCAGTTTAGAAACAAAATGCCAAACTTGAATGATTAAATTTATATACAATTTTAAAAGAAATAAATCTCTCTTGTAAATATTCAAAACCCACAAATAAACTTAATAAAATGCACAGTTCAGACCTGCACTTAACAATCAACTTGGAATTGATATAATTTAGCATGCTAAGAAATTAAGGAAATCAAATTAACCAAGAACACTTAAGAAGAAAAGTTAAAATATTGTAAAATTGAATCAAATCCCTTTAACAGTCATTTTTCTGTCAATTGTTGGAAAAATGCAAATTGAAGTCAATTGAACAAATTAACCTTCCTAAAACACTTTAAACCCTCCCTAGAGAAATCCTCCATATTTTTTTGGGATGTTGAGTGAAGGAGGAGATCCAATTTAATCAAATTTAGAAGTTGGAATTTACTAGTTGGATTTTTAAAAGCCTGCAGATTGATTTTGTAAAATTTACCCCTTAAACCTTACCAAAATGTAAATTTTATTTTTTTGTGCAAAGAGGGCAGCGAAATATTTCGAGAAAGTCCTCATTTTCCCAAAACTAAGCTTTCTAGCTCAAGTTACGGTCCTATGAAGTTTTCTTACCTTGGTGGGAAAATTTGGGAAAATTTTCCTTAGTGGGCCCACCGCCCAAAAAATTCCTGTTATGATCCTTAAAAAAAAAGGTTAAAAAAAATTTAGTTCGGGAAATTTTTCAAATTTTCCTCTACCATCCTGTAACCAATCAAAGGATGCCATGTGTTCTCATGGGGCAATAGCGGAGGCGAAACATGATTTTTGCCCTTAGGCCTTTTAAAAAAATTTGGAAAATTTTTCCATTTCTCCCCGCCGGTCCACGGCCTATCATAGGCTACCACGTGGCAGTTTTGGGTGCTTGCGGAGGGGATGGAACCCTTGTGACCCCTTTCCTTTTGATAATTTTGATTTGGAATTTTTTTTATGAAAAGCTCCGCGGCCCCACACTCCTGTCCTCACCTTGGGAGATTTCTTCCGCGGGCACGTGGACCCGTGTGACCAACTATCCCCTTATCTCCACTTTGGTGAGATTCACCAAATCTCCCCTCCGCTCCTCCTGTCTCCATCTCCCTTCTCCCCATGGAAAATTTTGGAGCGCCCCATGTTCCTGGCAGACCCGTGGGTGCGTGGATGCCAAATCGGCTTTTCTTCCCCTATGGCAAATTGCCACAAGACTCCCGCTACTCCTCCCTTCCCTTTTCTTTTTAGGCGATGACTTTGAGGCTGCCACATGTCCCTGGAGGACCCACATAGGTGCGGGCGCAAATGGTAGTTTTCTCTCATGCAAGGAAAAATTCCAAACACTGCCCCGCAACCCACCAACCCAAATTTTTCTCTTCACCCCTACTTGACATGTGTCCCCTTGGGGAAAATTTGACCTCTAAAGTCCACTTGCCCATATCTTGAGTTTCTGAAGGAGTTAGGAGGACTTCTTTATATCACCGGAAAGTTGACAAAATTTCCTACCCAATGGAAATGATTTAGGGAAATTTTAAATGTGTTATGTGTGATAAAGATCAAGTTGAAACTATGAGCCTATTAGAGAGTGGGTATGGGGGTAAATTACTCCCTAAACCTAACTGAAAATTATAACCCTAAAATTTGAACCATGTGAAATTGATATTTGTTAATGAAGGAAAAATATTTTTAGTAATTTAGATTTGTTCCAGAACCCAATAGGGTCAACTATTGTCTTGCAACTTGGTTGTGGACACTTTAAAAAATAAAATTATTCCATAATTTTCTAACTAACCCTAGGTTATTTATTGGATCTCAAGTGGGTTGTTTTAATGGGCATCACAAATGTTCAAAGAGATATTTTCTTGTTTCTTACCTACAGATCCACCAAAATTTGAATTTTTAATTTATAGCACTGTAGCTAGTGATACCAGCCACTCTCTGACAAGTCTAGGTGTGCAGTGATTTGAGTTCTATAGTAGAAGATACGACTATCAAAAGATTCCAGAGTCATCGGTGCACAAAAAATACATGGTACACATGGATTGGCTAAAGTGAAGGCTAACTATGCAACTGTTTTGTCATTTTTTTCCACATGTCATGTTGGTACCCTATTGTAGCTTCCAAATCTTAAAGGCGTGTAGACACGCATGGCCAGAGGAAGCGCGCAGGTTAAGATGCGCAAGGTAGGATTCAAAAAGGGTTCTTGGAGAACCAAGGACACATGCCCACAAAGCACAATTAAGGACTTAGCCATTTTCATCCTTTTGGATAGAACACATGAAGAACATGTTCCGTTTGGATAAGGTTCCAACCTGGCAATAGGGTGTCCTGGAAGGAATATACCTTACGATAAGAAATCAAAAAGCTAATCATGACATGGAGAGGCATGAGCCTAGGGTGATCCACACCTTGACACTTGGGGCCAGATCTGAGGTTGTAGAGGAAGTTGTTGGAGATCAAATGCCTATATATATGCGTGCCCTTAGCAAAGAAGAAGAAGAACCGAAGGAAGGAAGTGGAGCTCTGTAGAATTATTGTGAGAACTATGGGATAAAAGGGGTAGATGTTTATAGGAAGGATGTAATTGGGGAATGGGGAATGTAATTTTTTTTTGAAAAGTCTTCATGTATGGATCTAGATATGGCAGATGACTACAGTCTCCCCTTCTGTAATATTCTATAGTAATGCTATGTATGAAGATGATAAGGTTACGATGATAATTTTACTAAGATATTATTTTTGTATTATCTACATATTTCTATTATGCTTTTGATCTTGTATAATCATGAACCTTATTTGAATGTTAAGTCTATTTGTGGATTTACAACTTCCTAGTTCTGTTAATTCTGTTAAGCACTTTTAATTTTGATATGAATGAAAGGGTATAGAAGCCGTTCTGAGCTCTATCGATTTTTCATGTCCTTTAAATCACTAATTCAAGACCATGAGTGATGCATTCCACTAAAATCACATAAAAGAGAGATTTGGCTCCCTCTCATGCACCTCAGGTGAGCACCCAGTGCCCAATGGGTGAAAGGCCAGCGCACATGAGGTTCCCTTGCTCTTGGTGGGTGCAAAAATGACTACATCTTGGTTTTTTTCCTAAGACCTCCTTTTAAAGTTGTAGTGGAACATGGCATACATCGTGGTCTATGTAAAAAGTGATGATAGAGCGCTTAACACTTGAAGGTGTTGAAAATTGGTTTAAAAGCATGGAGGACAAGTTTTCTCAGAGATTCATTACTAGACCTGAGTTTTATATGCAAAGATAGGTGGAAGACACTCTTTATAATGAGTTGTATGAAACCTTCTTCTGTTGTTTCCTAGTAGAGTCATTTGAGTGGCTCTCGGCATATACATCTAGGTCAGGGTGGTATTATAAATCACACCCTTGGACCCAAGAAACATACCAAAACTTAGAAGATGCTGATCTAATGTGGACCCGTGCTATAGATCATTGGTGGAAGGGATTATTGGCTAGCTACGATCTGGAATACGTAATTTCCACGTATTATTGTCCAGAGGTTGCTGATTTTGAATTTTTATGGGAGCCTAGAGGATCATTTATATGGGCTATCCCCATGGCAATCAAAATCTTGATGGTAACCATGAGTTTAGAGGGATTCCCAATGGCCGGATAAACCACTCTGAGCGCTGGTAAGGAAGTCAGGTTGGGGAAAGATGGCTGATATAATGACTGAAAAGGAAAGGGAGGAGAGATGGCTCAAGTATGGTGAAGCACATGAGATGGAGATTATGAGACGGTGTGAGGTTGCATTTATGATGGATCCATGGAGGTAGACATTTTTGGGAGAAGAGGTTCACATGGAGGATGTGGAGCTTGAACAATCTGTGCTACCCCATCTTGGCAAGCACGGAAGAGAGAACCCCTCGGCTTCTAATGATATCCTGTCACATGGAGAAAGAAGAATCATTGGTGTGCATATGAATCTACCTAGCGACTGAACCTTGGTGCTTGGTTTGTTTGAAAGAGGGAAAAGTACAATTGATCCATTTGATATCAGTGGAAGCAACCGATCGGCACCCAGAAGATACAACTTCTCGTTTGGGAATTCTATGGCTTCACACACTATTCCAATATTTGGTGGAATGTTTGGAAAAGGCATATATACAGGTGGTTTTGGGAGCATGTCAGGAAGTGGTGGAGGAAATATGAGTGGGAGTGACACTAGTTCACAAACTATCAGTGCACATTTCAGTGGGACAATGGGAGCATTTAACACGACAAACACAAGCCCTGTACCTAACACAAGAGGATCTAGAGGTGGAAGTGGTGGAGCTGGTGGCTCAGGATCTAGTGGATCCGGAAGAGGAGGAAACACCAGAGGAAATCGAGGGATTGGGTCAAGAGGATAAGGGCCTCAATCACCTCTTCAAGTCTTTTTCAAGATGTATCTGTACTTACCAGATTACAGTGGGATAGAAGATGTCGTAGAGCATGTGCATAAGTGTGAGTTGCTATGGTGCGTGAATGGGATCACGACCCAAGATCGAAAGGCCAGTCAATTTTTGACAAAATTGTAAGGATGCAAGCATAGAAATTATGACCCTGATCAGACTATTGTGGATTATACCACGCTGAAAAATGTGTTCTTGGTAAAATTCCACATACTTGAGTTTAAATAGAAGAGCATCAACTCTCTCAAAGAAATCTAGTAGGGAATGGCAGAGAGCATGTGGGAATATGATGCGTACTTTAAAACTCTATTGTCTAAACTATCTTATGATATCCACCCTTCACAACATGCTCAGTGGTTTGTCAAAGGGTTGATTATACCCTTTAGGAGGGATTTGTCTCATAAAACATTCACAGACCCATGTGAAGCGTTGGAAGCAGCTTTGTGTGCTAAGGCAGTTGATAGTGTTGACAATGGTGTTATCCCATTTATGGAGGTTCAGATCGCTGCCATGGCTAAGTAGTTGGAGAAATTATCTTCCAACATAGTTCCAGAGACTCACGGTGGGATGTGGTGCACAGATTGTAATGTAGGAGGGAACACAAAGGATAATGGCGGGATATGTACTCGGAAGGTGGTAAGCACTGTCGCGGTCAATTGTGAGATATTTCATGGGGATCATGATGTAAGAAGGTTCCCCCTTTTGTAGCACGTGATCTGTAAAAATGTATCTTGTTATTACAAGATATGTACCTCAACCACATATGACACCAAGGATTGTAGATTGATTGACTAGATTAATGAGGAAATTGATCTTGTTGTGTGCCATACTAGCATTGCCAGTAGTTCCAAAGGAGATGAGCATCAGTATGAAGAACGCAGAGATGGAGGTGCACGCGAGAGGGGATTTTGTGGAGGATTTCATGGCCATGGTAACCGTGGAGGAAGAAGTGAGTTCCCGCGTGGAACATGCTTTAACTGTGGAGCCACAGAAAATTATAAGCATGAATTTCCAGATCCTCTACAATGCTCCTGGTGTGGAAAAAAACATAAGTACGAAGAGTGCCCAGAGTTATATGAACATATTAGTTAGTAGCACCGAAAGGATAAGTGCGCTGTCATGGTGAGTATTAAGAAGGTTGACGTGAAATGGCTCCCGCGAGTAACATGTGAATCAAAACTAGAGCCTGTTATGGTAACAACAAGGGTGGAGTCCACGCATGCAAGGGAAGTGCCTAAGTAAAGACCTTTGGTTTCAAGGGAAGAAGTAGTACATGGAAAGTATCCAAACCTGGCTCACCAGAAAGAAGTCTACCAGGAAACCATGGATGTAATTCAAAGTTTGCAAGGGGATATCCAATGCTTAAAAGACAAAAGTAGAAAAGATGAGCAAAGAATACCAGTAGAAGCACCAAAGGATGAATTGGAAAAGGTTAAGGAGGTGTGTAAACTGCTGAGGCAAGAGAATGTTATTCCCCTGCTAGGAGCTTGGTTGAGAGAAAAGGTACCACGCACCAGGGAAGAACATGAAAGGTAGATCCTGCATGCAAACATACCACCTCACAGCCTTGATTATGACAAATGGATCACCTTGAAGGCATTATTGAATGGATGGTTACTTAGCAACATCCTCATTGACATAGGCACAGAGGTTAATTTTCTCACTTTGTATGTCTGGCATCAAATGGGAAGACCTGCATTACAACCATCTTCAAATGCGCTTTATATGTCAACTAAGACAAAGGACATGCCCATAGGTGTCTTGAAGGATGCAACCATTACCATTCAGGGGACTAAGTTCACTAGGGATTTTGAAGTCTTGGAACTTGCCAAGGCAGATAATTTCCCAATGTTACTTGGGTGCCTGTGGTGCTATAAGAATAATGCAGATCTCTGGTTTAACAAGGGGTACATAAGCTTTGAAAACAAGGAAGATAGGGTGATTATACCGCTTGCTGATGGAAAGTCCACACCATATCTTGAACCCCTTGGAGAGGAAGTCCTGGACTGAATATATGTGCACTCCATAAGAGATCCAAAGACCATCCACCCTACAAAAGGAGTCATCGAGTTTGATGATGCTCAATCTATCAGTGATACTACCGGTATAACATGTGATAATTGGGCACATGGGACTTATGAAATGATTGGGTAACATCTAAAAGGATTGGTGACTAGGGTAACCACATCGAGTACTGTTCGGTGCTTGGGAGGAAAGGTAATAACCAAGTATTTTGGGGATATATACACTGATGTCTTTTTGAGAGAAATGGAAGCTCAATGGAGGGAGGACGAGCGATGAGGTATGTTGGGTTATGTTTTGATAGGCACAATAATGAGGTAGTGGACCGCGCTTAGAGAAAACTTGTTGGAGTGGTGTGAATTTAGAATTGTGCTCATTGTTTGATTCTCGAAGAGCAATATACCCACCACTATCAAGGATTAAAATGGTAATGAACCACCTATTCCAACATCCAGACATGTGAGAGGGTTTGGGGAGAAAGCATGGGAGCTTTACCACCCTCCCTTTGGGTGCACAAGTTTTATTCGACACTACAAGGTTATGTGTGTGCTTGGCACATCCATTTTGAAACTCGTCGCTAGATGAGAAATTGGTAGGAATTAGCGGCTGACCTAGTTCACACATTCAAGTACCGAAGTACCAATCAACTGGTTGATGAGGCAGTGTAGGTTATCAAAAGCCTCACTCTTGGGGATTGCAAGATGGTGGAAGATAGATTAGTAGCCTTACTTGGTAGACCTAGCTTAGAAGCGCAGTTCGAAGAGGAGGAACCAGAAGACATACAATTTGAGTGTGGTTGTGCTAAAAAGGAAAAAGAAAAGATGGTATAAGTTATTGATGGAGAGGATATGGAGAGCCTAAATTTTGACCATTCGGTTAGGATGCGTGAGGTAGTTGACAGTGTGGATGCATGTGCACGTGCATATCATGAACCAATCAAAACAAAGAAAGTTAACATCGACTCAGAGAAGGAGCCCAAGGAAGCTATCATTGGGGACAACTGGTTAGATAAGGAAGTATCAAAGATCATCGATCTCTTATGCGAACTCGAGGATTTATTCCCGCGTAGATAAAATGAGTTAAAAGGTGTCCACCATTCATTGGGGTAAATGAAGATAAAGTTGAAAGATGGTGCGTGCCCAGTCAGGAAGAGGTCTTACAGGATGAATCCCAACATGCGCGTAAGGGTTAAAGAAGAGCTAGACAAAATGATAGCATCTAGTATCTTTAAGGTTGTGGAGGAATCAGAATGGATAAGTCCAATGGTGATCAACATAAAGAAGGATGGGAAAATTAGGATATGTGTGGATTACAGGGATTTGACCGCTGTTTGTATCATAGATCCTTTTCCCACCCCATTCACTGAAGATATTTTGGAAGGATTTGTTTGGTGCGAGGTCTATTCCTTTACCGATGGATTCTCGGGATATCACCAAGTAAGGATTTCCAAGGAAGACAAAGAAAAGACAAATTTCACCACCGAGTGGGGAAGATTTTCATACACGGTCATGCCCTTTGGATTGAGGAATGAACCCACTGTATTTTTACACATAGTGGTACAATCATTTAAGGACTTCATCCATGAGTTCCTTCAAGTATATTTGGATGATTGGATAGTGTATGGATTGGTGCGGTACCATTGTGATAACTTGAGATTGATATTTGAAATATGTCAACAGTTGAGGATTTCCCTCAACATCAAGAAATGTTTCTTTGCAACTCCTTTTAGAATGTTGTTGGGGCATATCATATGTAAAGAGGACTTACTAGTGGATCCCATGAAAGTTGCAGTTATTATGGGATTAGGGGAGCCCACCAACAAAGTGTTGTGCATGGATTTCTTGTACACACTAGGTAATACAAAAATTTCATTAAGGGATACACCAAGAACGTTGCACCTTTGGAAATAATGCTCAGACATAAGAGTTCCTTTCAGTGGGGAGAGGCCCAACAGAGGGAATTTGACACTCTAAAAGAAAGGCTTATCACTGCACCTATTCTATGATTCCCATCATGGGATAAACCTTTCCATGTCCATGTGGATGCCTCTGGTATAACAATGGGAGCCATGCTTGCTCAACTAGGAGAGGGGATTGTTGATCATCCCTTGTGTTTTGTAAGTAGAAAGTTGACACCAGCAGAACAAAATTAGACAACATCTAAGCATAAGGCATTGTCAATGATCTACGCACTCCAAAAATTTAGATAATATCTGCTGGCGACTCCCTTCATAGTCTACACTGACCATATGGCCTTGAAGTATCTAGTAAACAAAGCAGTGTTACAAGGGCACATATGATGTTGGGTACTTTTATTTTAGGAATTTGAATCCAGAGTGGTGGTAAAACTGAGAGAGAACAATTGTGGGCTGGATCATTTATCAAGGATTGATTTGGGAGAGGATGCATAAAGTATCGAGGAAACCATGCCAGACGCACAACTATTCAGGTTGCGGTGCGCACCCTTGGAGTTATAAGACATTGTTGTTTTTCTCAAGGAAGGTATGGCACCTGAAGGGATGAATGCATTGGAAAGGAAAAGGTTAGATATACGTGCCACACCATGTTTATCAATGGGGATTTGTATAAAATGGGACACGATCAGGTTTTACGGTGGTGTGTATTAGAACATGAACACGTGGCCATAATAGAATAAGCCCATAGTGGGATTGCTAGAGGAAAATATGCTGGGAATGTAACCGTGTGTAAGATCCTAGTCACCAGACAATGGTGGGAGATGATTTGCCAGGTTTGCATTGAGTTTAGCAAGGCCTGTGACCATTGCTAGTGCCTTAGCAAAAATGGAATAAGGGATGAGATACCCTTGTGCCCCATCTCTAGAGTGGAACCTTTTGAGAAATGGGCAATAGATTTTATCGGAACAATCTCACCAGCTGCATGAAGGACTAACTCGCAATATATTATTACCTGTATTGATTATCTGACAAGGTAGGCAGAGGCCACGCCCACTAAAGATTACACAACTACGAATGCTAGATTTTTGTGGGAGAACATTATCAGTAGGTATGGGTGCCCATTAAGTTTAACAAGTGATAGGGGCACTCACTTCTTAAATGAAACCATCAGGATTCTATTGACAGAATTCATGGTAGCCCATCACAAGACTTCCCCTTATCACCCTCAGGAAAATGGGACTGCAGAGGCATTCAACAAAATCCCTAGTCACACATTGACTAAGATATGTGATGTGGGTAGGTAGGATTGGGATGAACAGGTATCAGGAGTTCTTTGGGCATACAGAACAATGTATAAAAGATTAAACAAGGCCACACCATTTCAATTGGTGTTCGGTGTGGAAGCAATTTTTCTGGTCGAATTCATGCTACCATCTCTACGTATAGAACACGCAGGAGGGTTGGATGATGAGCAAGCACTGGAAGAAAGAATAGATGAATTAATGAAGTTGGATGAAAGGAACTGAGTAGCAAGATGGAGCTAAACAATTGAGAAGGAAAAGCAAAAGGCATGGCATGACTACTATGTTAAGAACAAATAGTTTGAGGTTTGCCAGATGGTATTGCTATATGATTAAAAATTTCTATGCCATCCTGGAAAGTTGAAGGTGCATTGGCTGGGTCCTTATGTAATTTCATACATCCTTGATTTCGGCACGTGTCAGTTACAAGCGCTGGATGGAACAAAATTATATGGACACTTCAATGGGAGTAGGCTGAAGCCCTACTGTAAATAATGCTTCTTGGTGTTTGTAAATAAGGTAGTTTTTCCAGTTAGATTATAATTTCCTTTTATGGCTTTCCTTGTAGTTCCCTTTCACATTGTTGTTTTGTTTTGCACCTTGGGTGCCAGTAACCTTATTAATTTTTGACTTATGAATGCGTAGAGGACCATGCATCATTTTAGTGTGGGGTGAGATGATGAAGAGAAACTTGGAGTTATTCTTCTTGGAGGATTCGGGTCTGTTGGGAAAATAAGGTTACATTGGAAATCCACGTATAAAGGAGAAAAAGTGTAAAAACATGAGGTAGGAAAAAGTAAGAATCATGAGGATGGAAGAAGTGCCTTTGGAACCGGTAACATGCACACAAGAGTCTTCTGTCAAGATGGATTGTTTGCACACCAGAAGGCTAGAAAAATTTTCACGCAAGGATTGGGTGTGGGTGGAAAAAATTTTGCGCAAGGATTGGGCGCATAAGGAGAAGCACTGAATTCAGGTGTTTTTTGAGAACACCACATTAAAAAATTTCATACGGTGGTAAGTAGCCTAGCCTTAAATGCATAAAAGCAAGAAAAGCTATAAACACAAGAGTGGAAATTTCATTATTTCACTTGCAAACATAAGAAGAGTGATTTTATTTTAAGAGCTAGGGTTTCAAGAACTGACTCGTATGAAGGAAAATCCTAAGAACTTAATTGCAATTGGTCCATTGGATCTACAAACCAGAGCATAAGTGATTCATGGGTGTGAGGAACATTGTGAAGAAGCGCTGTGATCAAAGGAGAAAAATCTGATGTTAGGGTTTTTGTTTTAAGGCAATGGGCGCACAAGGAAAACTTTCAAACAACTCACAAGTTAACCTGGGAATGAAAGTAAAGGGTGCAATGACGGCCACGAAACTAGTTGGTAAACCTGCAAAACAATCCAAGAAGGGAAAGGGTAAAGGAAAAGGAAAGAAGAAACAAGAAGAAATACCCTTGGATAAAAATGAGGAATGGTACTAGAGATGCAATACTCAGATGGGGTTTTGCTAGGGCAAGAGTGGGAGTCTCACATAAGACAGATGACCATGATTAACTACAATCATTGGTCAAGTACAATTGCAAAGGAAATGGCACTAGAGCTGGTGCACCCCACAAATAAATGAACACTTGATGGGTTTCCAATCTACAGTGATGTGGTCAAGGTGAAAATGGAGAAGGTAAGGCTTCTCCAACTTTTCAAGTTGCCATATTTCAGGAAGCCTGAGCGCTTGTACCAGTGGTTGATGATGCACATACATGAAGACTTCTTCTACTTCACAAGGCACAAAATGTGCATAACTCCCCAACTAATTTCATGCTTCACAAGTGTAAAATTTGTTGGGAACGCACTCAAAGATGACCTCCTAGATGAGGGGGAAATCAGAGAAACCATAACATCCTAAGGATTAAAGAAGGGATCAAGGTACTATGATGTCTTGGATATCAATGATTTGATGATGAAGATGGCCACACACCTAGTCTCCAAGCTGAATGGACAAGAAAGGCGGACCCAGTGGAGCAAGCCCTGGCTGAATGTCTACAGGAAAGTCATAGAAGGCACCATATACAACATATCCTAATATATTGCAGATGGAATCATAAGCAGCATGGAGAAGGGAGGAAAGATCTTATTTGGAATTTTTTTGTTGATAATTGTGTTCTTAGAGATCAAGGTGTCAGATGCATCTAACAAGTTCTTTTGGGAGTACCCTTCTAAAAATCCCTCGCCTACGGAGAGGTTTCAGAAATACACATGTGAATCAATGATAGGGGTACACAAGGCACGCTTATAAAAATGGTATAAGCACCTTAGGAACACATTCATGGCTAAATGGCAGATCCCTGAACAACTCCCCGTAGCGACCGAAGGAGAAGCAAAGTTCACAGTTTACCAACACTTCTATATCAACAGGTTCATTTTGGTTGATGGAAGCTAGAGTCCATGGTGCAAACTCCCATTCTCATTTACTTCCCAATTTTTCCAAGCGGGAGTAAACTGATACAAGGAGTCAAAGAAATTAGACCTTGACTTTTCCACCCTGGACAGAGAGCATAGGTAAATAAGGAAGAAGCCGGTCTACCCAAAGAAGTACATGTATGTTGAAAGGTACGTGTCACAGGATGTGCATATTGTAAGGCCTTTGACCTTACCTATTACTTGGAGCAATGCCGTAAGGATTTATCTATGCATAAGGCCAAAATTTGAAAAGGGCGCGTACATGGAGAATGAGATATCCATCCCTAAAGACCCTACTGGAAGGAAGAAGCCCACACTAAAGCGTAAAGAGAGGGAAGAGAAATAGGAACAGAGGGTGGTGGAGAAGTAGGATGTTGGTACAATGGGGACAAGTACCTATGTCTAGAAGAAGAAGAGAATGGTGGTCAGGGAGAAGATCCTAGAACCTGCGAAGCCACCATCCCCTGAGGATCCCTCAGATGAAGAGAATACCACATCCCTGACTCTGGAGTTTTCAGTAGAGGAAGAAGAAAACGGGATGGAAGAACCAGAGTCTAAAGATACAGATGACCTGAATGCCTATATAGGTGAAAAGGATGATGATGAAGAGGAAGATTGGGAGGTTGATCAGGAGCTGATTGATGTCCATGATTCGGGGGAAGAGGAAGCAAAAGATGCAAATGATGCCTTCATCTTTGCAAGGAGGAAGGGCACCCAAGGAGAGGAAGGCATGTAGAGGAAAGAAAGGAGTGAGGGGGCAAGTACCAAGGAGCTAGATATGCCCAAGCTCACTCAGGAGGAGGTGAATGAGAAAGTGACAAGGGAGGTGGAGAAGATAATTAATACCTTGGTGAATAAGGAATTGGTGTGCAGTGCGGAGCTCATGCTTGGTGAATTCAAGGAAGAGCAAAGGGAGAAGAGTGTGGGTAGAAAAAAATGCCCAACTCTTTTAGTCACTATTCTAAAGGGCATGCGCATGGGAAGTAAATACACGGAAGGGGGAAGAATAATGATGGGTTATGTTGATGACCCCAACAAATTTTTGTGCACACATTTCTAGAGTACCGTGCCCCCCAAGGAGCTAACCGCTATGGAATCCTTTGATCCTGAGGGTGGATACCCACACACAAGAAAAGTGCTATTGTGGGCATTCGACTCCCACCTTGATGAGCCCTAGTTTGAGGTTAACCAAGGAGTGGTACTAGCATTGTCTGAAGGAAAGGGGGACAACCCCATTATAAACATGCAACAACTATCGGATGAGAAAGTGTGTAACGCACTCAATAAAGTCTCCATGGAAGTTGAGGCTAGTCTCTTCTATAGAAATGACAGGGTTACAGTCTTGGAGGACCTGATGGAGAAGAGGAAGGAAGAGATAGTTAAGCTAACAAAGGAACTGAGCCTTGAAAAGTTGATCAACACTCAACTACAGTGAGAATAACAAGAGGAGAAAGCTAAAGTGTGAAAAGTTTCCAAGGTGGAGTTCATCTCCCAAGCTATTATCATGAAGTACCTAGACCTTAACCCTCTCGCATAAAAGTATGGATACTCCTTGGAGTGTCTTGAGGACTTGACTCAGATCCTCACTATGGAAAGGCATCCTTTGGCCTTAGAGTCAATAAAGGATGTAGTTGCATGCTTAGAGTAGTAGGACAAGTTGAAAGTCATCGCACTCATAGCTAAATACAACAAGGTTCTTGCTGATGTAAAAATAGCTGCACAAACCACTGGGGTTGTATACGACCATTGTACGGACTAGGACAAGGTGAAAAGAATGCTGCTTTCCAGTGAATAGAGCTGAGTGAGAAAAGATCCTAGCTGAAGTGAAAAAGAAGTCTGAAGCTATTGAGATCTTTGGGTCTCAATCAAAACCCAACTAAAAGAGCTTTACAAGGTTATTACGAGGAAGATGGATGCCTTGGAAGACCACGAAAAGGAACTGGAGATGGTGGTAGAGACCATAAACACAAAAGGGGAAGGGTTAACCTTCGACGAGGTGAGTGCATTGGTTGGTGACCTTTGCACAAGAGTGCAGAATGAAGTCAGCACTTGGAATACACTGGAGGCCAACCTGTGTTAGAATTTTCCCCTTCTTCTTCTTTAGGTAGTTTTCCTTCTATTCTTTCTCTCCCCCATTCTTTATTATTTCCCTCCATTCTTTTCCAAGGTAGGGCCTTTCCTTTTTTGTACTAAATTCTTTGAAGAGGTTCCTGAGGGTGGAGAACAGGTGAAGTGTGGGGTAATGTTGGGACCCTATTGCAGCTTCCAAATCTTAAAGGCACGTAGGTGTGCATGGCCGGAGGAAGCACACAGGTTAAGGCACTCAAGGTAGGATTCAAAAAGGGTTCTTGGAGAACCAAGGATGCGCGCCCACAAAGCACAATTCAAGACTTAGCCATTTTCAGCCTTTTGGACATAACACATGAAGAACGTGTTCCATTTGGATAAGGTTCCAACCTGGTAACATGGTATCTTGGGAGGAATATACCTTGTGATAAGAAGATCCAAAAGCTAATCATGACATGGAGAGGCATGCACCTGGGGTGATCCACACCTTGACACTTGGGGCCAGATCTGAGGTTTTTAGAGGAGTTTTTTGGAGATCAGATGCCTATATATATGTGCACCCTTAGCAAAGAAGAAGAAGAACCAGAGGAAGGAAGTGGAGCTCTATAGAATTACTGCAAGAACTATGGGATAAAATGGGTAGATGTTTATAGGAAGGATGTAATGAGGGAATGGAGAATGTAATTTTGTTTTGAAAAGTCTTCATGTATGGATCTAGATATGGTTCATGACTACGGTCTCTCCTATTGTAATATTCTATAGTAATGCTATGAATGAAGATGATAAGGTTACCATAATAATTGTACTAAGATCTTCTTTCTGTATTATATGCATATTTATATTATGCTTTTGATCTTGTATAATCATGAACCTTATTTGAATGTTAGGTCTATTTGTGGATTTACAACTTCCTAGTTTTGTTAATTCTTTTAAGCACTTTTACTTTGGATATGACTAAAAGGGTATATAAGTTGTTTTGAGCTCTATATATTTTTCATGTCCTTTAAATCACTGATTCAAGACCATGAACGATGCCTTCCAATAAACGCACATAAAAGAGAGACTCAACTCCCTCTCGCGCACCTCAGGTGAGTGCTCAGTGCCCGCTGGGTGATAGGCCAGCGCACATGAGGTTCCCTTGCTCTTGGTGGGTGTAAAAATGGCTACATGTCACCCAATAGTTTGTTGTAAGGATTTCATGTCATGTTGGCATGCTTTGAATGGTTGCAATCGACACACTTAAGTGTGTCAAAAGATTATCTGGTATAGAAGGGCATAAGGAAAGGGTACATGGAGAAAATAGAGGAAGGCACGGAGGGGGCGCACGTGATGCATGCGGGGAGATGAAGCAAACTAGTGGGTAGAGAACATATGGTTAAGGCACAAATATTACAAGATAATGGTTGTGGTTTGTAAGGGCCAAGGAATTAGTAGTAAAATAGAGGCGTGCGGGATGGGAAGAAGTTGACTAGAAAGAAGGTGAATTCACGGAATGTGGGCACAAGGAAGAAGTGGAAGGAGAAAAGGAAAGGGGTGTGTAGGTAAAATATGACCAAGGGAATGTGCCAAGTGATTTTGAGTGTGCGCAGCTATGCAATGGATAACTTAGAGATGGAATGTATATGCAAGTTATCCAGATCACTAGGAGAGTTATTTGGATAATAGTTTTGGCAATTTTTGGGGCCATCTACCTACTCGATGAAAGAGATCAGTAGCCTGGAGCATCCATTAGGCATGGAGTTTACTGTGTAATTATGAAATCTGATTTGTACCTTTGGAGAACCACCCCCGAAGCCACGTTAATATTATTTCTCAACTTTGTTATGAATCCTACAACTGCTATGAGAAGCTCTGCACTCTGGAAGTAACAAAAGAGCACGTGCGCAAGGCCCACAAGAAGAAAAAACTATGTATAGATGAATAATGTGCACAGAGTACACTTGGAGGAATTGAAACTATTTTAATATATATAGGGTGATGCAACAAAACTTAATAGAAGGGTTTAAGATAGATCCCATTTACTGGGATTTGTAGTGCGCCTCCATCAAGATGAGTTAACTCAAAAGATTTATCCTCTTTGCATAAACTGATGGTGTATGGGCCACTCCAAAGTGCATTAAACTTTGAATGGTGCCCTACCTTAGCTCTGTCAGCATCCAATTTTAGAACCAAGCTCCCAAATTTGAAAGCTTGAGGTCTAGCCTTTTTTTCAAACCATTTCTTTGTTTCTTGTTGATGTTGTTCTAGCTTGATCATGACAGAGTTCCTTGATTCTTCATGGTGAACCAGCTCTGTCATTCTGATTTCTCTCTAGTCTATGCCTTCAAATTGCAGCTGCTAAGCAAGTTCTAGTGAGTTCAACTCTAGAGTCAAAGGAAGGGTAGTCTCCTTTCCATAGACAAGATTGTAAGGTGAAGTATTTATTTCCTTTTTTAATGTGATTCTATCTACCCCTACCATGCCCAAGACCTTCGTATGCCATTGTCTTTGGCTGATGTTCATTGTGTGCTTCTCATCATATTCTTGTTTTTTGATTCTACCATACCATTTCCTTGAGGGCAATAGTTGGAAGAGGTTCTCAGGTAAATGTCCAGACTTAGAGCCCAATCAGTGGTTTTAGTACCAAGGAAGGCCTTTGCATTATCATAGATGATGGTTTGAGGAATGCCAAATCTTGTGACTAAACCATTGATAAATTCAAGTATGACTTCCTCAGTTGATTCCTTAAGCGCAACAACTTCTGTACATCTAGTGAAGTAATCTATAGCTATCAGTACCCATTCATGTCCAGTGCTTGAAGGTGGATTGATCATGCTTATGAAGTCAAGACCCCATTGCATAAAGGGCTAATCCACTTGGATTGGTTGGAGGGGAAGCACTGCCAATCGTTTCTTTCCTATGAAGAAAGTGCATTCCTTACATTTTGTGACCCATATATGTGCATCTGCAAATAGGGTAGGCCAAAATATACCTACCATTATGATCTTCATTGTTGTATTTTTGGTAGAGAAGTGTCCACCATAGAATCCATCATGAAATTCTGCTAACACTTTCTTAGTCTACTCATCATTGATACATCTTAATAGCATGCAATCAAGATTGCTTTTAAAAAGAAGTCCATCAACCAACACATAAGGGATAGATTGTAACCTTATATGTCTTATCTTTTCTTTATTTAAACTAGGAGGGTATGCACCCTCAAAAAGGAATGTAATTATGTCCTTCATCTAGTCATGTGTGTCAGGGTTTGTATTATGTTCAAGTTCTACACGCAGAAGGTCTTCATCCAAAAATAATAAAGCTTCAAGTTTAGCTTGTGCATCCTCAACAATCTACTTGTAGAGTGCACTACCTCTCACCATCTTTATGGCCTTTATAGTTACATCATATTCCATGATTTTGGTCACCCATCGTTGTCTTTTCTCAATGATTTTTGCTCCCATGATGAAGTCTCTGACCGAAGAGTGGGAGACTAATACCTTAACATGATTGGTGGTGAGCATGCTCTTAAATTTCTTGAGTGCGCGCATGATAGCGAAGACCTATTTCTCTGTGTGACTGTATCTTAATTCATAATCCTTCAACCTCTAGATGAAGAAATCCACTGGTTGTTCCAACCCTTGTTACTTTTCTCATGTTAGGATAGTAGCAATGCGTGCATCTGCGCCATAAGCATAAAGGGTGAAATCCTTTGAATAATCTAGATTGATGAGTGTTGGTGCACAAGTAATCTTTTTCTTGATCTTGTTGAATATTTCTCTTCCTTTTACTTTCCATCTGAAGGCTATTTCCTTCTTGAGCATCGAGGTGATGGGAAAAACCAGTCCTGTAAAGTTAGGGATAAAACACCTAACAAAATTGATCTTGTCAAGGAAGGACTGTAGGACCTTTTTGTGCGCTGGTAAGGAAAGGGCTAGGATGGATGAAATGCACTTAGGATCAATTGTGATTCCATACTTTGAAACCACATGGCCTAAGAGCTTGCCCAGTGCCATCACAAAATTACACTTCTTGGGGTTAAAAGATACCCCAAATTATTTGCATCTCTTAAAGACCTTTTCTAGGTGTGCCGTGTGATCTACAATCTACTTTGAGAAAACAGTTATATCATCAAGGTAAACCAAGATGAACTCAATGATGTAACCTTTGAAGGCAATATCCATAGCACGTTGAAACATTACACCCACATTTGATAGACCAAAGGGCATTTTATAATATGCGTATGTTCCCCACTTAGTTGTAAATGTTGTTTTGAATTGATCCTCTTCATTGACCAGGATCTGGTTGAAACTTGAATACCCATCTAACATGGAGAACATCTGTGTGTCAACTACGGTCTATAGAATCTTCTCCATTAAAGGCAAAGGATAATGATCCTTTAGAGATGCCTTATTCATATCTCTGAAATCAACATAGAGTCTGATTTCACCATTTTTCTTGCGCACTAGAACAAGATTCACGACCCAGGTGGAATATTTGATGGGAAAGATAATTTTTGCCTCAATGAGTTTGGATAATTCCTTTCTCACAAGGGGCTCTATTTTTGGATTGACTAGTCGCTGCTTCTGTCTGATGGGATTTATACTAGGATCAAGGTCAATGGAGTGTTGATCAATACTTAAATCAAAATCTTTGAGGTATTCATACTCCCATAAGAAAATATCACTGTATTTTTGATAGAGAGAGACGAAGGTTTGTTTTTCTTCATGGACACAAATCCTTCTGAGCAACAGCTCTTTCCCACATGCAATATTGACAGAGGAAAAATCTTCTTGCGTGACACACATGTATCTTTCTTCAACCTTGAACTCATCATCAGGGATGAAAATTTTCTCTAAGGTGACCAACCCTTTAGGAAAATTATTTGTCTTCAGCTATATTACTTGGTCACCATAGTTTTCATGCAAGTCAGCTTGCATACTTGATGAAAATTCAGCTTCATTCTAGATAAACTGGATGATCTACGCATCACTGTCAAACACTTTCCAACTGGTGTTATTGTATAGAATGGATGACCTGATTACCATCTTAATGTGTTGAGTGTTTCCCTTGATAAAGTCCTTAGCAGAAGAAAACTATGAATTGAGTGTAGCCATCTCGTCATCTTATTTTTTCATTCTATGTGAGACTACTTAGAAATTAAGGGCATCAGAACTCTCAAGTAGGTCCCAAAATCTATATTTATAAGATTTAAGAAGCTTATTCTTTGTCTGGGATTTGTTGGTGACCTGGTGGATGATCAATTCTATGTCCCCAAAGATCTACAGCGCTTTAATTTTCTTCTTTTCAACAATGAGCAAGCCATGCACTCGCAATTCATATTCTTCCACATTGTTAGAGCATGAAAAATACATCCTATGTGCAAATAATAATTTATCATCCTTAGGGTAAATGAGAACCACTCCTGCTCTCGTGCCATTTCTGCTTTTGGATCCATCAAAGTACAACTTCCATAAACCAATTTGAACTTTGTCCCCCATGAGTGTGTGCGGAATTATAGCATCTTCTTCTAGAATGTAATAAGTACCAAGCCCAGTTTCATAGGATTTTATTTATTCAAAATAGGGATAAAATTTGTGATGCCTTTTTTCCCATTCATTAAGCACTAGGTCTAGAACAGAGGGTGGAAGAGACTACTCTTCAGGAATTTAAACTTGTTCTTCTTGGATAAGACAATTGGCTTGGAGAGGGGATGGGACATATGACTCTACATGATAGGAAAATATCGGCTCATCTTGTATGGTAAACCAAGTACCATACCTTGTCTTGAGTAACATGTGATACCAATTGGAAGACAAGTAACCACCCACCTTGGCAATAAATTCTCTTGATAGACATAGGGAAAACAAAGGAGGCAGGTTAATGATTGACACATCTTGAGTTAGGCTTAGACATGCATGAAGGGTTAAAATAAGATCCTTGATAATTCCTAAGGTAGTGATATTTGAGCCATCAAGTTGTAGGACTCCTTTAGACAAAGGGCTATATTTCAAACCTAAGACATCAACTATTTTCTTAGGCATAACAGAAGTACTAGCACCTGAGTCAATCATGCAGTTATACACTAGGTGTTTACAAATAATCAAGAACATATATAAGGGTGGGGTTTAAACCACTTTACTTACTTGTTTCTCCTCTTCTTGGTAGATTCTGACAGAAGTGCATGGCTTTTTCATAACTAGATCAGCATGCTGGAGTTGTGCTAGAGCTTCATGTTACATATCCCACTGAGATGGAATGGTCAAGGCATCCCACATTGTGAAATTTATGTTTTTTCTCTTGATTTGGTCAAAAATGATAAATGGAAGGCCCCCCATCTTGTGCATTTGGGTAAAAACATCCCTTCTTGACTATTCAAGCATGGAAGCCTGAATTTTAGCTCGGCCTAAGACTTGGCCTATCAAATGAGGGGAACGTGTTGTTTCAGATGGAGATTTACGAGGGGCCTCCTGTATAGGGATTTGAGTGCCTTTATTGCACGATATCTTGTCTGATTCTTTCTTCTTCTAAGGATCTACTTGCGTTTCTGGGAGGTAACCTATGCACCAGACTCTAATATTCTTTTTTTATATCTTGTGTTGTCCACAACTTGGGCACGTGGTCTATTTGTATCTTCTTTATCTTGGTTGATTGCGTATAAGTCCTCCACACCAAATAACATCAAGTTTTTCTCTGGAGGATCTTCTTTTCCTTCTTGGTTTTCTACTTCAAGGGTGCTTGTTAAGGGCTCACGGGATGAAGCATTCTAGATCATGAAGGCTTGGGCATGCATGGAATTAGCACAATGATATTGAATATGAGGCATGTTGTAAGGGAAGCACCATTCTAACTCTTTTGTCAAATTGTTCTGAACTGAAACAAGCACTTGGCTCACGCTTGGTGCTGGGAGAGAAGTAACGGGAGGAACAACTTGCAAGGGCATATATGCATTAGCATGCCATATATTATTCTATTGATTTAGCGCATATATTTTATTTCCATATTGATTCTACCAAGGTTGATTACCTTGGCCATATGCATGATTGGAATTACCTCTATAGGTTTGCACCTACTTATTTTATAATGATATGACCTTGTTTGATAAATATCTGATCAAGGCCTTTAATTATTCATCTTCCTTTTGCTGTGATGGAGAATAGAATGTTGAAGAAAATGGTTGCACACTTTTCTCAGGGATAGGAATAGGGGCCACATAAGGTTGGGGCGTCTATGACATCTCTGGGAACAAGAGCATGGGCGGTCTAGGAGCCAACTTTCCCACCTGAATGAAACTATTTTCTTCCCTTACTGCAATGCTATAAGCAGCTGGTAAAGTCCTACCTCCCATAGATTAGATCATAACTGAAATATCATTATTGAGTGCCTTTATATAATAAAAGAAAGCATGTTAGGTTGTAGGTCTTACCATAAGAGGAATTCTATCTCACTTCTTCTAAAATCTGATGTTGAAATTAGTCATCTACTCATTGGGCACTCTCCTTGTTGTTGTCAGTTTATCCACCAATGATAGGTGATCTAACTTATCATCAAAGTAATTACAAAGAGTTGTTCCCAGATCATCCCAAGTGGTGATAGATCCAAGTCTCAAGATTTAGTACCATTGAAGTGCTTTACCTTTGAAAGAGGTTACAAACAATCTGACCGCTATATCATCATTTGTGATCAGATAAAGTGAACACACATTTTCTACATCTTAGATATGCTCTTGAGGGGTGACTTGATTCTCACTAGTAAATTAAGGAATATTCTTGAGGGCACCATTTGGCATATCATCCTACACGACTAGGAGTAAGGGACTCCCTCCAACAAAGTTTGTAAAGTTTCTTAATGGAGGGGGTTGCCGATGCACCATCGTAGGGCATGTTGGTTGTGTGTTTTAAGGAGGAGCTGAATGGGTGCGATGCGCTGGAGATAGAGATGCACACATGGGATTTCTAGAATGAAATATTCTCAGGGATAGTTGGAGGTATTCAAAAGAATCTTCACCTGGTACACTTCTTCTTATGTGCACTCTTCTCATGAAAGGCACTCATGAATGCTGAAACAAAGATCTTAAAATATTGGGAGTCACCAAATGTGTTTGAAATGAGCCTCTTCAAAGGATGAAACACCAATTCCACACACTAGAACTTAGAGATATGAAATTTGAGCTTTCAATATTGGTCCCACCGGGCATGCCAGAAACTGTTGGTTTCTCAAATGCACACCTACATCTCAGATCTCAGAAGGGATGAGGTGTTTGAGACCACAATGGAACCGTACCCAAGTTATGGGACCTTGTGAGCTTAGGAAGGATCTCCAAAGAAGGCCAGTTCCTCTATCTATTTCTACTACTACTGGCACTCCTAGTACTGAAAGGGGAAACTAAGCTAAGAATGCCAAGGGACCAGAGAAAGAAGGATAACATGAATTAAAATACACTAAAAGGTGATAAAACTAAAAAAGAGGGATGAACACTATCTTCTCTGAGAGAGAATGATAGGGAATGCATGAAAGGAGGCTAGGCATGAGTAGCATAGTGAAATACACATTCACCAGATCATTCTCATGAAACACAACCAAATACAGAACTCCAGGGACCTGAAGTAGAACAACCAAAACACAATGCAAAAGAAAAGGCAAGAAGAAGGAATGTAAACACATTAGGACAGAGAATAGTCACAAAATGATTCTTCTATTACTTCCATAAATGCACAAAGCTGTTACAATGATGAAGGAGGCTGATATCCACATGTAAGAGCCATACATAGAGGTTTACAACTCAAAATAAAAAAATATGAAGTCCTTGGTAGAACGTGTAAGGATCCAGAGTTTCCAACATAACAAATTACCCTTGCTCTTACATTGATATATGAATCCATGGAGGAAGAAGGGAAAAGGAGGGAAAACCTGAATTTGAAACACAACCACCAACAAGAAGCTGTTAATGTCTACAAATCCACTTGGAAATATGTGAAATATACTTCCCCATGCTAGTTTGATGTTTTGAAGACAAAGGAGGGAGAATCATACCAAATTGGGTGGTCGGAGTAATAAGATCTTCTCATCAATTTTTAGAGAGATTTTTTCCCGTTTCTTACCTACCAGATCCACCAAAATTTGAATTTTGAATTTATGGCACTGTAGCTGATTTTAGCCACTCTCTGACAAGTCTAGGTGCACGCCGATCTGAGCTCTGTAGTAGGAGATATGGCTGTCAGAAGATGTCAGATTCGTTAGAGAATGAAAAATACATGACACGTGTGGATTGGCTAAAGTGAAGGCCAACTATGCAACTATTTTTTCATTTTTTGCCACATGTCACCCACTAGTTTATTGCAAGGATTCAACGCCCTGTTGGCGTGTTTTGACTAGTTGCGTGTGACACACTTAAGCATGTCAAAAAATGATCTAGCACATAAGGGCATGAGGGAAGGGTGCATAGAGAAAATAGAGGAAGGCACGGAGGGGGAGCACATGATGCACATGGGGAGATGAAGAAAACTAGTGAGTAGAGAACATATAGTTAAAGTGTAACTATTACAAGGTAATGGGTGATGCGCGTGAAGGGCCAAGGACTTAGTAGTAACTGTGAGGTGCACATGATGGGAAGAATATGACTAGGAAAAAGGTGAATGCCCAGAATGTGGGTGCAAGGGAGAAGTTGAAGGAGAAAAGGAAAGGGGCATGTAGGTAAACTACGACCAAGGGAATGTGCCAAGTGATTTTGAGTGCCGCAACCATGTAATGGATAACTTGGAGCTGGAATGTATGTGTAAGTTATCCACATCACTAGGAGTGTTATTTAGATAAAAATTACCATCATAATAAAGGGGGATATTAGTGGCCATTGTGTCTATATTTTTATCATTTATTTCAAAGTTTATTTATGGAAAAGGGAGTCAAGGTGTGTTAGGAGTATCCATGAGGTGTTATTCATAGTCACACATGAAGGTTGATTGGTAGTGTCCAAACATGGTGTGTTGATATGGTGTCTTAGAGCATGGTCTATTAGGCATGGTCATAGTATGAGATCTCCAATGGTTGTTTAAGTGTGGTATGAGGTAAAACATGGCTATTATGATGTGAAAAGGTGTTCAAGTTTCTGTAAGGTATCATCATGGTTAGTTCATGAAGATTCATGGTTGAGTCGGGTCATTCTAGGCCTATTCCTAGACTTAGTGCATGGGGTTTCGCATAGTGGCATGAATTATGGAGAAAGTAATTCTATTAAAAGAATGGTAGGAGTGGTGTGACACTATATTTGATGTGTATGAGGAATTTTATGACAATATTCAGAGTTTTGATTGTGTTTTATGGTCCTTTGAAGAAAGTTAGGTGAAGACAATGCTAGAAGACATGTGTAAGTATTGGTGGTGAGAGATATTTGGATGAATTTGACCATATATGATAGATGGAATGCATAGAGGATGTTATCATGATGCTTTGGGTCAATTTTTATGTTCCAAGTGATGAATAGTTTTGAAGATACTGAGTTTTTTCCAAAAGTACATTTTCGAATGTGTGTTTTAGAGCTAAAACTTGAATTTCAGATGTTCATTATGGGATCTATGCTTTGCAAGGGGATATGATATACTTGATATAGTCAATTATATTAGTTATAAATATTTTCCAAGAATAATGAGGTTTTTTTACTGTCACGTTTTTATGAATAATCGTTAAGAAGATAAACATGTTTGAAACCCTCTTAAAACCCTAGGTCTAAAGTGACTTGCAGGAAAATGGTTGTACAAGTCCATATTTATTTCCTTTTTCTATTATGATGATTTATTGAGTAAATGAATCCTCCAAATTTCTAGTGACGTATTTTAGAGCTTGTGACAATATGTGGGCCCCACCTAAAAAGGAAAGTTTCTAGAAAGTTTTTGTTAGTGAAAATGTTTCCTATTGAAACTATCGACTAATTTACCATTTATTGAAGCATGGGAGTTTTAATACAATTACATTATGGTTTTAGGTCATGGTTTTTCCTTTAGAATACAAAGTATGCCTTATTTATGAGGATTGATTTTTAGGTAATTTTGGGGCAATTTTGAGTAGTTTGAGGACGTAGTGGTTTTGGAGGAGCTAAAGGTGTTTTTATGACTTGGTTTGAATTTTTTCATGTTCCTGATTCAAATATATTTAAAATGATATATCACACTTGATTTTTTTCTTTGGTATGAGAAATTTATGACCTGTTCTTTGAAGGTCATTTTTGAGGGTGCATGGTAGAGCATGGTCTTATGAGGGTTTCATGATGTGATGCTTGGTCTAAGTGTATTTCATTATTTATGGATATTTTTAAGGGATAAAAAACATGTCTAATTTTATGGAATACCTTGGTGAATTTGGTTTTGGTATTGTTCATTTCTTGGTTGGTGAGTTGTTTGTTTTGGGGTTTAAGGACCTACTGTGTCCCAATGGAGATTTTGGTGGGTCTAGGTGATTGTGGAGAGCTATATGTACCATTTTTTGATATTTTTATGATGATCCTATTATTTGGAAATAATTTTTTCAATATGAAGGCTGAATTAGGTGATTTGGTGAAAATAAACAAGTATAAAAGAAAATTAGAAAGTACTTTATTGTTAGTTGTTGGTGTGGATAAAAAGTGTGACCTAGGAGGCATATTGAGGGGTATTATTAAGGTCCTTATTAAATTATTGAGAGTTAAATAAGTTTCTGATGATGTGATGGGGAGATATGAGATGATGGCGAGCTAGGGCAAGCATGAAACCAGCTTGAAGAAGAGGTAGATTTGAGAAAAGAAGGTGTGTTTACGAGGAGATTTGGGAGAGAGGATTTGAATTTTTGATCACCATCATTTGTTGTAGAAACATATCTTTAAAAATCAACCATTTTAGGTGGCTGAGTTAGTTTTTGGTCATCTTGGGTGATTGTAGCCTCCTCGTAGGATTGGTTTCCTACTACACTAGGGGTTGGTGCTCCTTGTGGGGTTGGTGCTCCTTGTGGGGTTAGTGCCTCACTAAAGAAATCTTGTGTGATGTGTAATATTCACATGAGTCATTTTTTATGAGTAATATTAGTATAGGTTTTAAATTTTTTTCTTCCCCTTGAGGTTTTAAAACTTAATTTTTGTGTTCTTGTGTAAGGTTGTTTTAATGAATGATTGAATGGTTAAGATTAATGGATCACACTAGCATAAATAATTGATGTAAAATTTTTGTAAGAATAATTCACCCCCCTCTCGGTCCATATTTCTTCTAACACTGATCATCTCAATGATAAAATTTTCCTCACAAAATTTGATGTAACCAAAAAAATTCCCTCACTATTTTTTCCCCTCTAATGACATCACTGAAAAAATGCTACTAGTCAATAACATACATTTATGTTGCTAGCCAATAACAATTTTTCATGATACAGAAAAGTAGTAGTTTTTTATGGTACTAACTAGTAGCATTTATTCCTGTTATCGACCGGTAACATTTTTTATGTTACCAAATGGTAGAATTTTTTTCTACTACCGGTTAGTAGAATATTATATACTACAGGCTGGTATCCTATTTTACGCTATCAGCTGGTACCGTAAAATATGGTACCATCCGGTAGTATTTTTTCTATGACCGACCACTAGCATATTGTATGCTACTAGATGGTAGTATTATTTTCTGCTACCGGCTAGTAGCATTGTTTTGTGCTACCAGTTGGTATCATATTGTATGCTACCATCCGGTGGCATATTTTACGCTACTAGCCGGTAGCATAAAATATGCTAATAGTCAATAGATATATTCATGCTACTAACCGATAGCATATATTTATGATATCAAACGGAAGCATATACGCTACCTATAGGCTTACAAGAAAGGATTATCTGGGGTCATGTATGTGATTTTCTGTTGATCATAATGCCCACACTAAAATCAAAATTGTGATTTTATGTTTAATATTAGAATTATAATTTGAATATATATAGATGATTGTGGAATTTTTTTGTTTCATGGTAAAGAGGAATTTAATATAAACATTCGACTATTAGTTTCAATTCTTAGTGAAATGACCCAAACAATAAGTTATACCCATAAAATTTAGGTGAAATAACAAGTTGCTAACCACCTAATTTTTTTCCAAAACTAACTTTTGAAATCTAAAATATTCATGAATTAAAGAATTTTCTCCACTTAAATTTTACCTTATTCCAAATAATGAAGATATCGATTTGGAATATTTAAGTTAAAGATTATTTGAGGTAGTCAATCAAATTTAGGAAAGGGTTAATAATATGGTGAGTAAGGTTGACCTCAATAACATGATTATTCTATTGGAAGGTATCCTTAATGGTGAAATGAAGATGGGGTTTGAATCAATGTAGAAGGACATGATCCTCTACCTTTCAAGGATGAATACTAACACAAATTTCCATTCTAGTGACATGGGTTCCTCCAACAATGCACACACAAATAAAAATTATACCAACCAAGGAGGATCCTATAAAAAAATTGGTACATCTTCTAACCAGTGGCATGACATTACTCCAAAAGTGGAAATGTGCAAGTTCGATGGAAAGGATCCAATAAATTGGATTAACCAAATGTATAGTTATTTTTATCTACATGAGATCCAATTAGGACAAAAGGTTACCATGGCATCCTTATATTTTGAACCTAACCAATTCATCTTGTATCATTATTTATGTGCTCAAGGGAATAATATTGGTCTCAATATCACATGGATAGTTTTTAATGAAGAGATGTAATTTCACTATAGTTCTAGTGTATCATAGAATTACATCATCTAATTATCAAAGTTACAGAAAAAGTGATTAGTTAAGGATTATTTTCATCAAATCAAAAACCTATTCTTACATATGGAGAATATTATAGAAGGGTATCTGGATGAACTAATTATTATGAGTCTTAAGGACCACATGAAGTATGAGCTAGGAATGTTTAATCCACTTAAGGTTTTTTATTCTATTATCATGGCATGTAGGGAAAAGGAAAAATATATTTCCAGTAGAAGGAATAATTTCACTAACATAAGATACCGTAACACCTTGACACCATCATACCCTCATCTAATTAGACTAACAACTCAATAAATTTAAGAAAAGAGAGAAAAAGGGTTATTTTTTAACTATGGAAACAAATTTAGACCAGGTCACAAATGTGTCGAGAAGATTTTTTTTTACATTGAAGAAACCATTGAGGAGGAAGAAGGTGAAGAAACATCAATCAATGAAGTGGAAAAACTAGAGGAATAATATGAAGAGCCCCAGCTTATTATCTCAATCCATGCTCTATCTAGTATTAGTAGTCCACAAAACTTTTAGGGTGTGGGGTAACTTAAGAACCAGAAGGTGATGGTATTGATCAATTTTGGGAGCACATGTAATTTAATTAATAAGATGCCAAGAAGAATAAATTGTTTCATCTACCCATCACCTGAATTTCAAGCAAGAAGCAAGGGTCATTATTTTTGTCTACTTGTGAAGCTGAGTTTGTTTTTGTTGTTTCATATTGTACTCAAGTGGTCTAGATGAAACAGACCCTACAAGACTACAAGGTAATATATGTCAGTCCTATTACTATTTATTTTATATCACAATTGCAATAAGTGTGTCAAAAAACCCTATCATGAATTCAAGTACCAAACACATTCCTATTAGGTATCATTTTCTAAGAGAGAAAGTGAATTCAAAAATTTTCAAGATTGATTATATATTAACTAAGGATAAAATTGCTGATATATTGGCCAAGCTAATACCAAAGGATTATTTTGAAAAACTTAGGTTGGAATTGGGTGTGATTCATGTAATCATAAGTCATTAATGGATTCAAGGACTAAAGGGGAGCTAAAAAAGACATCTTTTAGTTCAAAGTAAAAGAAAAAAATATAGAAGGTGGTATTCAGATAATTTGAGAGGTATGCATGAACATGTTATGCTTCATATGTTGTGTATTGAGCTTTATTATGTCAATAAGGAATCTATTGATAGTTAAAAAGGTTGAAGGAGTGCATTTTGTTTGTTTGAGAAATGGAATGATAGGTTATGTCATGAATCTTGGATAGCTAAGGAGGACTATGAAGGTGAGTTAAATTGAAAGATTCAAGACAATTGTTGTGTGTGTCAATAAGATGGGGTCATGCTTCATTAATACCTAGTAGGAAGATAGTTAGATTGAGGAAGTGATGTAAGTATGTTGTTTCCCAAGATTGTCCTTGGAGACCTAATCTGGGTTTATGTCTCTTGAGAAGCAATGGATTGGTCTGCAAGAAAAATATGAATTTGAGGTATAGAAGCTTCGTACATTATGAGTGTTATGATCTACAAGTGTCCTTTGAAGGTATGATTAGAATCTTGATAGTCCTAGAAGATTGGGCAACATTGTGTTTTTGGTTAGAAGATCATAAAATTAGAAGGCTTGAGAGGACTTAGGAGGTGTAAATCAGGTATGTTGCTCATGTAAAGACCCAAAAGATGGGTAGTTGGATACAAACCCATGTTTGAAAATCTGATCTATGTCTTGAAGTATATATTGGTTCATCAAGACTTGTCACAAAGGATTTAGTTTTCTACGAGATTCAAATAGACGAATGAAGACCTAATAGGAGGATGACAAGAATTAGTTTAGGTAGATTGTTTTTTAAGGAAAAGAAACATAACTTAGGTCAAATCTAGGAAATACTCAGTCTAATATGGTATTTAAGAAGTTATTCATGATAGCAATGCGGTTCATGACCTCCAGAAATGTATGTAAAGGTTTGGAAACAATATGCTTGTGTTAATACAAAAGTTTGTACTCTTTGAAGGGATGAGAGATTGATCTTAGGGGGAGCCACTTAGGCTTTGATTTGATGGAAAAATGTATGTAAAAGTTGGATTTTGTTATCTTTTGTACATGAGTTTTGAGTTTATAATATGAAGTTAACGAAGAATATCCTAGTTGAAGAAAGGTCTGTGTTAGCTAGTTCAAGGGAAAAAAAAGTGGATTTGATATCTATAAACTCTATGATGTCATTTTAAGAATTATTTGAGGTGTTAAGAAGTAATGGGGAGTTAAGAAGTTGGAATTTTATCTTCACAAGAATGCAAGTTTATGCAAGAATATGCGAGGTATCAAGAAGTTGAAAAGAAATCCATGAGAAGGTATGGTTTAAATCCCAATTCTTAAAGATAAGGTGAGTTCTTTTGGGAAAGGATGCATGTTAATAGGGGGAGATGTGTTGATATAATGTTGTCAAATCAGATTTGAAGAGGTCAAAAGGATCTTTTCTTGTTTTGTTGATGTCTCTAACCAAGTGGTGATCCTGATGTGATGTCAAAAGAATATGACTTGGTTGTTTCAAGTGTGAAACTTTGTTATTAATGTAAAAAGGGGGAGAATGAGATGATGGAACATATGAGTAACTTAGTGGGAGAATGAGATATTTGTGTTTTCCATCAATAAAAAAGGGGGATATTTTTGGCATTGTTTTTTATTGATGTCAAAGTGATATGAAGAGAGAGATGTTGTCATTGATGTCAAAAGGAGAAGGACACGTAGGTTTATTGGTAGTTTCATGTGTTGAATTAAGTTTCTTGGTCTTTATGAGGCATCTTGAGTAGGTGTGAAGGCTTGTGATGGCTTATAGGAGTGTTGTAGTGATGTTTTGGTGATGTCATGATTCATGTTGGAGGTTATTGAAGGTTGGAAATATTTTTAAAGTCATGTGGTGATTTGCATTTTTGGTGCAAGCATATTCAAGGTGTCTTGATTTGAAGGTCTAGTCAGTAGGATGGCATGTCTTGATGAAAATACGTAGGTATGAGCTGATTAAGTTTTGTGAGAGAATTAGGAACATGTGTATGAGATGTAGAGACACTCACAAGTGTATTATCATGTTGATTAAAGGTTTATTCATGTTTTATAGGTTTTTGTTAAACCTATTATTAAGACCTAGGTGTCCAAATAAGATTTTTTTGGAGAGATTTCAGAATGGATATGGAAAGGTGAGACTTTTGGAAGGTGTAACAGGTTGTTCTTGATGTGTGGTCCAAGTTTTGGGTGTTAATTTGTATGTTTGAGAAAGATATTTCATTTTTTCTCCTACTGAGTTCCTATAAGTGAGAAACCAAGCTTGAATTGGTTGGTTTTATAGTCATTGGCATGTGTGAAGTTTGCATGGGAGGCCAAGATATTCATGGTAGTTGGGGAAGGGTAACAACTAAATGTTATAGGAATTATTTTTTGGAATAAGGGGAAAATATTTATGAACAATCGCTAAGAAGCTAAGGTGGTCTAAAATCCTCCTTAAATCTCAGTTTAAAAGAAATGGAGAATATATTGATAGTAATAGCATATAATGGATTTTATTGGCATATATGGTGATTTTAGGTTGTAGAGGACTCTCTAAAGTTTCTCCAGGTGTAATTTAGGTGTCACAGCTATATGTGGACCCCAAAGTAAAATATAAGTTTATGAATATGTTTTGTTTTCTCCCAAGTTTTGCACTAGACTAGATGACTAAATAAGTGTTTAAGAAATTTGTGAATCTATACTACATGTTTGGGGTGGTTTTAGATCATGGTTGAGCCCTTAGAAGGTTTGTTGAGGTCTATTGTATAAGACTAGTTTTGGGGCACTTTGGATAGTTTTGGTGGTTCTGGTTGTAGAGATGTTTTTGGATTTCTATAGTCTAATTGGAGGTGTCTTGAGAAATTTTTGATAACCCTGAGGTAATTATATTTCCATCCATATGTCACAATTTAATTTCTGAGGTGATTTGGTGTAAATTTGAGCCTCGTCTTTGAGGACTAGTTGTGTAGGTCATAGACCTAGTGAGGATGGTTGCTCTTAATGGTGGTGTCATTGCATGAGATGATGGTGTCAAGTTGCAAAATATTTTTGGTGGTTTATATTGGAATTATTACACATATATAAGTGGTCATAGAATATTTTTTCCCATGTTGAATCAAGTGACTTGGCTTTGGCGAGAAGGTAGATTGGGTGTTTTAGGGATTTTTGAGTTCTAATGGATAAATCATTGTTTGTGGATGTTTTTTCAGACGTAATTGGTCATTTTTATGATGCTATGATTTTTTAAATTTTTAATCATTGTATTTTCCTTATTATGGATGACCAAGATGAATTATATGCTTAATTCATGTATATAATAATGTGTTAGTGATATATTTTGTGGTTAAGAAAGAGCATGGAAAAGTGCAGGTCAGTGGGAATTTTGAAGAGGTGAAGAAGGTTTGTGTGACCACATCAGAGGGAAAAGAATGTGTTATGATGTGCTCGAGTGTGGTATTCTATTAGAGATATATGTCATTATACCTAATAATCATGTTGAAGAATTTATTGAGCAAGTTTAGAAAAATGGAAATTTTGGAGAAGATAGAAGGAAAGAGAGCTTCATAGGTTTCATAATTACTTGTTAAGGAAACAGTTTAGAGGTGAAAAAAAACTAGGTGGCTTTAGTTGGTGTTGAGTCATCTAGGGGGTTTTCACCTCATTGTAGGGTTAGTGCTCTACTAAATCTAGGGGTTGGTGCTCCTTATGAGGTTGGTGCCTCACTAAACCTAGGGGGTAAGTTCTCCTTGTTGGTTTCATGCTCAACTAAATTTGACTCAATACTCTAATAAAAATTTGTTTCATTGGTATTTCTTCCCCTTGAGGGTTTCCCATTTATATCTGGTGTTCAAATGTTCTTATGTACTTATTTTCATATCTATAGTTATGTTTCTTAATGAATACATGGTTAATAGGTAATGGTTAAGTTAAATTTATGATTGATGAATGCTAAAGTGAATGTGAAAGAAATTTTTTTAAGGCCCACTAATTCACCTTCCACTGGTTTTGATTCTAATAGGTGGACCCTCAAAAGATCAATGAAATGGAAGAATGGGAAGTTCACAAAACCCTAAAGGATTTACGAGGTTTCCTAGGGATCACAAGGTACTATCTGATATTTGTAAATATCTATGGTAGTGTAGTAGCACCACTCACAACATTAGTAAATAAAGACTCGTTTCATTTGAATGAGGAAGCTTTTAGGGAATTTGAAAAATCAAAGGAGGCAATGTGCACCACCCCGTTGTTGACAACCCCATATTTTTCCAAGAGCTTCATTGTATAATGTGATGCTTTAGGAAACAAGAAAGGGGTATTACTCATAAGAAGGAAATCCAATAACAATTGAGAGTTGGAAAGTAAAAGGAAAGAATTTTTTGAAGACCACCTATGAGAAGGAAATGATGGAAATCTTGTATGTAGTCAAACAATGGAGACCATACTTGATGGGTAGACATTTCAAGGTAAGAACCAATAATGATAGTTTGAAATAATTCTTAGAGTAATGAATAATTTAGAAGAGAAACAAAAATAGGTCACACAGATGTTGGATTATGAATTTGATATTATTTATAAGAAAGGGAAGGAAAATGTGGTCGTTGATGCAATATCTAGGAGGGATGAGTCCATAGAAGCATTTTTATATGCCATATCTATACTAAAGGAAGATTTGGTGGATTAAGAAAGGGAAAATTGTAAGAAATATGAAAATAACCACACTCTCATTCAAAATTTCTAGTAGGATCCCACCATATCCAAAAAAATTATATGTAAGGGTGATACATTGTGGTACAAGGATAAGTTGTATTTTTCTAAGAAGTATACAATTAAACACCATGTTCTTTCAGAGATTCATTCTTCTCCACTAGGTGGCCATTCTAGGTTCCTGATAAGTTATCATAGAGTTGAACAAGATTTATTTTGGGAGGGGTTGAAAATAGATGTTCAAATTTTTTTGGTAGAATGTTTGGTATGCCAATGTAATAAGGGTGAGACCATTAAGATATTGGGTCTCCTACAATCCTTTATTATCCCTAGCTAGAGATAGGAAGAGGTATATATGAATTTCATCACGGAATTACCTAATGCAAAAGGGAAAAGCATAATCCTGGTTGTAGTGGACAGACTTACCAAGTTTGCTAATTTTTATGTCCTATCTCATCCTTTCATAGTTAGTAAAGTTATCATATATATTATGGACATAGTTCAAAAGCTCCATGGTGTGTCCAAAATTATAATAAGTGATCATGATCCAATATTTACGAGTATTTTTTGGGCTGTTTTTATTTTTATTTTTTGGGTACCCAATTGGCCTATTGCTCATCTAATCATCCCCAGTCATATGGGAAAATTGAGGTGGTAAACAAATGTTAGGATGGGTATCTTTGATATTTTAGTTTGGATAAATAAGAATGTTGTGTGCGATGGTTTCCACTTGCAAAATGGTAGTATGATACTTCATCCAAAATGTCTCCATTTATGACACTCTATGGGTAGCATCCTATATCACTCATCTCTAGCTTGAAGATCAAACCTTAGGTGAGAGTAATTAAAGATCACAATCAAAACCAGTACGACGTACTCTCTATCCTAAGAGAGAATTTAGAAATGACACAACACCACATGAAGTAATAGGTTGATAAACACAAAAATAAGTGACACTTTGAAGTGGGAGAATTTTTTTATACGATTACATCCATATAAGAAGTTTTACTTAGAACAATAAAAGAAGGATAATAGGATTGTACCTAAATACTATGTTCATTACCAAGTTTTGTAGAAAATTGGTAGTGTGGCATATAAACTAGAGATCCCTTAAGGAAGTAAAATACATCCAGTTCTCCATGTTTCTTGTTTCAAGAATGTCATGGGGTAGCACGTTTAAACCCATTCATTTATTCTTGAGCTAGGTGAGGAGGTAAGGATCGTATTAGAACTTGAAGGGATCCTTCAAATACACACCAAAATACTAAGGACCAGAGTCATTATCAAGTATCTAATCAAGTGGAAGAATATGAATAGTGAAGATACAACATGGGAAGATGAAGCATTTCTATAATAACATCCAAGGATGGCCAAGATTGGGTAAAATGTTATTTCAAAGGTGAGGGGAATATTGCACCCTTTGTCCTATAAGTTATATTGGATATGTAGTGATGACTTGTAGCTTACACTATCTATTTTATTGTCATATGTCATTAATTTATGATTTCATATGTTTAGTAGGCCGGCCTTGGTGTTAGACATAATATAGGAATAATATATCTAGGTGGTAGTAAGAAATAGTTAATCATCATATTGATAACTTGAGTCTTATTGTATGGTTTAGAGGTTACCCCTTGAAGTGTCTAACCCATTCTACTTGCATATTGAGATCACATATCTATAAATTGGTGTTATTTGGTGTTCTATTTCTATTGATATTGATACCTATCTAAGTAATTTCATTACATTTTTGAAGCATAGATATATGATATGGGAACCTAGTATTTCCAATACATGTCTTGGTTTATTCACTTTTTTAGAAATTATTGTTGGTTCTACTACTCAATTTTTGAGTTGGTATATCAATATTATCTTTTTATGGCCCAATGTACCTCTTTGTATATTAGAATCATGCAGCAAGATAAAAATTCAATAGTTCAAGATATATAATGAGTTTTTATACAAATTAAATATGAGAGTAGATTCATACAACCTTAGAGAAAAACTAGTGTATGTATGATTATATCTACATTGATCGATGACCTTATGAATTTAAAGCTATTTTTGGTTTTATCAATAATACTTATAGGTGTTCATTTCGTGTATCTCTAAATTTTCACTTTATAGAGTGAAACATTGATAAAAAGAATGAAATGAAATGGAAAATTTTACCTCTTTATGTCATGGTGGAAGTAATTAAAAAAACTTAAATTCTAAATAAGATCTTATGATTAACTATAGTTTTAAGAAAAATCAATACTAACGATATTGAGTGGGGAAAATGTTAACAATGATGATTAATGTATATATAGTGGTTTTTTGAAACAATTTTTATCGCAATTGAATTTCCTATAGTATATGAAAAAAATAATGTAGTGTTATACTTTTTATGTTGTGTAATTTTTTTTCTTTCGTAGTATATGGTATTCAATAATTGAAGAATGTGATCATATTTTGTCTAATTATTTTTATATAAGCCTAATGAATAGGATGAATTTTTTTTGAAAAAATGAAAAAGAATTATGTTTTGGGACATCAATATGTTTACATTTTGATGAGGATCCTCCATCATCCCCTACACAACCTTTAGTGAAACATCTAGGTTCACCTCTAGAGTCACCTCCAATGTTATTGTTAGAGCTCAAATTTTCACCCGCACCAGAATCACGAAGATCCAAGGATTTGAGGCAACATGGGACTATCTCAAAGTTGTGGTACTTGTGCTTGAGATTGAATTCTGGAGAAGGTGGGCTTCCTCTACCTATTATTAATGCTAAAACTACTCCTAAGGAAGGAAATGTAGATTTCTGATCCTTCTCTAATAATCCATGGGAGCAGGGGAAGAGAAAGATGCATGAAAAAGGGAAATCCCAAGCTAACAGAGGTGAAAGCACAAGAAATAAAGGGGAAGGACACTCTCAGGTGATAGAAAATTGTAAAGAATGAAGGAGGAAAGGGAAGAATTGAGTTCCACAATCCAATACAACATTCAAACTCTAATTTTCATATAACACAACAGAAATAAAACTTTGTAAATAAAAATAACATGCACAACACACCAATATGAAAAAATAGAGGCAAGAAGATGCAATAAACATAGGGAAATGTAGATAATAGCCACAAAACATAGATTGTATTGGTTCAAGAGGATGTACAGTCTATTACAATGGAGGGAGGAAAAAATCACCTTACAAAGGTCCATATCTAAGGAATACAACTAAAATACTAATGCACTACTATGAATAATGTCTTTGCATTCCAAGAGGTTCTAACCTTTACAAATGGGAATTACATTATAATATATAGAGAAATGGGAGAGAGATGAGGGGAAAGAGAGGGGAAATTTTGATTTAAGGCTACAATCACCAAGAAGATGCATTAAATGTCTGTAAAATAGTATGGGATTATCAAATCCACCCCCCATGTCAAGTTTCTCATAGAAGGAAAGAAAGAGACCATGCTTTATTAAATTTAGGTGGTTGGGTTTTCTATATCTATATCTTAATGGTATGAATTACATATTTCTCTTTCCACTAATCAAATCCCATCAAAATATGATTTTCCTGGTTTCAGAGCGAAGCTCACCTTGTGAAATTTCCAACGAGACCAATTGTATATGATTTGGAGATTTGAGTCAAAATATATGGCTATTGGAAGATGTATAGTGTGAGAGAAACACGCCAGCCATGTGGCACTGTATGATTGGTCATGGGGATCTAAAGGTTGACTGCAATTCTAGGTCTCCACCAGGTGTCACATTTCTATTTTCTATAAGGATTTGGTCACATATGGAAATTTTTCATTCATCATTGTAAGATACACTTTAATTTTCAATACCTAGAATTAGACACATGTCACACTTGGATTGGAGCAAAGGTTACAGTTTTAGGTGCATGTGTAGGAGCTAGAGGAAGAAGAGAAAGTTTGTAAAATATAAAAGGATGTAGATGAATCCCACAAGCATGCTAGAGGGAGTGCATGGAGCTTTGGGGATATGGATGCATATTCAAAATAATATGTAATTGTGCAAAAGAGGCTTGAAGATCCAGCAAAGGAAAATGTGGAAGCACGAGCATAAATGATGTACATGCAAGAATACTAAGTGTCGACACCAAGTTTATTTTAGCTTAGATAACTCACCTACACCTTGTACATATAATTAAATCATTAAATATATTATTATAACATAACATAAGTCACCACCCTTACCCCGTAAAATCATTTTTTACGCCCCAATAAACCTTATTTTCCTACCCTTACTTATCTTAACCTCCCTAAAACCTCCAAAATACTTACAACCCATCCTAACCATCTAAATCCTTTAAAACAACCTAAAATATTTGCTAAATGTTATTCAAATAACTATCCTAGTTATTTGGACAACTTATATTTCCATTATGGCTCTGGCGATCTATGTTACAGGTTGCAAACACTACAAATTGCTCCTTTAGAACATTCCCTTTGTTGTAGTTCTTCTTGTGCCTTTACGGGCTCCTTTCTTGCACTTCTCATCTTTTCCTCTACCTTGTTCCATCCTTCCCCTCACACATAATATTTGTACATTTTATTTCTTCCCAACAGTCTCTATATCACACATGTGTTCCTTGTACTTGCTTCCCAAATTAGCTAAGTCCATGTAACGCTTGTGCACCCTCTTCCTTGTCACCGCACACTACCTTGTAATGATTACAAATATTCCAAACATTCCTTTGGGAGGTATTCATTTCATTCCTCCTGAATGCATAAATTTTACACATCTCCTTCTATTTCCATCTTCGACACTTATTTCCTCTACGTGTGTACCTGTACGTACTAAAAATTGTAGGGTACTGCACCACTAGAACAACATTACACATGCCTCAATGATGATACAGGTCTCCTCATAAGGTGTTTAGAATCCAAAAAATCTTTCCAAGCATGTGTTAACATCCCACATGCCCCGCTTATCCCCTGCATGCTTTATTTTCTCTTCTCCCCTCTTTTTCTTTGTGTTTTGGTCTTCAGTGACGAAACCGCTGCCCAGGCAGGGCGGCGGTCCTGTAACCGCCACCCTGCTCAGGGTGGTAGTCCTTCATGCATTTTCATGAATTCTCTTTTTAACATGACTCATGTAAATTTTCAATGTTTACCATATTTTTTCACCGCCTTTGCTTGTATTTAGGATTATGGTTCCCTGGAATAGTGTTTTGGCATTGTTTATGGTTTAAGAGATCAATTTGGTTTTCACCTTTGGGTAAATGGGATTCTATAAATAGTTGTCTTGTGCTCAAGAAAATGGCCCCTCAAATTTTCCTCTGAATTTCTCATTTATTTCAAGCCTTTCAATTTTTCTTAGGATTCATAGTTTCATTTGTTGTATGCATGGTTAGTGTTATTTAGCTGTTAGAAAGCAACATATTCTCCTTGTGAAAATGTTGTTATTATTTCATCCAATCAATTGGAGTAGGATAGTTTGATTTTCAATAGGAAGAAATTAAGTTGTAGGTTCTGCTCATCACATAGGATAGTTTTAGGTTCTGGACGTTTTATGTTGCATGACTCACAATAAATCCCGCTAGGAATTGCATAAGCCAAGATCTGTTCTATTACGCTATCCCTCTCCTACTCGTATTATATTCAGTTTGCATCCTAAGCTGCCATTGTTCCAATATCTACTTTTGTTGATGTTATAATTACACACTTTTCTTGATCCACGTGAGTATGAAGGAATGAGGAGATCACACTGAGGGGACAAGGCCACACACCATCGGATTCGCCACTGTTATGTAAAATATAGGTTCAAGCTTTCAAATTTCTAGTTAAAGCATATCAAATAGAGTAGCCAATCATTTCATTTCAGTTAATTTTACTTTTGATATTGCCAAGGAAGTTGTGGGGATTGATAGTTTTTGAGAAACTATGATTCAGTCCTCACTTCTGAGGTAGGATCGAGAGTATTTCAAATAGAGCAGATCAATTATCTGTTTATTTAGAGTAGATCTACAAAATGCACAGACAAGTAGCTATACTCAGTTGCTTTGTCTATTTTAATTGTGTTATTAGTTTAGTTGTCAATTACTAGATATATTAGATAATTTTTCTTTTAAATTATGTTTAGTAACTTATAAATAAAATCAGATTTAGGAATATACATAGATCTATCTTGCGTAGTTAATTTATTCTATCATTAGATAGATTTATATAATTTCCTTCTTACATGACAATCACGGGACCTAGAGAGCCCAAAGAATACGTATTCAAGCCAATCATGCCTCAACCAAATCTTATTACGGTGATAACTGATATAGATCAGAACCTTAGAATCCAAGTCTTCCAAACAATAGCATACTTACGACAAATCAGCTCACAGTTAAGAGGATTAAACGTAGAAGATGACAAAGCATATATGTTTTGGTTAAACCAGTCAGACTACAGGTTAACCTAGATAAATATCCACATGACTATAGAAGGGCTTGAAAGAGAAAAAAATTTTGGTTGTGATCCTTTGGTCCCACAGCTAGACACAGGAGACACTCTCATGGACATAGATACTAGTTTAAGACATCAAGTTGCAAGAACACCTGTAAGATACTCTAAAAAGATTACACAACTGTTAATTCTGAGCATAGAGGCTGAAAAGGAATATGACTATTGGATACTAGGGATTAGGGACTAATTCCACACATGACCATAGCAGGTCCATAACAACCACGAATCTATAGTTGTGATTAATAAATCCCATAACCCAATGAGTCCACAAGTCAATCCAATGTTGACGCTGGCTTACGCACATTAGTATTCAAATCCACCCCACTTCCACGTATCATCATCCCACAATTATCCTTGTTAGATGTAGTAGCTAACAAAGCTAGCGATTTCTTGACTAGACTAGAGAATCGACCGCAGAGTCCACTATACCCATCATCCATTTTCATGACCCTTTCTGGAGACATACACGAAACAATCCTAGGTCATTTTCCATGTATCCCACAACCCATAGATCAAATCACGCCAGAGCTCGATATTTTTTAGAGCCTTCAAGCAGTCATCCTCGCTGATCGATCTATCATGCCAGTTCAGGTTAGGAGGGCCTTCTTTACCTTAGATTCACAGATTCCACTAGTGTGTGTAGAAGACATAAGATTGCCTAACTAGTTTGTCTACATCGCACACATATTCCATCCCCACCGGCTGTCTCGGTACGACCTTGGGAGGTCAGGTGCAAGGAAGATGTACTTGTTACTTTTCCATCATACAAAATTGGTGAACCCAACGTGAACAACACAGTGATTCCCCTTTTATTTATTACCTCTTTCTTCCACCTTCACTCTTTTCCATTATTCTGCGGGTATTCATATACCCCCCGAATATGTCAGGATTTGATTCATATGGCAGACCTCTCCTAGGTCTTGAGGCATACTATGCTCAACTGAATATACAGTCATCACCCTGGCTCTCAGTATGGGGTGACAACTATTCAAATAACCAATTATCAACACAAGATCCACCTCCAAGGACTAGATATAGTTCGTCTTTCCAAATAGAGGAGTTGGATCAACTCGCACAAACACAACAAACAGAGCCTTCAGGCTTGAATAATATGACATTCACAAGAGAATCTGGTTCGTCTCCTCAAGTGCTATTTTGACCACAAATTAGCAGACAATCAGATCCATACCGGGTTTTATATGATGAACATTCAGTGCGTTATGCTAGGAATGAACAATGCTCTAGGAGTATGTACCCACCTATAGGAAGTTTACAAACACAACCCGAGGTCTCTTTTCAAGAAAACACCTCCATGCCATTACCTATAGGAAATGTCCTCGGTGAAACTTGGTAGGGAAATGATCAATTCATAGCAGGGTATCACATGCCTATACAACCTCAGAATATACAACAAATGCCACCAAGGAAAAATATTGTGACTTCACCAAATGAAGTCATTTTGACTTTAGTAGAAAGAGTTAGAGGGTTAGAACTTGCTCAAGTGAGTCAAACATGTCAATTCATGTAGACAGGAAATTCCAATCCTCCACATCATCCTAGCCAAGTAGACCTCCTCACAAGAATAGGCACATTGGGCATGCCTCCTCAGTATTCACAACAAACACCAACTATAACTACCATTTCTAACACCATTCAGGTGGAGAATATGATACCTCCCGATCTTGTACAACACAATCCACTCTTGGGGAATACTCCTTCATACTTAAACATGTACTCCAAGTCACCACAAGGAGATATGTTCTACTCTCCTGGCATGCTTTCTCAACCACAGGGGATTCCTTATGCCCTTGCAAATGCATATGCTATGTTGTATCAGCAACCCATTCCACCTTCCCGCCCTCAATAGGAACCATCAATGGTCGAAACCTACATGATAAGGACTTATTCAGAGTATTTAAAAGATCCCTTAGACTTCACCATACGAAGCATCATGCTTCCGAGACATCTTCCCAATTTTCCCACATACAAATTGGAGGGATACCCGAATACACACATTAAGGCCCATGCCACAGCCATTTGAGAACTCCTTCCTTGGGATAGGGTTGTTGCCAAAATATTCCCCAAAACCTTGGAGGGCATCACCCTCGATTAGTATACAGGATACCTGAAGCCTCCATCCATTCATTTGGACAACTCGTTTCAAAGTTCATTAAGGTGTTTGACATGAACAAACTGTTAAGAACATGAATCAAGGAATTCTTGCACATTAAACAAGAGCACAATGAATCTATCACTCATTTCATCCAGAGATGGTGTATAGTCCTTTATTCTTTGGCCAGTGCTCCAAACATGGATTAAATGGAACTATGTGATTTATTCCTTCATTCTCTCAACAGAGAGGTGAAGGAAGAAGTCCAGAAGTTCCCACTAAGGACTTATGATGAAGTACTTGAGAGCACTCTCCAAATAGATCAAGTGGCAATAGATAGCGGTCACAAGACATATGGAGCAAATGGGAGGTTAATCACCCCCAACAAGAATACTACGACTTACCCTACTACCATAAACGTCAATCAAGGACCTAAAATCCTTAACAAAAATCGTGGCGCAACAACCGACAGAGTAACTGACCAAGATAAAAAGGCCAATGTTGTAAATACTCCACTACCGATTAATAATCAACGAAATAACAACTTTACCCCAACAATCAATTCGGTGGATTTTAATCATCCACAACATTAACAAAAACGGTGGATCTAGACACAGGGTTCAAGCCAAAACTCAAATGGATATCAAAATCAGAACCAAAACTAAAAACAACAAATACAAAACCTTAATCCTAATAGGAAACAGTTTGATCAGAGTTTTGGACCATAATATACGCCAAACCAGCAACCTAGAAATTACAATCCTAACTCGTATTGTGGTTTTCACAAGATTCGAGGCCACGACACTAGAACGTGCCATGACTACAATAAATTCATGCAACATTTTCAAGAGGAGCAAAGACAACTTTTCTAAGATATGTTCTTGGCAGATCCTGCATCACCAGCACCAAATACTTTTTTAGGGGTAGTTTCCCCTCAAAATGCTCCCCTCAATATCTTCAATGATCCACTCCTAAGTCACAATAACAAAAAATTAAATCCAAATGGGACGAAAAAATGTGTAATGCTAGGAAATAATGATTATGAAGCCTCAACTTCACTAAGTCCACCTATTGCACCACAATTAGGAAGTCAGCCACGACCCAAGATAGTCAGTTTAGTAGAATTAGATAGCAAACTACCCATGGAAGCCATAACAAGGACACAAGAGTATTCCTCTCAGCCAAGTCCAAGTTAATCGCTAGAGACAGATAACATCCAATGAGTATTAGTGAAACCTGTAGGTGCCTATAATCTAATTAATGACCTAACAAAAACCTTCTCTCACATCTCCTTTTTGGATTTGCTGAGGAAATCTCCTGCCCACAGGGCTTCTCTTTTAGATGCATTAGGTTTAGGTCATTTAATTAACATCACTCCACCTCCCAAAACACAAGTAAACCATATAGACTTTGATATCCACCCTCTGGGATAGCTGGATAAGGATACCGAGTTTATTTTTGAAATAAAAAAAATGCCAACAAACACTGAGATTACACGCAGAGGTGATCCAGCTTTACATTTGCAAGTATGGGTTTATAACAATTATGTTAAATGCACAGTGGTTGACAATGGGGCAGTAGTTAACGTAGTCCCCTTCTCTTTCCTTCAAAAGCTAGGGTATGGAGAAAAAAATTGTTCCACGACTCAGAATACACTAAGAGGCTATGATAGCCTTAAGGCCACTTCGATTGGAACTATAATACTACCAGTTACCTTAGGACCCAAAACAATCATGACTGAGTTTTATATTATAGATCAAGAAACCAATTATAATATGATCCTTGGCCGACCATGGATACACCGTATGAAGGCAATCCCTTCTACGTTATTTCAAGAAGTAAGGTTCTTGCACTTAGGGAAGATATTCATAGCCAAAGGTGATCCAAAACCATTCGATATACACCTAGCTGAATTAAATAAGATACTGGGTATTCACTCTGATTTTGAACTCCCAACAAACCAACTTAATAAGCTGACCGACGCAAAACCAGAAGAAAATTTGGTACCTACAACAGATCTTAAGACTATGAGCCTAATCAAGACTATCCCAACCCTCAAGGATGAGACTAACATTGTAGAAATAGTATCATTAGGAACTACTGTGAAGATTTTCGACTTACTAGAACAGGATATACCAATTTTCCTACCATTTGATTCTATAGGTATGGGATATAACATAGGTGTTGGTGCTCTTCCAACAGAGGATCTCTACATGGTAGAAGTAACCGAAGCAGAAGAAATTGGCGTAGTAAACGTACTAACATCCATCTTCCTGACTAAATATTGGACTCTCCATTTCGATGGAGCAAGATGTCATTATGGGTCTGGGGTAGGTGTGATCTTTACTTCTCCCAAGGGAAATATCTAAAAGGCTTGGTGTTAATGATATCAGGGTGTTAGGAGACTCTCAATTAGTAGCAAACCAAGTCTCTAAGGTGTATGAGACCAGAGCTGAACACTTACAGCTCTACAAAACAACAATATTAACTTTAAGCAAATAATTTGACTTCATATCCATTGAAGAAATCCCTTGAGAACAAAATCTTCTTGTAGATTCTATAGCAACCTTAGTGTCATGCTTCACCCCAAACAGTGAGTTAGAAGATACCTGTTTCATGGTATCCCTTCGTACTGAACCATTAGTGAAAACAATGTCAAACCCTCTTTTAACAAACATAGCTAAGAACAACCCTACTATCCTACCACTTCGATAGTGATAGAGCCACTCTGGATTACTTAAATGCCTATGCAACATTACATCTCACCCATCACATGGTATATTTTTCCTTAATCCAACATTCATCTTCCTACTTCAGAAATCCCATGATAGAGCTTCCCCCACAAAAAGAACTCATCATATACACAGTAGAGAATGGAGATGATCTGGAATTACCTTCAACCCTGCCTGAGTTTGAAGAAGGTAATGCTTCTTTAATCAAAGAAACAATTGATATTAACATTGGAACGGAGGAAGAAACAAAGATCTTGAAATTAGGATCCTCATTAACTCCAGAAGAAATAGAAATACACACTCGAATCCTCAAAGAACATCAGAAGGATTTTGCATTTAATTATAAAGAAATGATAGGGGTTGCACCACACATCAAGGTGCATAACCTCGTCACCAAATTAGATGTAAAGCCGATTAAACAAAAATCGAGACCAATTAAACCCAAGGTGGCTCTCATGGTGAAGGAAGAAGTAATGAAACTCCTCCAAGTAGGATTCATCAAACCATTCAATTACTCTCAGTGGGTATCTAATATCATTCCTGTTCTAAAAAAGAATGGGAAGATACGCATCTGCATAGACTTCTAAGACATTAAAAAAGCATGCCCTAAGGATGACTTCCTGTTACCATCCATAGAAATCATCGTTGATGCAACAACTAGATTCGAGATTTTGTCTCTCATGGATGGATTCTCAGGATACAATCAAATCAGAATATTTGAACAAGACCAAGCCAAAACCATGTTTATAACTCCTTGGGGAACCTATTTCTATGTTGTTATGCCATTCGGTCTCAAGAACGCTGGTGCTACATACCAGCGGGCAATGACATACATATTTCATGATCTTATTCACAAAATTGTGGAATCCTATGTAGACGACTTGTTGGCCAAATCCAGGAAGCATTGCAATCACCTGGAAGTACTCCGCATCATTCTTTCACGTCTACTAGAATACAAAATCACACTAAACCCATAAAAATGTATTTTTGGTGTGACATGAGGGAAGCTCCTAGGGTACATTATATCATCACGAGGGATTGATGTAGACACAGCCAAAATCCAGGTTGTTCTTGAAATGATCCCACCGTCGGATGAATCAAGAATTAGGTCGTTTCTTGGGAAACTCGGTGCAATCCGAAGATTCATCCCAGATTTAAGCTTTACCATTCATCCAATCAACAGTTTACTCAAAAAATATTATAATATCGATTGGACTAATGACTATAATGACGCTTTCGAAGTAGTTAAGCATTTCCCGTTGTCACCACCCACACTAATGCCACCTAAACAAGACCGCCCTTTAATCTTATATTCACAAGCTACCAATGTCTTGCTACCCTATATGCTAGCTCAAGAAGATGATGACAAGAGAGAACGTGTGATCTATTTTATAAGCCACACGTTACCCGATTATGAAACATATTATATGCAAGTAGAATGAGAATGCCTTGCCATAGTCTTCGTAACCAAATGCTTAAGACATTACATGCTAAATCAAGAAACAAGGGTCATTGTAAAAATAGACCATTCACGAACCTTCCTCATGTAAGGGTCCTTGTTTAAGAAGGATGGATGCTTTATAACCTTAATGGGTGAATTTGAATTAAATTTTGTAAATCAAAAGTCTGTTAAGGGACAAATCATAGCAGATTGGTTAGCTGACAACCCATTAGACAGAGGTGATCTAGTCGATTTGGACTTTCCCGATGAATGCATATATTATGTCAAAACTAGACCTCCCATCTCTGAATGTCCTTGGTATACTGATATTGTTAATTATATCATGAACCATACATATCCAGAAGGTGCTACACCACAACAAAGAAGGTAGTTACACATTATCGTAGCTAAATATGTTATTATAGAACAAGTGCTCTATTGTAAGGACTTCGATGGAATGCTTCTAAGGTGTGTTGACGCAGAAGAATCCAAGAAGATCCTCCACAAATATCATAGTGGAATATGTGGAGGCTACTTCGGTGGTCATGCCACCGCTCACAAAATACATTGGATGGGCTATTTCTGGCCCACTTTAGAACACGACGCAATAGATTTTGTACGCAAGTGTCATAAATGACAAGAATTCTCCCACGAGATTCACATGACGGCACAAGCTCTACAACCAATCGCTACTCCATGGCCCTTTTCTACATGGGGCCTAGATTTTATAGGGAAATTCTCTCCCTCATCTATAGATGGCCATAACTTAATAATCATGGTCACCGAGTATTTTACCAAATGGGTAGAGGCTATGCCTCTCACCACTGTACCAGGTTTCATGATCACCAAGTTCATTTTAAACCAGATCATTTGTAGGTACGGTGTCCCACAAATCATTATCACAGATAATGGGACTTCTTTTAAGAATGATGAGGTTCGTGAACTATGTAATAAATTCAAGATAAATCATCATACAGCCTCCCTGTATTACCCTCAAGCTAACAGATAGGTTGAAGCAACAAATAAAACATTAAAAGCCATTCTCCTTAAAAAGGTGAAGGAAAAAAAATATTGGCATTTAAAGTTATACCCGGTCTTGTGGGCCCACCGAACCTCAATAAGAACACCAATAGGAGAAACTCCTTTCTCGCTGGTATTCGGAGTGGAAGCAGTTCTCCCACTTGAGGTTGAAATACCCAGTCTCCGCATCTCATTACAAGGGATTCCGGATGAAGATTCTTATAGAGAAGCACGTCTCTCCCAACTAGAAAGACTAGATGAGGCTAGGTTAGATGCTAAACAGTGGCACAGAGTCTATGCTGACTGGATGTGCTGGCAGTATAACAAGAAGGTCTATGAACGAGATATATATGAAGGTGATCTAGTTCTAAGACTAGACAGTCAGATCGATAAAAAGACCGGTGAAGGGAGGAAATTCCGGCCCAAATGGTTGGGCCCATACCAAGTCATGAAGGACTATGGAAATGGTGCATATCTCTTATGCACACTGGAATGTGAGGAATTTGGTGAAACTGTCAATTTCCTACACCTTAAATGATTCTATGCATAAGTGACTAGCACTATCTGTATAATTATATCTACATTGTATCTTCATGTAGTTAGGTTCATTTCGTCCACTTGTTTCGTACAAATCTTGTGATCAAGGAAATTATTCCCAAATAAATTCATTACAAACTTCTAATGGTATTGATATAATCATCGAAATCATACTTCTTCACTTTCATAGTCACATCACCCATTTCTAAATAATTTCATCCGATAAAGCTAGATACGAAAAAGTCTTAACGGTAAATCTGCAGGCTTGTTCTCACTTTGGTTTCTTCCTAGGATAGGTATCTTACCTATGGTATGTTCTAGAAGCTTCATCATGTCACATCTATCCCATATGCATATCTCTTTAGAAGTAAGAACATACTGACATTTTGCTGAAATAAACAAGTCAAATATAGATCAAACAGAAAATTTTATTTTTACACATTTCCTTGCCCTACCAACCTTTGGTGATGAGCTTGCATCTCTTACTAGTGACGTAGGGTTGGGAAAGGATGGGAATGCCCTTAGTCACCTGTACCTTGTCCATGGTGATAAACCCACGCTTCTGACTAGTAGCATGGGGCAGGGTATGGGGGGTCCTCTTAACATTAAATGTCGAAGGTAGTTAGCAAACAATTTAAATGAACCTTTGAAATCTTGAGTCAAAAATGAATGAATCAGATGTCTAAAATCCCAAGAGATTTCAAAACCCTAAAAAATAGATTTTGTTGACCATGTGGACATCTACGGATCTAAGTCTAGATAAACCATAAAGCAAGTAGCATTCTAAACTATGGAGTCACTTGAGTAGAGTAGGTTTTTAGCATCCTAATTTTGTTCCACCAAATCTTTTTCTATCTCTCATCACTACCATTCAAAAAATTTCATAACTTGTGCCCTTTCTAGCTCTCGGTGATGAGCTCTCGCATCTTACTAGTTGCGTGGAGATAGGAGTGGGGAAAGTTCATCTTCTCATTGTACCAGTTTATCATCACATTTTGTCAAAAAAAAATATGAATTATCAAAAATTGCTTGTAGAAACTAAAGTTCAAACTCACATTATGTCTACATTATCATACATCAGCATCACAAAATACAAAAAGAAAGAAAACATTTGTATCATTTGTTCTCCATTGCATACATTTAGAAAAGCATATAAAAACAACATTATAATTTACATGTGAAAGCAAATCAAAAGAACATTGATACTAAGAGTCTAATCCAAAAAGAATATCTATATATATATAATCAATGTTTCCTGTACAATGCCATCATGCGCTAAGCATGGTCAAAACTCTCAAAGATCCCAGGAAGTACAAAATACATCATACAAATAGTCTAAGAGAGCCAAGTGGCCTCTCAATCCCTATGATATCCCTCTGATGGTGCATGCCCACATCTAAGAATCTGGCTACACTAGTGCTCTAAGTGCACAGAGGGCTCATGGTCCTGAGGAGCAGCTATAGCCTCACCATGAGAGTGGCTCCTAATCAGGTGCTCTACTATTTTGTACCCTGCCATCTCGGTATGGAGGGAAGTCACCATCCTAGCCACATACCAGATAGGGGAAAAAATGTTAGTATGCCTACCGGCTGCAGAAGGCTCCCCTGCATCCATAGACATCTCCACGCGGGTCTTTTCCATAGGGATCATTAGGGTATTAGTGCATACCTGGCGAATCAGGTCTCGCCACTCATCAACAGTCTCTACAAGCAAAGGAGAAAAACCCAATTAGAAATAATCAAGAAATAGAAACAAATGTAAACAAAAGGAGAGATAACAACTAAGGAAATCCTAACTAGAAATAAACATTAAAAGGAAGGATGATAACTCACTCGGATCTCCGGGCCTCCAAGATGGATTTCTAGGGTCAGTACCTGCCACAGATGCTGCCGCTGACTGGTGTTCTCCTCCTGTACCTGGGGCCACATAACATCCTACTACTGACTCATCCTCTCCACCCAAGCCCTGAGAGAGTGGCTCCTCTGAAACCAGAGTCACCCTCTCCGCACTCTACTCCACCCTCTCTTTCTGTAAGATATCCTGAGTGTCATGCCACTCAGGATCGTTTTCCTCCTCTCTGCCTGACTCACTAATCTCCTCCTCTATCTCCCCCTTGTGAACTCCTTAGACTCAAAGTCTATATCAATGGGGTCACTGCTGATGTGGGTGGGATAGGTGGCAATCTAAAGTAAGGGTGCCTAAGGAGCATCGGCTCTCCCTCAAGCTCGTACTACCCGCCTAGCTGCAATGGGAACACCAGGAGTAACAACTGTCTAACCCTAGCCTCTAGGACCTCCCCAGGCCTCTCGAAATGATTTGTATACCAATACCACTAGGGGAAGCATACCCATGTAAGGTAGGCCAAACTGCTGAGGCACTCGACCAAAACGATGTATCTCCACCCTCCCCATCTTGTCAACAAGTTGCCCTATGGTGGAGAAAGAAATCAAAGTAAGAGCCTCCTCACCCCATAAACCTGCCATGGCCTGATAAGGTGTGGCCTCCATGTCATCAGTGTTCAAGGAGGTGACTGTCTGATGAGGTGCTCTGAGCACCAACATGTATGTCCATCTGGCTGCTCTCACAGCTCCAGGATCTGCCACCTCTACACCTCTCCCATAGGGGATAAAATGCTTGTAGACCCAGCTCATAACTAGGGTCGGATGGGTTAATGACTGCCCCTGTAAATGGACCACCCAGTACAAATCATGATAGGTGATCCCAAGAATGTCAGCTCCGCAGGCATAAATCCGGCCATGTCCCTCAATCTGTGCAATGATGGGGGACTAGCAATATAGTAAAGTGTCTCCTCCCTTGTCCCTGATCAATCTCAAGGAAAGGATCCCCATAATGGCCTAACGAATCAAGGGGATAGGTAGGCTAGGAATAGATCAGACCCTCACCCCCTTCTTCAAACCAGTGGAGATAACTGCATCTCCCATATATGAGGCCCACTGTGTTGTCTGAGCCCGTGACCCTACTGTCTCAAGAGTGAGTCATCTCCTGATAATCGGGACCCCTAAGATATGGTAAACATCCTCCAAAGTAATGGTCCACTCACCCCGGACCCCTGGTAATCAGAAGGTGTTCCGATCAACATCCCAATATGAAAATAAGTCACAAAGTATCTGACTAGATGGTGTAACATGCGGGACCCATGATATGTGCAGTATGCCGGCCCTCTAAAGAGTTTCCTGCTCATCTTGAGAAAGGGCATCCAATACTGCCAAAAGCCAATCACACTCCCTCTCCTGGCTCCATCAGATATACTCCTCCTTCACCTGCATACACCCAAAAACACATAAAACAGAGTAAGTTAGTATCCAAATGACATTAGAAAAATCATGAAAGCAGGTAAGGATGCTAAAAATGCAAAAACAAATTCAAATATGTATTATTTGTACATTCTATGCAGGACTGCCACTATGAGCAGGGTGGCGGTTCCGTAATCGCCACCTTAAAGGCGGCGGTCTTGTAACCACCACCCTGCTCAGGGTGGCGGTCATGTCCCGAAAACCCACGTGGGTCATATGCCCTAAAAATGGCTACAAAAGAAAAATAAAGACCATTTTGATTCAAACAAGGCCTACCTAGTAGGCACCCCCCTAGTTGACCCTATTAAAAATGACATTTTCAAAAATAATCCCCTCATGACAAAAATTTCACCATTTTAACATTTTGAAGACAAAAGTGCTGAATCAAGAAAAACTAACCTGTGATCTCACGGGTTGGTGTTTCACTCATGGAGGCATGATCATGATCTCACCCTGAATGTTTTGATTATACTCTCATGAGAAACCGTCACCATGGGTCCTAGAGCTCAAAATCAACCAAATCAACATGCGCAAATGAATAGGAAAATGGGCCCACTTTTACATATATAACAACTTGACTTGTTTTGAATGCCCCTTTTCATAGGTTTAGAGCACCGATGGAGGTAAGTTCTTATCCCCGCACAAATGGTATGTCCTTATTTCATGTTATTTTAGTATTTATTTTCCGGTCTATTTTATCTATCTGCACTTGAGTCCTCTTTTCATTTTGTAGGTGGTAGGAATTTTGGATGGCATCATTCTGACACACGGATGTATCAGTATAACTTCTAACTTCCCATTTTGGGACCACCATACTCAGACCCACCATTTTATGCCTCTTCATGGCTAAAATGCTTCTCCGAGGGGGAAATATGTACATACCAAAAATTGTAGGGTACTGCATCGCCCGAACAATGTTACACAAGCCCCAATGATGATACAGGTCTCCTTGTAAGGTGTTCAGAATCTAGAAAAGCTCTCCAAGCATGCATTAACATCCTACATGCCTCGCTTCACCCCTCCATGCTTTGTTTTCTCTTCTCCCCTCCTTTTCTTTGTGTTTTGGTCTTCAGTGACAAAACCGCCGCCCTGCCTGGGCGCCGGTCTCGTGACCGCCACCCAAGCAGGGCGGCGGTCCTGTAACCGCCGCCCTGAGTAGGGCGGTGGTCCTTCACGCATTTTCTAGAATTCTCTTTTTAACATGACTCATGTAAATTTTCAATGTTTACCAACTTTTTTCACCGCCTTTTCTTGTATTTATTATTCTAGTTCCTTGGAATAGTGTTTTGGCATTGTTTATGGTTTAAGAGATCAATTTGGTTTTCACCTTTAGGTAAATTGGATTCTATAAATAGCTAGCTTGTGCTCAAGCAAATAGCCCTCTGAATTTCTCATTTCAATAGCTTAGGCTTTCAATTTTTCTTAGGATTCATACTTTCATTTGTTGTATGCATTGTTAGTGTTATTTAGCTGTTAGAAAGCCACATATTCTCCTTGTGCAAATGTTTTTATTATTTCATCTAATAAATTGGAGTAGGATAGTTTGATTTTTAGTAGGAATCCGTTAAATTTATAGGTTCTACTCATCAAATAGGATAGTTTCAGGTTCTGGACATTTTATGTTGTATGACTCGTAATAAATCCTGCTAGGAATTACATAATCCAAGCTCTGTTCTCTTGTGCTATCCCTCTCCTAATCGCATTGTATTCAGTCTACATCCTAAGCTGCCATTTTTCCAATATCTACTTCTATTGATGCTAGCATTACACACTTTTCTGGATCCACGTGAACACGAAGGAACAAGTAGATCACACTGAGGGCACAAGGCCACACACCATCAGATTCATCACTATTCTGCAAAATCCAAGTTCAAGCTTTCAAAGTTCTAGTTAAAGTATATCAAATAGAGTAGCCAATCATTTCATTTCAGTTAATTTTACTTTCGATATTGCCAGGGAAGCTATGGGGATTGATATTTTCTAAGAAACTATGATTCACTCCTCACTTCTGAGGTAGGATCAAGAGTCTTTCAAATAGAGTAGATCAGTTATCTGTTTATTTAGAGTATATCTACAAACTGCACAGACAAGTAGCTATACTCAGTTGCTTTGTATATTTTAATTATGTTATTAGTTTAGTCTTCAATTTCTAGATATATTAGATAATTGCTCTTTTAAATTCTGTTCAATAGCTTATTAATAAAATCAAATTCAGGAATATACATATATGTATCTTGCGTAATTACTCTTTTAAATTATGTTCAATAGCTTATTAATAAAATCAAATTCAGGAATATACATATATGTATCTTGCGTAGTTAATTAATTCTATCATTAGTTAGATTTATATCATTTCCTTCTTACATGACAATCACGGGACCTAGAGAGCCCAAAGAATACGTATTCGAACCAATCATGCCTCAACCCAATCTTATTATGGTAATAACTAATATAGATCAGAACCTTAGAATCCAAGTCTTCCAAACAACAGTAGACTTACAACAAATCAGTTCATAGTTAAGAGGATTAAACGTAGAAGACGACAAAGCATATACGTTTTGGTCAAATCGGTCAGACTACAGGTTAATGTAGATAAATATCCACATGACTATAGAAGGGCTTAAAAGAGAGCAAACGTTCGATTGTGATCCTTTGGTCCCAAAGCCAGATGCAGGAGACACTCTCACAGACATAGATACTAGTTTAAGAATTCAAGTTGCAAGAACACCTGTAAGATACTCTAAAAAGATTGCAAAACTATTAATTCTGAACATAGATGCCAAAAAGGCATACGACTATTAGATACTAGGGATTAGGGATTGATTCCACACATGACCATAGCAGGTCCACAACAACCACAAATCTATGGTTATGATTCACAAATCCCACAACCTAACAAGTCCACAGGTTAATCCGACGTTGACGCTAGCTTGCACACATTAGTATTTAGATCCACCCCACTTCTACCTATCATCATCACATAGCTATCCTTGTTAGACGTAGTAGCTAATGAAGCTAGGGATTTTTGGACTAGACCAAAGAATCGACCGTAGAGTCCACTATACCCATCATCCATTTTCATGACCCTATCTGGAGACATACACAAACCAATCCTAGGCCATTTTCCATGTATCCCACAACCCATAGATCAAATCATGCCAGAGCTCGATATTGATTTGAGCCTTCGAGCAGTCATCCTCACCAATAGATCTATCATGCCAGTTTAGGTTAAGAGGGCCTTCTTTGCCTTCGATTCGCAGATTCCACTAGTGCGCGTCGAAGACATAAGATGGCCTAACTATTTTGTCTTCATCCCACACGTCCATCCCCACTGGTTGTCTCGACATGACCTCGGGAGGTCGAGTGTGAGGAAGATTTACTTGTAGATTCCCATGCTCACTTTTCACTTTTCCATCGTACAATACCTCTCACACCTTCCTTTGTGTCAAGTTTCTGTTCCATGTGGACTATCAGACATTGAGTATATCACATGCAACCTATCAAAGTGCGCCAATAAGGCATCGAATCCTTGTAACATGGTAAAATATTAAAAAATAGTTGATAACATGGGTTACACTCCATATTTTTAGTGGGATTGGGTAGGTGAGAAGCTAAAAAATGTCTTTCATGCCATTAATATAGGATCAAATTGCTCTAACCACCCAATTTTATTTAGATCTTGCCCCTTTTCTTCTCCCACGTGCTAAACAAACATGAAGAAGAAAATTTGATATATTTGTAGGCATTCAATATTGGTTGTTAGTGGTTGTGAATTCAAATCATATTTTCCCTCCTTCTCCTCCTGTCATCGATTCATCTATAAATGTAAGATCATGGCTCATTATAAAGGGTTTGAAATTTTATATTCTGTAGTGTTTGCTAAGGATTAAGTTTCTTTACATTTTGAGTTGCAGACCTCAAGATCTAGTTTGTGTACATAGATATCAACCTCTTACACCATTATAAACAAAATTTGCATACTCAGAAGCAATAAAAGCATTGTTTTGTGTCTATTAGATTTCTTAACATGTTTGTATTCTTCTTTATTTCCTTTCCTTTGTATTGTGTGTTTGTTGTGCCACTTTAAATCCTTTGTAGCTCCATATTCTTGTTGTGTCTCATGAAATCAATGGTGTAAATTCATTCTAGTCTATTTTACATGTGCATAACCTCCCTTTATGCTTTCTCCTTCATTCTCACTTAAAATAAATAGTGTTCATCCCACTTTTCTAGTTCTATCACCTCCCTTAGTTTTAGTTTTCCATTCCGTAAATCCTTCTATCCTTAGTCCCTTGGCATGTTCAGCTTAGGTTTTCATTTCAGCATTAGGAGTAGTTGTAGTAGTAACAATAGAAATAGGTAGAGGAACCAACCTTATCTGGAGGTCTGTCTCAAGCATGCAAGATCCCATAACGTGGAGATAGTACCATTTTTTACTCAAATGACTCAACTCTTCTAGATCTGAGACACAGGTGTAAGTTTGAACAACCAACGATTATTTGGCATACTTGGTGGGACCAACATCAAAGGATTACATTTCATCATTACTAAGTTCTGGTGTGTGACTTAGTGATTTCCAACCTTTAGAGGCTTGTTTCAACACATCTAAAAAATCCCAACATTCAGATCCACTGTTTTCAGCACTGATGAGTTCCCTTCATGAGAAGAGTGCATATGAGACAAAGAGCAGTAGTTGAAGTGTCTTTTGAGTTCTTCTAGTTATCTCTGAGGAGAGTACGTAACATAACACCCATGTGCAGATCTCTAGCACACCACACACATTCCACTCCTCCTCAATATAGACCTACACACCCTACTATGACACTATAGCCACCTCCTCCTCCAAGAAACTTTTCCATCTTCACTGGTGGAATCCCTCTCAATCTTAATGCACATCATGATATGTTGGTAGCTACACTCAAGAGTATTCCACACTTCACTGGTGAAAATTAAGTCACCCTTGTTCAGCACTTTCAGGCCATATAAAATGTGTGCTCTGTCTATCTGATCACACACGATGACATAACCAACCTCATTCAAAGGGAAAGCACTCCAATGGTACCGTGTCCTGAGACCTGCATCTATTTCCACCTGGGATAAGCTTGGAACAAATTTATGTAACTATTTTGAAGACAAGTTAGATCACATGTATTTAGTGGAAAAAATGACTACAACAAAGAGGACACCCAATGAAAAAATGACTAATTTCAATATCAGATTTCAAAATACCTAGGAAATAATACCTCTAGTGGTAAGGCCTACAAATCAACATACTTTCTTATATTATCTAAGGGCTTTAAATAGTGAAATTTCAATCATAATTCAATCATAATTCAATCCATGGGTGGTAGAACCTTACTTGCTACTTACAACATGGAAATAATGGCATGTAATAGTCTCATTCAGGTGGGAAAGTTAGCTCCCAGACCTCCTGTGCCCTTATTCCTAGAAATGTCTCCAACACCCCAACCTTTTATTACTCCTATTCATGAGCAGAGTGTGCAACCCATTGCATCCACATCCCATTCTCCCATGCAGCAGAAGGAATATGAAGAAATGAAGGATCTGATTAAAAACTTGTCCAATAAAGTCATATCCTTGGAGAAGCATAAGGCGTAATCCTGTAAGAATAATTCTAATCAGGGGCATAACCAAAATAATCACCATTGGTAGAATCAATATGGAATCTAGAGATATGGGTGGAACCAACAAAATGATAGATAGCATGCTAACGCACAATTTCCCTTGCAAGTGATTCCTAGTATGCAACCTCTTCCAATGTCCAGTACAAGTTGAGCTCTTGTTTTAGTCCAAAACAACATGGCATAAGAGTTAGAGTGGTTCTTTCCTTATTACATGCCTCACAGTCAATATCACTGCATTAATGCTATGTGTGCAAAGGTCTATATGATTCACGCCGCTTCCAATTGTGAACCTTACAAAAGCACAAGCGAGCTTGAGAATCAAATAAATTCTAAAGTTCCTTCAAAAGACAATTTGATATTCTTTGGTTCTGACAAATTCTATGTGATTAATCAAGTTGCGAATGATACAAACCAACCACATGCCCAATTTGTTGACAATATAAGGTATAATAAGAGAATGCTCAAATTTGGCATGCAAGTATCAATTATTACAACAAAATCCTATTCATAAAAGAAAATAGATGCATCCAAATCATCCATCAGTAAATGTGCACAACTTCGTATGTGTAAGGTTCCACACAATGCTCCTTCAGAAGTGGCATGCTCCCCTCCTTTAGTAGGTCAATCCTCTATGTGAGCTAAGGCCCCTACCTCTGTGCCCAAACAAACAAGGAAAGATGCTACTGTGCCCCAAATGCAAAACTCAATGGGATTTCCATTCAACATTGTGGACGAAATGATGAAAATAAACTTAAATGTCATAATGTGGGATGCCCTGGCCATGCCATCTTAGCGCGAATTACTACATTAAGATCTAGCTCAACTTCCACATGTTGATCTAGTTGTCCACAAAGCATGTGATATTTTCAACATCTGTCATGAAGAGGAGAAGCAAGTAAGTAAGGTTTTCAAAACCCTACCCTTTTATATGTCGTTGATCATAGGAAAACACCTTGTGCACAATGATATGATTGATTCAGATGCTAGTACTTCTATCATGCCTAGTAAAATTGTTGATTTCCTAGGTCTTAAGTACACCTCGTTGTCCAAAGGTGTCCTGTAACTTGATGGCTCAATTGTCACCACTCTAGTAATCATCAATAATTTTGAGTTAACTCTCTGCATGTCAAAACCTCACGATAACTCAAGATGTGTCAATCATTGACCTACCTCCTATGTTTTCCCTGTGTTTGTCAAGATATTTTATTTCTAAAGTGGGTGGTTACTTGTCTTCTAATTAGTCCCATATGTTAGTTAAGATAAGATATAGTACCCAGTTTACCATACAAGTTGAACCAACATTTTTCTATCATGTTGAGTCATATGACCCATCTCCTCCCCAAGCCAACTACTTAATCCAAGAAGAACAAGTTTCAATTTCTGAAAAGAAACCTGTTCCCCCTCCTGTACCTGACTTAGTACTAGATGAGTGGGTGGAGAGGCACCATAAATTTGATCTATATGTTGAATAAATTGAAGCCTTTGAAAATGGGCTTGGTACTTATTGCATCCTTGAAGAAGAAGTTTTGCTACCACACACTCAAGTAGAATTAAGAAAGCACGGGTTTGTGGAAATTATATTTTGATGGATCCAAAAGTAGAAATGGTGCACGGGTAGGTGTTGTTCTTATTTCTTCCAAGGATGAGAAATTATTCTTCACACACATGTTATAGTTTTAGTATTCCAATAATGTAGCAGAATATGAGGCGTTGGTGCATGGTTTTCTCATTGTCAAGAAGAGACAAATTAAAGCGCTAAAATATTCGAGGACACAAAATTGGTTATTCATCAGGTAACAAAAAAGTGCGATGTAAAGAATAAGCTTCTCAAAGCTTATAAATATAGATTTTGGGACCTCCTTGAGAGATTTGATGCTCTAAATCTGTAGGTGGTGCCAAGGAAGATGACCAAAGAAGAAGATAGGATGGTCGCGCTTGGCTCATAGTTTTCTCATGCATAGGAATTTTTCAAGGTAAATGTGTAACATGTCAAAATGGTAATTAGGTCATATATTCTAGATAATAACATCGATTGGTAAGTGTTTGAAGTGAGGATAAGATTGTTTAGTTCATTAAGAATTAAATCAAGTTCTCATGAAGCATTCAAGTTGACTTTCATGACAACTATGGTGACCAAGTGATCCAAATAAAGACAAATAAATTGCCTAAAGGGATGGTCACCTTAGAGAAAATTTTTAGCCCTAATGATGAGTTCAAGGGTGAAGAAAAGTATATGTACGTAGGGTAAGAAGACTTCTCCCCAGTCACTATTGTGTGTAGCAAGGATTTGCTTCTCAGTAAAGCTTGTACGCATGATGAAAAAAATCTTTCATATCTCTCTTTCAGAAATACAATGATATCTTCTCATGGGAGTATAAAGACCTAAAAGGATTTGATCCAAGTGTTTCCCAACACTCCATTGACATTGATCCTAGTATCAGGCCCACTAGAAAAAAATAGCAACCGTTCAATCAAAAGATAGATCCCCTCATGAGGAAATAATTACCTAAACTCATTAATTAAAAGATTATTTCCCCAATCAAGTACTCAAATTGGGTGGCGAATCTTGTTCCAGTGTGCTAAAATAATGATGAAATAAGACTCTATGTTGATTTTAGAGATTTAAACAAATCATCTTTGAAGTATCATTATCCTTTGTCTTCTATGGAGTAGATTCTATAGACTGTGGATGGTGTGAAAAGATTTTATATGCTAGATGGGTACTCTGGCTTCAATCAGATCCTAGTCAAGGAAGAGGATCAATTCAAAACATTTTTTACAACCAAGTGGGAAACATATGCATATCATAAAATTCCCTTTGGCCTATCAAACATAGGTGTAACTTTTCAACGTGTCATGGATATTTCCTTCAAAGGATATATCAATGAGTTCATTTTGGTTTACCTAGATGAACTATATTTTAAAATTATACTGTAGATCATATGGTGCATCTAGAGAAAGTTTTTGAGAGATGAAAAAAGAATGGGATGTATCTTAACCCCAAGAAGTGTAATTTTTCTATGGTGCAAGGCAAGCTACGAGTTCATGTGGTCTTAAGAATGGCATCACAATTGATCCTAAGCAAGTTTCATCCATCCTGGCACTTTCCTTACCGGCGCACAAGAAATCCTTGCAATCCTTCCGAGGAAAAATCATTTTTTTAGGTGTTTCATTCCTAACATTTTAGGACTAGTAAGGCCCATCAATCTCATGCTAAAAAAGGATATAAAATGAATATGGATAGCAGAAGGAAAGGAAATTTTAAACAAGATCAAGCAATAAATTTCTTGCATGCCAACACTCATCAACTTGGATTACTCAAAGGATTTCATCCTTTATGCCTATAGAGCTGATGTAAGTGTTGTTGATATCCTGAAATAGAACAATGAACAAGGATTGGAGTATCTAATGGATTTATTCAGTTAAATATTGAAGGATTATGAGTTGAAATATAGTCATATATAAAAATAGGTCTAGACCATCATGTGCACACTCAAGAAGTTCAAAATCATGCTCTCCAAAAACCACATCAAGGTGTTAGTTTCATACTTAGGGGTTAGAGATTTCATCATAGGAGAAAAAATCAGTGAGAAGAGAGTGCGATGGGTGACCAAAGTCATGGAGTACGATATGAATATCAAAGGCACAAATATAGTTAGATGTAGCGTGATTTACAAGTAGGTTAGTGAGGACTCACATAATAAACTTGAGACTTCATTGTCTTTGGATGAATATCTCTCGCATGCAAAACCTAAAAAAAATGTAAATCTTAGCGCATGTAAATAGAAGGACATGATCATATTCCTTTTTGAGGGAACATAACCTCATCATCTAAACAAATAAAAGAGAAAACATCATAGACTGCAATCTATTCCATATGTTTTGATTGTTGTTCTTCTCTTCAAAAAGCATCGTGATGGCATGTTGTTAAGGTGTATTGATGGTGTGTAAATTGAAAGAGTGCTAGTAGAGTTTCATGATGGATTCTCTGGTGGGAACTTCTTTTCCAAGAATTCAATGATGAAGATCATACTGGAAGGATTTTTTTTCCTACCCTATTCACAAATGTGCACAAGTGGGTCATGAAATGAAAATAATAGGATTTCTTTGCAAGAAAGAAGAAATTATTAGGGCTTCCCTTTGACAAATCTAAATGGATCAACCTTTTACACAATGGGGTCTTGAATTCATAGGCATGATCAATCCTCCTTCAAGCACTAGACATAAATGAGTGCTGACAGCTACAGATTATTTCACCAGATGGACAAAAGGTGTCACACTCAAGGAATCAACCAATTTTGCCATCCTTTACTTTCTTGAGGGCATTATAATAAGGTTTGGCGTTCCTTAAATTATTATCTCTGATAATGCAAAGGCTTTCTTGGGTACTAAAATATTTGATTGGGTTCTAAGCCTTAGAATATATTTGAAGACTTCTTCCAAATACTACCCTTTAGGAAATGTATTGGTGGAATCAACAAATAAGAACTTGATCAGGATCATGAAGTGAACAATGAACATCATCCAAAGATAGTGGCATACAAAGGTTTCATGTGTGCTCTAGGAAGACATGATCACGATGAAAAAATAAATAGGAAATTTCCTTATAATCTCATCTATGACAAGGAGGCTACACTTCCTTTTATAATTAAGTTTAATTCATAAGCACTTTCCCAAGAACTGGAATTCGAGGTTGTGGACCAAAGTGAAATCAAAATGGAAAAACTAGTTAAAGTTGAAGATTTTTTTTTTCCATGATCAAGGTGGAGCAACATCATCAATCAATAAAGAAGTGGCTTGACAGAAAGGCTAGGCCTCAAGATTTAAAAGTTGGGGACTTGGTCTTAAAATGGGTTGGTGACAGAGATAAACTAGGGCATTAGTCAAAGTTTGATGCACTTTGGAGTGGCCCATATATCATAAGTTCTTTCAAGGAGGCTAACTCTTTCAATTTATGTCATATTGATGGACACACACTATCAATCCCAGTCAATGAGATCTATCTTAAACCCTTCCATTAATCTTGCTACATAATTTTTTATATATTAGAGTACTTTCAATTCCTCCAAGTGTGCTATGCACACATTGTCTTGTTTGTACATAGTTCTTTCCTCTTGCGTGTTTCTTATGCACACTCTTACTTTCTATCAGGATTTAAGTCATCTTCTAGTAGTTTCAACAATTTTTTAGGATTCAGAACAGATTTTAGAACGTGTTTCAAGTGAATCAAGGGAAGTTATTAAAAGATGTAGATCAAAGATTCATATAGAAGCTGACTCCATGCCCAATAGATGCTCTAGACTACTGATCTCCCTCATCTAGTGGGTATATGGCCATGGAAGTCACCAAATTTTTTATCTAAATAACTCTCCTATTTATTTGGACAACTTATATTTCCATTCTAGCTCTGAGAATCTATATTATAGGTTACACACACTTCAAATTGCTCCTTCACCACATTCCCTTGGCTGCAGTTCTTCTCATGCCTTCGCGCACTCCTTTTCCATGCTTCCCATATTTTCCTTCTCTTTTCCTCTACCTTGTTCCATCTTTCCCCTCATGCCCAATATTTTTGCATTCGATTTCTTGCTAGTAGTCTATATATTGTGCACATGTTCCCTATACTTGCTTCCAAAATTAGCTAAGTGCTTAGAACTCTTACGCCCCCTCTTCCTTTTCACCGCCCATTACCTTGTAATGATTGCGCTTCTTCCATACATTCCTATCATAGGTATTCCTTCCATTCCTCTACCATGCATCACTTTTGTGCACCTCCTTTTACTTCCTTCTACTGCGCTTATTTCCTCTACGCGCATACCTCTCATGCCTTCCTCTGCACCAAGTTCCTATTCCACATGGATTGTTAGACATTAAGTATATCACACATAACCTATCAAAGTGTGTCAACTAGCCACCGAATCCTTGCAATGTGATAGAAAAAGACAAAATAGTTGATAGCGTGGGTTACACTTTAGATCACTCAAGTTCAAATTTTGGCAAGACTGGGTAGGTTAGAAGATGGAAATCATCTTTTATGTCATTAATACAAGATCTGATCGCTCCAACCACCTAATTTGATTAAAATCTTTCCCCTTTTCTTCTCCTACATTCCAAACAAACATGGAGAAGTACATTTAACATACTTACATGCATTCATTATTGGTTATTGGTGGTTTTGAGTTCAAATCATATTTTCCCTCCTTCTCCTCCTCTCATTGATCCATCTATAAATTTAAGAGCATAGCTCATTGTAAAGGGTTGGACATTCTAGATTCTTTAGTGTTTTCTAAGGATTTTGTATCTTTTAATTTTGAGTTACAGACCTCTAGATTTGGTTCTTGCATGTGGATATCAACCTTATACACCATGGTAAATAGATCGTGCATACTCGGAAGCAATAGAAGCATTGTTTTGTGGCTATTATCTTCCTTAACATTTTTGTATTATTCTTTCTTTCCTTTCCTTCGTGTTTTGTTTTTTTTTGTGCCACTTTAAATCCTTTTTAGCTCTATTTTCTTATTGTGTCTCGTCAAATTGATTGTGTAAATGCATTATAGTCTATGTTGCATGTGTGTAGCCTCCCTTTTATGCTTTTTCCTTTTTTCTCACTCAAAATATATAGTGTTTATCCCACTTTTTTTGGTGTTATCGCCACCCTTAATTTTAGTTTTTCATTTCACATATCCTTCTATCCCTAGTCCCTTGGCATGTTCAACTTAGGTTTTCATTTTAGCATTAGGATTAATATTAGTAGTATAAATAGGTAGAGGAACCGACCTTCTCTAAAGGTCTATATAAAGTGCACAATGTCCCACAACTTAGAGACAATTCCATTGTTGACTCAAATGACTTGGCTCTTCTAGATATGAGACATGGGTGCAAGTTTGAACAACCAACATTAACCATTTCCCATTGTCCCCATACCCAAAATACCCATTTGGAAGCAGTTGAAACCACTTCCAATGGGTTCCTCCAAATTTTCTAGATCATTATTGACCCTAAAAAATCACCAAAAATTATGAATAGAATCTTACAGCTCATGTTTCGAGGATCTTTAAAATTGATAGTGAAACCATGTCATTTCAAGAATATTCAAGCACTGTAGTGAAGATCTATCATTACAATCAGTTAGATGACATCCATTCCAGAACCTTTGCACCTCCATCACCCTCGTTTTCATTCTAGAAGCACCTCAATTTTGAAAAATTATTTTCCACCTTTTCAATCTAATTTAGTCATTAAAGGTACACCATTCTTGATTTTTTCCATTCCAAATATCTTTCATGTATAAAAATGTCCTTAATCAATCATCTCAGTCTATGTCCTCTTTCATTATATACTTTTGTTAGGATAAAAACTCTTTACAGCAATCACCGATGCTTTTTGCAATCGACGGTGATCCTGCCAAATTACCCATGATTCCTCTGAATTGTCAATGATCCCTATTAAAGTTATCATTTTTATCACTTTCTCTATCTTGACTATATTTTTTCAATCAATTTTGGTTTAATCACTTGTTTATAAACATCTCTATGTTGTAGATGACTTTCTCATGTATCTCTCATCCCATTACCAACATTTATGATCTTATGATCATCTAGAAACTATTAATGTGGGAGAAGTTCGACATCCTCCATGAGCTCATCTTATGCACCATCACATTTGCACTAAAATTTAAGGATATTGAATAACATTTTGAAATCCTGAATGAAATACGAGAAGCAAACAAGGATTATTAGTATGATTACTTCGAACATTTTGAGCTTACCAAAGCCCTATCCTAGGCTACTTACAAAGCTGAACATGACCTTACCTTCCATCTCAAGTTCTATCTTCCTTGTATTTTATCATCTATGTTATCTTTATAAAATTAACTTAATTGTATTGATGAGTTGACACCCTTTAAGGAATTCCATTTAGATTCTTGGAATAGGCCTTTTCTGAGAAACTCATTATCCTATCTAATATCTTTTATCTAGCTATATTTTCTTATAGGTGTCTTCACTCGAAAAGAGGAGGAGAATTATCACATTGTCTACATTCTATCATCTAGAAATTGTGAGTGTTAGCATTGGTATCAGTAACCTATTTATTTTGATTTTTAGGTATTTTTTTCATTTGATAACACTAACCCAAAAACTACCTAATACATTCCTAACATGCCTAGTGGGACCTTTAGCCCCTTTTTCATTTAGATTTATAAATAAGACACACCATTTTTACACAAGGAATCAACAAAAAAAATATAATATTTGTGTATATCATCACAAGCACAATACAATGGCTATTATATAGCCATGAATAGAGGAAAAACAACCTCCTACAAAATAGGATCTAATAACCCTAGATAGGCACGGGTAATAAAAACTAACAATTCATATTATTATAACTATATAAGAATATAATAGCTAATTACTAATTACTAATTACTAATTACACTGGTAAAACATTAATTACCGTGAGCACTAACATAGGATTTCCTAGCATTCCACTTAGTGCAAACATGGGGAAAACCTGCCTCATACTATAACATTCCACTTCAAAGCCTACTCATGATCTAGACAGTTTCTAGGATAATAAAAACAACATTTGGATGGTTTTACAAGTGGTTAACCAATAACCACACAACATATGTTCTGTAGGACAATACCAACAACTTTTGGATAGTTTTTCCAGTGGATTACTAACAACCAAAATATCATGATGCTACAGTAGTATCATTGGATCTCATCACATTCTTCATTTAGGATATTACATAGGAAACAAATCATTTATTAAAATACTAGAAAAATAGAACACATACTGGAAATATTTCACATTACCACCTTTAAGAATCTTAATGTTCTTATTTGTAGCCACTGCTATCGATTGTTGTCACTCAATCTTGAACAACATAGGAAACTAACACTGCCACTGGAAGCTTCTCGTAACTTTATCCATTTTGGGATCATAATGGAAATGGAAAATTAGTGTCATGTTCCCCCCCATAATGTGAAATTTTCACACATAAATAATGAGAAGAAAATTGTATCAAATTACATACTAGTGACTAGATCTTGTTGCACATGGTCACCATTACAAGTGAACATATTCACAAGTAGACCATCTTCCAATGAAGTATGAAAATCATAAGATCACGTTAGTAAGAGGATTTCTGAAATTCATCTACACTCCAACATAAATATTTTTCCATCATCCAGAACTACAAAAAATAGGAACTTTAAAAAGAAACACACTGCAAAAGTTGAAAGAAAATTCTCACACCACAATAATGTCACCACAACAAAATGTGGCCCCATCGTTGGCGACTAACAAAAGGTCATTGATAAACCTAAAACCAATAATTCCTCCAGCCTCTGATTAATGACATTTCTACCTCAATGGAATGTTACCATGAAGCTAAAAAATATGCCTTAAATAGATGCCAAATTCCACCGAAAATGCATATGTAAGGTAATTTTTTTTAAAAAATCAGAATTTTACAATGACCGGCTCTTGACAACAAAATACATTTGATTTTTTATTTTTGACTCTTTTAATGACACTTAGAGGAGTGATTTTACAATTTGATAACCAAAAGTAAATGACTATTACTTTTTAACTTATTTTAAGACATGAAATGACTCAAAGCTTTTGAAAATTTTATTCTAATAATAACTATTGACTATAGTCATCTCTATTAAAAATAATTTATATTTGAATCAAGATGGAAATAGTCTAATGCACAAATTAATAAGATTAAGACATAAGAATCATTTATTTAATGAGCTATACATAAAGTTAAAACAAGAACTGCTAATAATAAAAAAAACTAAGAACTCAATAACCAAAAGACTAATAATTCTTATGACTAAATTTATAAACATTAGACTTATGATAAACACTCATTTTGTGTAGAAACTGCAGACTGTGGTGTCATTTTTGAGCTCAATTTGTATAAATTCGACACAAAGCTAGGACGTATGGTGATTTTTGTTTTCATGCAAAGTTTAGATGATGTATTTTACACCAAATGAAAATATTTGAAGCCATAACCATGCATGTAGAATGGTTGGTGGTTGGATTCATCACTTGTTTAAGGTCCTCTAAAATTAGGTAGGACACATGGAAGACACCTGTATATCCTCTAATCACAATGACCAAATTATCATAATTGATAATATTAGATTTGATAAGATGAAGGATCTTCGTGGATCCTTCCAATGCTCTGAGATGTTCATACTTTCCATCATCGTGATCATGAACTTCTCATTTAATGGTGTAGCCTCTACCGAGAAACAAATTTTCAAGCCAGGAGGCATTATATCCTCCAACAAAAAAATAGTTGCATATTCATTTTGGACCATGACATGATGAGAATATTGTCTAGGAAATATGGATCTACAATTGTATGTGGGAATCTAAGTTCAAAAGATGCCAAATGAAAACATCAATATACTTGAGAAAAACAATGAAAAATCTTATATGCCAATTAGGGAGACTTAAAAGTGTATCAAGATACAGATATCAAAAAACTTTCATATGCAGGGGAAAAATTAGCATTAGATCTGCACCTTAAAATTCTCATAATTCCACACTACTCTCCATATTGCTCTGATACCAAATAAAGAAGACACGCCATTTTTGCATAGGGAATTAACACAAAACAATATAATATTTTTGTATATCATCACAAGCATGATACAATGGCTATTATATAGCCATGGAGGTAGGAAAAATAACCTTCTACAAAATAGGATCTAATAACTTGGGATAGGAACGGGTAATAAAAACTAACAATTTATATTGTTATATGTTTATAAAAATATAATTACTAATTACTAATTACCAATTACAATGGTAAACCATTAATTACTATGAGCACTAACATAGGATTTCCTAACCATTTCCATTTTAGATTTCATTTATTTTGTCTTTTATTTTCATCTAACTTTTCAGTTTGGAGTGCATTTTTGTTGTTGTTGATGTTGTTTTTTCTTAAAAATATAAAATCAAAAAGGAAAAGTGATTGTGTGGGTATTTATCTTTTCTATCATATTCTATTTCAGCATTACATTTCCTTTGGAATTTAAAACAAAAACTCATTTTACCTAATCACATAGTTTAATTAGGAGTTTAAGGAATTAAATTCACTTGACTCCCTTCACACAAAATCAAAACCACATCAAAACATAACTCACATTTAAATGATTATTTCCATTTGGACCTAATTATATTTCATCACTAAGGGGATAAGTCAACTCAGTAATCTGGCCTACTATAATTAAGTTGGTTGGTGATATATCAACTAAGCACCTGACATCTTTATCCATGTGGGACTGTGAAGTGAAAGGGTAGGCCCCAATACTATGCCTCATATTAACACCAACATATATTTAGGCCTCATGTACCTTTGGGTATATCAAGGAATCCATCCTTTAACACCACTTGAAACAAACCTTACATTTCCATTTCCTAGTACCCTCTCATTTGATTTTCACATTTCATCTTTTCTTAATTTAATCAAGATGATAAAAAATTATCTTATATGACTTATCTATGTGATTGTAATCAACCATATATATTATTTTTATTTTTGTTGATTTTTTATTTATTTCATGGGCCTAACCAGACAATAGTCTCATCTATAAGACTCTCACAACATGATGAAACATTTCCAACAATGCTTATAAATTGTCTTGTATCACCTTGATGAATTTCCATGCTTAATTGACCAATATTGATCATCATAATCACCTACAACATCTAATTAAGAACCCCCACACTCACCTAACAGTAAATCAAACACATCAGAGATCCCAGATCCACCTAGTCCCCATTTCTTCAATAGAGGTAATCTAGTATTCATAGAGATTTTGGATTCAAACCATGTGGACTTGAATGCATATCTTGTTGCTCGAGGAGTTTTCCTCCAAAAACCCACACCTTAATAATGAACTCCCATCTCCAACATCACTTTTGACCTTTCATGGCTTTTCGACCCTAATCATGAGCTGGTTAACCAAAAAATTCATGCTTATTCCACTGTTATTGGAATAGAAACATAAAATCCCATATCATCAACACCTTTCATCACCTCTAACCTTGATGATGTTTCATCACAAGATAACACCAATATACAACTGTCTACCTCACCAAACCCCTCATTAGGCTCATCATCTTCACAAAACAATATGAACACATCTCCTTCCACATCTAGACCCATAGCTTCCAATGTCTCTTCTACACCTCATGTAAGCTCAACTACCATCCCTAGTTCAATCCCTCTTATCTTGTCACAACAACCCACATCTATAGTTCAGAGTTTAGTCATTTCCATCCCCACATCAATATACCTTATCAACACCAGATCCATAGCTATAACACATCCTTATTCATAATAGGTATCAATCAATCCTGTTTCACAAATCCCCTCTTAGTATATATCATAACAATCTCCACCTCTTATCCATACTTCCATCCCCTTACAAAATATACCACAATAGTCTCAACCCATTTTCCATACTTCCAACACATCTCAATATATACCTCAATAGTGACAACCATTTATTAACATTTTAATGTCTATCCAGTATCAATATATCTAACGCTCAAAACCTCTAGTATCACAATGAACATATAACATTCCTACCAGATTTCCTATCCAACACAATATCCCCTTACCCTATCAACCATATAAACAACCAAATCCATATACATATAATTAAATAGGATTTTTCATTGTTCAATCCCCAAAAATAAATGTAAATTGATCCTTTACAAGAAATCAAAAACATGATATCAAGTATATAAGATACTTCTATGGGTCCCCAAAACACACTATCCTATGAAAAAAATTGTAACAAACCCATCTATCCCTATGTACCATACAAATCATACCCTCCACACTGGGAATTTCCTAAGTTCCTTAAATTCTATAGTAAAGATGACCCTCAACAACATATTCAGGCCTTTTGTTATGTATGTTATCCTATCGCACATGACTAGGACCTCATCCTGAGAACATTCCATATGTCCTTAACTCAACCCACACTACACTTGTATAACAATATTCCATAGTACTCACTATTCTCCTTCGCATAGTTGACACAACTATTATTATAACACTTCTCAATTAACATCACCTGTAAAGTCACCATTACCAAACTTTACACCATCAAATAGTTTGAAGAAAAATTAATTACAGACTTCATTTTCCATTTAAGGGGGATTATTAATCAATTATCCTTCTCCCTCCAATAAAAAAAATTAATCCAGCTATTTTATCATTCATGTGCCAAACATATATCATCAAAAATCCAAATTCAATCTTTCCAAACATTTTACAAATCCTTCACCATGGATCAAAAACTAGAAATCCGTGCTCATTACGATGGTAGGGTTAAACTTAGATCAAATAATCCTAAACTAGACTCATCTTTCAAACCATCTTCTAGTCATGATAAATCTAAAATTTTAACAAACACAGTTTTATTAAAATCCACTTACAAGGAACGTTCGGCTCCCAAACGCACATATCCTCAACATAATTATACACCCATTGATAAATCCTAAATCACAATTTTTGATGAACTCTTAGTTGTATGTATGATCAAACTTTCTCCTATTTGTCCAATTGACACATTTATTTCAAATCCCTTTTGGTATCAATAGAATGATTAATGTAAATACCATTGGGTCAAGGGTTACAACATCAAAAGGCGTCATTTGTTTAGAAACGTCCTTCAGACCTTATTGACAAAGGTGAGATGCAACTGGATAACCCAAATTCACCTCTGAATAAAAAATTAAACATATTCAAACAACCCTTTCCCAACCATGCCCCATCCACTAGTCAACCACAATACAACGTCACCACAATCACCACACTATTAAGAATATAAAAGATAATTCATCTGCACCTTCACAATCTAATGATCCTATCACATAAACATCATCTAAACCATCACATATTATTTCTATTCTATAAATTCCATCTGAATTATCCATATCATAAACACCTAGTGTTTCTACCCTAGAAACACCCATTAAATCACACAACTCCCCTAGCATTTCCTTTGGAAAGAACTTGAATCTCCTAACAATCATTGCATCTACTTTAAACTTAAATATGACCTCTTCAAGACCCTTAGAAAAATAATAAATCATACAAATCATGAATATATCTTATGAAAATCATGTTACTTGACATTACATCTAAAATCTCAAAATTTCCACTATGCGACCTCCAACCCCTTCATCCATGAAAGTAGAAATCATATAACAACCTTAGCACATGATCTAAATTTCTTTCCATATATTCTGGGGATACAATCCTCTTCTAAATTTTTAGTCACCATTACATAATCTAAGATCGTTCCCCAATCGACACCTAAACATGTCATGCAACAAAATATCCCTCCAACACCAACTTCCAGATCATTCAATGAAGCACTGAAACCTTTAACCTTTGCCTATATAGGACATTGTGAAATAATCCTTGAAAGGCTCATCCAACGATCTATAGTAAAAATTTTGTCATCTCAATCCATCAATCTCTTGGGGGTGGAAGCCCTCATGGTAAAATTTAGAAGCATTTTGTGACTGTAATTGAACACTGAGACATTCCATTGAGGAATGTAAAGCCCTCAACACTTTTATTAAAATAATTTCTAATAAAGGGCTTCTCCCTGAAGATTTAGAGAAATCAAATGAGATTAAAAAAAACCTAAAAAACATTCAAAACCACAACACTCAATTTTTCAGTCAATACTACATCTACATATAACATAGGCTAGGTTTCTTCTAGAAAATCCTCAATTCAACAAATTGACATAGTGCGTATAACTACCAAATATCATACAAAAGAACCTAAAAATTTGGATAAAAAATTCCAAGGTCTCCATCCCTCTCACACCCAAATCACATATCCAACACCTTCTTCAATGGCTAAGGTATCTATCCTTACCACTCTTGACACCCAATCAACCAATTTTATATAGAATACCATAATTCAATAACTTCATAAAGATTCAGTAAAGATGTACCTCTACTATATTATCCAAACCTTTACACAACATAAAAAAAATTCATCATCTAACCACTTCAATCCATATCATTACCTTTAGATGATCCCCAAGCATTTGTAAATCTGGTTGATGCCCTCAAAATTTCCACTACTATTTCTTTTGACAGCTCCAAAACCCTTTCTTTACAACCTGAAGATCACAAAATTCTATTATTCATCACCACCCAAATAGATGATACTGTCATTAAGGGAGTCATGATTGAAAATGGATCCATCATCAATATTATATCATCACACACATTTGATCAAATTATATTACCCAACACAATCATTTCCCAGTCTCTTATATTACAACGTGACTTTAACGACACCATCACTCCCACATTGGGCATGGTTATCTTACCAATCAAAGTCGGTGTCAAGACCCTCCATGAAGAATGGGAGTTTTAATAAAACATGTTATTAGGAAAACCATGGATATAGGATATGTGTTGTATGCCATCCACCCTCCATATTTGTCTCAAATATGAACATAAAGGTAAGACCTTCACTGTTCAAGTGGACCTAAACCCTTTTAGGGCATGGCATATGACGTAGCAACCTAATGATGCAATTTTCCATAAAATAAAATTGGGATCCTATAATGAATCTTATACCAGTTATTTCATCGCCACATCAAAATTACCATATGAAAAATAATTTGATAATGCCATGCAACTTCTTTCTCTAGGGGAGTATCATTTCCTTACCCTTAATTATCTTCTAATGCCTAAAATGTATGGAAGAACTAATAAAAAACCCATTTATAAACCTAACGTCGGAGATGTCATCTCCTTTGGCCCTCCAAATCTCAAAAATAATCTCATTTACGGAGGGATTGATCATCCTTCCCCATGTCCTAATAATCAACAACACACTAAGTCATTCATATAATATTTTTCCTTTCTATCTAACCAATCTTTCACACAAATGCACCTCCATCATTTTACTTGGAAGGGATTTGGCCTCAGATGCTATTAATAGGGTATTCATGACCTAATCCTTGATCATTCTTGCAAGCATAAACAAAATATGGATTAGGTTTTAAAAAACTAGCCTCAGAATCCTCCACAAGCATTGCGCCTAGATTTGTGACAAAACTAGAAACATCTTCTCCACCTTTAGATGATGACGCCATAGACATGGATGATTAATTTTAATCCCTCCTAACTTTTTTTAGTCAATACTATTACCTTAGGACCACTTAATTATCAGAATAATTATGGTATAAAGACCCTTTCACTCGTATTACTTGAAATGATAGAGGAGGAATCCCCTACCATTGAAATTATTCAATGCCACGATGAACAATCCATCCTCTCCTATATGGGAACATAATATCATTACCTTAAAAATACTCTCCCCCCTAACACATCCATAATTGTTAATGAATCCACTATCGATATTAACATAGTAACTTTGCAGGATCCTCACATAGCTAAAATTAGCCATTCCTTAGATTCAGAAAATTTGAAGGGACTCACAGCCTTCCTCTCTAAACATATTCAATCCTTTCCATGCTCATATAGTGACATGTTAAGTATAGAGCATAATATCATCATTCACAACACCGTCACTATTACCAACACTAAGCCTATCAAATAAAATCTATGTAGGATGCACCCTCACATAAATCTCCTCATTAAGGAGGAATTACACTACCTTATCTATGCTAACTTCATCTTATCCATTGACTATCAATAACTGGTCTTTAATATTGTACCTGTAACTAAGGCCTCTGGTAAGCTATGTATTTACATGAATTTTTGATATTTCAATCTCAATTTTCCTAAAGACGACTTTCCTCTTCCAAACATTGATCAACTAATCAACCTCACCATTGGCAATGAAATTATTTCCCTTATGGATGGCTTCTTTGGATACAATAAAATCCTCATTGCTACCAAAAATAAACATAAACTTTCCTTCATTACTCTCTGGAAGAAGTTTCGGTAACGCGTCATGCACTTCAAAATTAAAAATGTAAGGGCCACTTATCAATGTACAATGACATATATCTTCCAAAATCTCATCCAAAAAATCTGTAGAAGACTGACTATGTTGATGACCTCCTAGGAAAATATAAGCAATGTAAGGACCATCTCACTATCCTAGATATTATCTTTTCTCGACTTATCCAGTATTTCCTTTGCATTAACCCTGCTAAGTGTGTATTTGGTGTTCTCACCAGCAAGCTCCTAAAATTCATCATTTCTATTAGGGGAATTGAAGTAGACTCTGCCAAGGTCCTAGTCATCATCAAAATGCCTTCTCTATCAAACCTCAAAAAAAAATTCAGCCATCAAGGATGACTCCAATCAGTCCATCATTTCATTTCACAACTTTCATATTGTTATCAACTTTTCCACCATCTTCTTCAAAATGATGTCCACTTCAAATGGGATTATGATTAGTAAAAGGACTTCGAAGAACTCAATTAATATATTTTATCACCTCATGTGCTTATGTCTCCATGCAAAGGGGAGCCCTTCTATTTATACATATCTACTACTAACCATTCCTTTGGTGTTATGATTTCTAATCGAGATGAGTAAGGTTGTGAACATGCCATTTATAGTATAAGCCACACCCTTCACATTTAAGAAACCCATTACACCAAAGTATGGAAGTTATGCTGTGCCTTTTACTTAGCCACTTCCAAGATTTACCACTATCTTCTTAATAAAAAACTTACATTGTCACCAATTTCAATCCCCTTAAATCCATGCATTCCAAACCATATCATAGTGATTGTATCACATGATGGCTCATGATCACAACTAAGTTTGATCTATACTTCATCCCACAAAAATCCAATAAAGGAAAATCCACTGCCGACTAGCTTGTTGAAGATTCTCTTCCTAAAAATCATTAACCTCACGAATAATTCCTTGATGAATCCAAAAACACCATTGATCAAGATTACACTCCTATCAAAGTGACACTTTTCTTCAATGGATCTAATTTTCAGTTTGAGGGAGGTACTGATATTGTTATCATACCTCCTTAGGGTAATCATACCCATCTATCCTTAAAATTAAACTTCAAATGCACTAAAAACATAGATGAATATGAAGCTCTTATCATGGGTATCTAAAATTCGATCATGCTTAGTTTTAAAATCCTGGAGATATATGGAGACTCTCAACATGTTATCAGCCAAATAAAAATAATTTATCAATGAAAAAATGAAACTTTACAAAAATATAAAACCATTTTTGGATTTCTCTTAGAGGACTTCGATTGTTACACCATCCAAATAGTCCCACAATCTTCTTATAAATTCAGGGACACCATGGCTTCTCTTGCATTACTCATCCCCTTATCTACCAATGACTCCAGATTGTTCATTGTTGTGCACAGATTGGATCAACCATCCCACACCAAAAAAATTTCCTCTATCAATATCATCGAAGAAAATCCAACATACCTATGATACACACAAAATTATGATTATCTATCATAGCCTAAAATTCTCTCTAACCTATCTAAAAAATGATAAATGATATTTTCTCCAACGTGCTACCCAATATGTCATCATATGTGGTTTACTATACAAGTTTATATTTGACGGCCTCTTGCTATGATGTCTCAGGTCTCATGAATCCATTAAAGCCATCCAATAATTCCACAATGGTGTATGTGGTGAACACTTTAATTTTATGGATGTAGCTAAATGCATTCTATGGATGGACTATTACTAGCCAACTCTCAACCTCTATTGTTTCACATACGTTAAGAAATTTATTAATTGTCAACAACATTCCAATCTCACTCACATTCCTAGTCAAGATCTACAAACCACTTAAGATCTATGGCCCTTATCATAATGGGGAATTGACCTCATTGGTCTCACTAACCCTCACTCATCACACCGAAATAACTATATCCTCATAGATACTAAATATTTCATAAAATGGGTGGTAGCCATCCTCCTTTTCTCTACTAAAGAAAATAAAATTATTGATTTCATTTATCAACACATCATATGCTGCTTTAGAATCCCTTACAAATTAATCATTGATAATGGAAAATATTTCAAGAAAATGGAAGTTAGCAAATTATGTGACAATTTCAACATCAAAACAAAACTTTAATCCCCCTATCATCTACAATAAAATGGAAAAGTATAATATTCTAACAAAACACTCAACAAAATCCCTATGAAAACCTTCGACCAAGTAGGTAGGAATTGGCATCTCCAAATCCCATTTTCCCTCTGGTCCTATCAAAATAGCATCCATAATCCTATAGGTGATACCCCATGTTACTTAGTCTATGGTTCCGAGGTGATATTATCCCTTGAAGTTTGAATCCCATCTCTCTACACATGCCTCAAATATTTTATCTCCGATGACGATTATCATCAATAACGTCTAGTACAACTTGAATTGTTAGATGAACATTGCCTAAAAACTCTCAAACATCATCACATCTATCAAGAACGCATCAAACGAGCATATAATAAACATGTCAAACAATTGAATTCAATATTGGTGATTTCATACTCAAATAAAATCAAAATGTCACTACTTTGGAAAGGAGTAAAGGTGGAAATTTTTCCCATAATTAGGTTGGTCAATATGCCATCACTCACAAATATGGGTTGGGATCCTATCATCTAGCCTCCCTTGATGGTACACCTAAAAATAACCTTTGAATTCCTTTCACTTGTTACTTTTCTACTATTAACACATCTACCATCATGACATTATTCATACCAAAGATCTTATTTTGTCACTAGCATGTCATTCACCATCATAATAATTTCAAAGCATGTGGTCTACCATCAGTACCTTATAACTAAAACCTTAAAGATGAGCACCATGACTCTATTTATTGCATATTTCACATGGAAAAGTTCCTATTTAGAAGGAATTCCTATAATCATTGCATCTATTTACCTTTTCTATACCTTCTGGAAACATGCTAAAGGGATATACATTTGTATTCTATGCACACATCTTTTCCCCTCCTCAAAATGGTCTATTAGGTCTGCCCTCAACATAAAAATAAAAAATCAAGAATATATATGGATGCACATAATATAGATTGATCCCTCAAAGTAAAATTATTAATCATATTATCAATAATAGACTAATCCCTCGAAGAACAACTTCCTATCAAAATATAGACCGATCCCTTAAAGGACGGATATCCAAAATAAAAAATAAAACAAATCAAAATCATAGATTACTCCCTCGAAGGATGGTTACCCATGTCATTATCCCACATCAATTTTTTTTTTAAAGTTAAAATATCAAAAGCATCCTAGGAAATCTTCCCATATTTATCATCTTTCCTAATAATTTAAACGTACCGAATTGATCAATTTGCGTAAATAAAATATAGTTGGGGCATGAGACTATAAATCCATCAAAAGGAGAACCTACTCTCCCATACAAACTACATAGGTCAACCCTTCCCATATTTTAGGAAGGTATACAAATTCACTTCCATATATATCAAAGATCCTACATGTGACTATTTATTGTTATTTATGTGTTAAATTCTGTCACAAGGCTACAAAGTGCAATGCCTTCATTATACATTTTACCATCATGTCACATATGCATCAAATTTAGTCTAAAAGAAAGACATTCACATTTTATTCCCAACCATGAATACGTCAAGACCATTATATTTGAAGTCACATCACATCAAAAACAAATTAACATATCATATATCAAATCAAACACCCATATATCACCTCTGAAATCACATAAAATATATCAAGATCAACATGTCAACACCATATCTAAATATAATACCAACATCACATGTAAAACATCAAAAATATGCCAACATTTACATTATAAACATCAAACATAAAAATAAGCCAACAACACATGAGTAAAAATCATAACCATATATATGGGTACATCAATGTACACTATCATGAGTTTCAAAACTTTATATACCAAAAATATACATCAAATATGGGCCTTAAGAGATCCGTATAGATAAAAAAATATCATGTCTACCAAGTGAACTGAACACCCATCATCTAGACACTCCCTTGGGTACTATTCCCCTAATCACAACCAGGATCTCTATCAGGTCCTCTGTCTGGACCTCTTGAAACCTGACCAAAATTCATGACACTACCTCTCAATGCCTCCCATCTTTGTGCCTAATAAACCACGTACTAAGGCCTTTTGGGTAGTCTCCGCTATATTATCTCCTCATAGTAACTAAGCTCATCACATAATTACTGGTAGTTAGCCAAAATAACACAACCAAGTGGCCCCATCTGAACACTCGCTTGAGATATCACCACCTTTAGCTACTCTCCTAAAAATGAAGGACCAGTGATCCTAAGGGCCTTTCAAATGACTTCTTGTTGCTATTAGAACTGATCACAATCAGCTATATCTTGAGTAATCTCTTCCTATACAGTGGTAAGCTAGGACTCAATCCATCATGCTCTCCAACAAAGGTGTCCCTCTTTTCTATCAAGGCCATCCGCTTAGCCAACAATGTGACCTTATTGGCCTCTAGACACTCCATAATAGCCTCCAATTTTTTCATATCCTCACCCTCACCAACATCATCACCTTCGCCACTCTTACCTTTTCCAGCTACCTCTTAAGGATCTGCCTCCACACGGGATCATACATACTTATCAACCCTAGTAACATGATCCTACCACTATGAAACATAGGCCTCAGTAACCCTAACATCATGAACTATCATGGGTGTACCCTGATCATCTATGCCCACTACACCCTGCCCATCCGCTATGATGCAAAGTCATATGCCATCTTGAAGCAATGTATTTACATCACCATTTTCATGCTTGTAGGTAGTGGCCACCTCAAGAACATCTTATACTAGTCCAATTTTTTTGAACAAATAGAATATAAAGCTAAGGATAGGGCACATAGAAGATTCACATGTGGTAGCAATGCATATTTAAGGGCGCAAAAGGATAGGGAAGGAAACGTGCACAAAAGTTAGATTGATTCAGGACTTAGCCATTTTCATGGTTATGGGCTATTCTTGGAGATAGCGTATGGAGAAAACATTGGGATGGAGACTTGTGCAACACGCAAATACTATTTTGGGAAGAGTGAATCCTAAGCGCCATGTATGAGTTTGAGTTAATCATAGGATTACTACTTCCAGTTAACTGTAAGAGATTAATTTTTAGTGCACTTACATGTGTGCATGTTATTGTAAAGGAACATCAATATTTTTAGGATACGGCCTATTTTTGTAAGTGTGTAAGTGGTGAAGGGAAAGTCCCCACCCTTATAAATATGTATTAATCTGTGTAGTTAAATAGATAGTGTGTATGAGCTATTGTGGAGTTATGATGCTAGATCTAATTCGCACATAAACTTTTGATACTACTTATTGTAAGAATCTTCTATATTTATTATGTTTTAATATAATGGAGTGTATTGGGTGAATAAGGGTGTTAAACATGATTGTAAATGAATCTTACATGGTTGAATTCATTATTTTTATCACTTAATTCATGTTTATCTGGAATATGCTCAGTGGAATATTTATGCTATTAATAGATATGAATACATTACATATTCATCATGTTCACATCTTGTATAAGTAAACCTAACGAGTGACCTGGTACCTTTGCACACTTTGGGTGAGCACTCAGCTCAGGCTGGGTGATGTGCTAACGCATTCCTTGGTTGTTCATGGTAAATTCTAGGCTGCATCATTGGTTCCATTGTCACCTCTTTTTCAAATTTTTTTAGGATGGTTCACGATGAAGATGTACCGGTTAACCCTAGCAATGTTGATGAGTGGATAATGGATCTAGAAGAAGAGTACGCATGGAGGTTAACACTGGATCTGAGTTTAATATGCATGCACATGGGTGGAAAAGAATCTTTTATGTTTATGGTTGAGATGTTCTTTGATATTTTCCCACTAGAACTATACGAGTGGTTGGTTCTCTTATGCGTCTAAATTTCTCCTTGGAGGTATCACACACTTGTCTAGACACATGAATAATTCCAGGCCCATTCATGATGCTGATATGATTTGGATTAATGCCCTGTGGATACTTGGTTCTAGGGTCTTTTGAACAACTATAAGATGGAATACTCAATTTCATACTTATGTCTTATCCCATGAGGTACTTGAGTTCTAATTTTTGTGGTATCCGAGGGGAACTTACTTGCAAGGAATTCCACTAAAGATAAAGATCATGATGTTACCCCTAAATTTAGAGGAAAATTTGATGGCTAGCTAAACCCCAACACACATCGGGGAAGGATTAGGTTTGGTGAAAGATGGTGGAACTAGTGGTAGAAAGGTAGAGACAAGAAATGCGGATTAAGTAAAATGAGGTGCGTGAGAGGCAGATATAGAAGCAACATGACATTGCAGAGCATATGGCATTGAGGAGAGAGATGGATTGTGAAGAATTTGAAGCTCATGCAAAAGGCATGGATCTAGAGAATCATGAAATACCCCATTTGGGAAAGCATGACAGGGAACCCTCCTTGACCTCACATAGGAGTGCGTCAACAGGGACGACCTAGGCCATTTTTAATGCACATCTCGGATCTATCTGGGCCTAACCTAGCTATTGAACTTGTCCCCTTCATCTAGTATTTAGTACATCTGATAGTCAGCAAGATAATTTGGGTAGTAGGGAAGCAAGAGTAAGTCACATAGCAAGTACATCTATAGTAGGAAAAAAAACTTCATTGTTTTTAGGAGGTACCTTTTCAAGTGCATCATCTACATAGAATTCAAACACATATAATTTAGGGCTCAATTCTGGGAGTAGTACCACCATGCAGACTGTAGGAGTTCAATATAGTATTACTACTATTGGGACACAGAGAATTACATCTTCTAGCCCACTTCTAGCTACAAGTGGAGGATCAGCGGGTGTAGATGGCTCTAGTTCTGGTGGATCTAGTGGTTCTGGAGACAAAGGCAACACAAGAGGTTCTACATTAGGTGGGAAGGGTCTCCACCAACCCCAGAATATTTACATAGAGATGTATCTTCATCTTCTAGAGTATATGGGCATAGAAGATGATGTTGAACATGTGCACATGTGTGAGATATTGTTCATCGTCTAAAAGGAATCACAGATTCTGATCGCAAGGCAAGTTAATTTGCAACTACATTGTCGTGGTAGATATGCACATTTTTGGTACATATCAATGGACCATTATTAGCAAACTTGTGTAGATCATGCAACATTAAAAGATGCATTCCTTAAAGAGTTTTATATCCCTGAATTTGAGAAGAAGAGTATAAGTGCATTCAAATATATTAAACAAGGCTCTATTGAGAGTGTCTAAGAGTATGATGCCCATTTCAAAACACTTTTATCTAAGATTTCTTATGATATTCATGCAAACCAACATACACAATGGTTTTTTGGTGGTCTAATCAAACCTTTTAGAAGGAAGCTATCACATAAGACATACTCTAACCTACGTGAAGCACTTGAAGTATATTTGCACAATGAAGAAGTTAGGATTATAGACACTAGAGTCCTGCCCTTCTTAGAAGCCTCAAATTATAGCTATGACAAAGATCTTGGATAAACTATCGGCAAAATTCAGACATGAGAGTACACACTAGGATTTTGTCTACATAGCCTGTGAAGTGGATATTTCACACAAAACATAGTTGTCCCCTCATAAAATTATGTTCATTATTGTTAGACTATCCAGATATGTCACCTTAACCATGATGCCATTTGTTTCCCATTATTACAACGTGAGATAAGGAAGAATGTATCCTACTATTGTAAGATTTTTTGGTCCGTGACTCATGATATAGAAGATTGTAAGTTGATGGGTCAGATCTATGATGCTATAGATATTGGTGTGTGACAGACAAGAGTATCAGATAACTCTAAGGGTAAAGGTGAGCACCAGGACTGAAATCAAAATCAAGCACAATATGATCGGAATGAGGGGAACTATGAAGGAGGACATGGCAGAGGTCAAGGATACCATGGTGGATTTTGAGGTCGAGGACATGGTGGTGGATGAATCAAATTCCCTCGTGGAACATTCTTTACATGCGGATCACCTGAAAAATTTAGTAAAAATTTCCTCAGAATATTACATGTTCTTTCTGTGGGAATATCATAGATATGAGGATTTCCTGGATCTATACAAGCATCTTAACAAGAAGCATAAATAGGAAAAAAAAGGTGCAGGGATGGTTAAAATACAACACACTGCGGAAAATATGTGGATGCCAAAGTTGGCACCAGAACATAAGGTATTACCTGTGAAGATCACTAGACGCACTGAAGCTACGAACACTAAAGACGTGTTACAACATAATCCTACCATCATTAAGGAGGATGTTTTGCATGCATGGTATCCATATCCTGTTACTAGAAGGAGGTTTATCAGGGGACCATGGAAGTACTTAAAGACCTTCAAGGGGAAATACAGTGTTTAAAGGAGTTAGTCACGAAAGATGGAATAGAAGAAGGAAGTAGAATTTTTCTAGTTGATATTATCGACTTGAAGGAGGTATGTAAAATGTCATGCCCAGGAGAATATTATTCCATTACTAGGGAGTTGGCTAAAGGGAAACACTCCAAACATGAATATTGAGAATGAGCATTACATTATGTATGCAAATATTTCCCCCCATAGCTTAGATTACGACAAGGAGATCACTCTAAATGTTGTTGTTGATGTATGGATCTTGAAAAATGTATTGATTAAGATAGGTGGTTCGAAGTAAATGTGCTTACTTTAGATGCATGGGTATAGATGGTGATACATTCATTGTAGCCATATTATAATGTATTATCTATGGCTAATCCAACTTAGGCCATGTCCTATTTGCAGAGTTTTAAAAAGATGAATCCATTACTATACAAGGGGCCAAGTTCACTAATGATTTTGAGGTTTTAGCACTTGTTAGAAGTGAGCATAGTTTCCTAGCTCTTCTTGGGAGACCCTTGGTGTTTTGAAAATAATGTTGAGTTGTTCGGTTCAAAAAGGGATATATTTGTTTTGAGTACAAGGATGAAAGATTTATTATCCCTTTAACATATGGGAAATCTACGCCCTATGTTGATCCTTTGAGTGAGGAATATTTGAATAGGATTTATGTAGGTGCCATTTGGGACCCAAAAGTACTCAAGCCATCTAAGAAAGGAATCCTTCAGTGGGAATATGCATAGTCTATTAGTGATACTACAATTATTGCTATTTGTTAATTTGGTAAAATGGTAAAATGAGTGTGGTAAGTGTGGTAAATAGTGCATTTATGTGGAAATGTAACAACCATAGTTGTTAACATTTTTATATTGTTAGTAAATAGGTTAGTACCCAACGGTTATTCCTATGTTATATAAAACAACAAATAACATTAATATAATTTGTTATGTGAGTTGAAGACAACTCACGTTAGGTTGATACCCTGTTGTTATAGCCACTTCATATATTTTAGGGAGGTTCTTCCCTATAAATAAGAAAGCTTATAATATGGAGATGTAATGAAATTATTGAATATTATTCAGATTATTATCCACAAGTCTCTATGCATCTCTCTACAAATATGGTGTATTATCATGGTAATCACCTTGTTCAGGGTTCATGATTTTAGAGATACAATGGATATCGAAGAGGGGGGAGAGAAGCTGGAAATGATCTATCTCGTATGTGGTTCATGTTTAATATGTTACAAGTCCCCCCTAGAAACTTGGTATGTCTATGCCTACATGGGAAAATCTGGTTGGGGTTTTGATTGTAGGACATGGCACCATAGTTTCCAATAACTTTATTTACTAAACTTCCAGTACAATGTAGAAATTAATGGGTTTTAAAGCTTAAACTTGTCTCTAGATCAGTTCGTGTTTCTCAAAATTAAAAATCTCATGAGTTGAGGTTTGATGACATCACAAATTATTATATTTTCCTGAATGGGTATTTGAATGCAACACTATTGGTGGGTGGATTAGAGATTTTAAAAGGACCAAGTATTTGGGTTTGAAATCTTGGATTCTGATTAGAAAATATGGACATAGATCATTCAGTAGGTACGCGTGACATTTTTGACAATGTGGATAACAACCCGCGTGCCTATCATGAGCCTATGATGACAAAGAAAGTGAATATTGGTACGAATGTTGAACCTAAAGAGATTAATAATTGGAGATTATTGGTTTGATTCTAAAGTGGCAAAGATAGTTGAGTTTCTCCATGATTTTCAGGACTTATTTCCTAGGAGACTACCATGAATAAAAATGAGTTCATGAATCATTAGGATAAATGAAGATCAAGCTTAAGGAAGGTGCGCGCCTAGTCAGGAAGAGACCCTACAACATGAACCCTAATTTGCATGCAAAAGTTAAAGAAGAAATTGACAAGATGTTGAATTCTAGCATCATCGAGCCCCTAGAAGAATCGAAGTTGGTTAGCCCCATGGTCATCAGTATAAATAAAGATGGTTAGATTAGGATTTGTGTGGATTACCGTGAACTAGATATTATGCATGTGTGATTGATCCCTTTCCTACACCTTTCACAAAGGAGATATTAGAAAGTGTTGTAGGACATGAAATCTATTCTTTTACAGATGGATTCTCTAGATATCCTTAGGTCCAGATTACAAAGGAAGATCAAGAAAAAACAACTTTCACCACTCAATGGGGAGGTTATGCATATAATGTGATGCCCTTTGGTCTGAAAAATGTGCCTACTATATTTTCATGAATAGTTGTTCAAGCATTCTAGGATTTTATTCACATTTTCTTACAAGTTTACTTTGATGATTGGACGGTGTATGGACTGGTTAAGGATCATTATGAAAAAAAATTCTTGATGTTTAAAAGATGTAGAAAGTTAAGAATCTATTTGAACATCAAGAATTACATGTTTGCTACAACTTTTGGCACTCTATTAGGGCACATCATCTCCAAGGAAGGTTTGTTAGTAGATCTAGATAAGGTTGCAGTTATTATAGGCTTGGAAGATACTACCAATCAAAGTGAGGTGCGTAGATTCTTGGGTCACACTGGGTATTATAAAAAATTTATAAAAGGATATGCTAAGGTTGCTACACCCTTGGAAGAGTTACTAAAAGGAAAAGGAACATTTTATTGGGGAGAACCGCAACAACATGCATTCGATACATTGAAGGAGAGACTTACTACAATGCCTATTCTGCATTTTCCCTCATGGGACCAAACATTTCATGTACATTTGGAAGCCTCTAGCATGACCATTAGTGCATTGTTAGCTCAGCTTGGAGAAGGTATTATAGATCATCTTTTTTTTTCTAGTATAAATTTGACTCCTGTAGAGTAGAATTATACAACTACTGAGTGTGGAGCCTTCTCAATGATCTATGCACTACATAAATTTAGGCAATACCTTCTAGCAACACCATTCATATTCTACACTGAGCACATGGAATTGAAATACTTGCTAAACAAGACCATTTTATAGGGGTGCATATGTCGATGGGTGCTCTTATTCCAAGAATTTGATTTCACAGTTGTGGTAAAACTAGGGAAAAGTAATTTTGGCCCAGACCACTTATCAAGAATTCAGTCAGGGGAGGACACGCAGATAATGTTGGTGTAGGTTATTTTCCATGTATTTATTTTAAATACATGGAATAGCTCCAAATAGATGATTCACCATGCTTAGGTGTCCTAGGGTGTCATTATGGCTCTTACACACGTCATAAAGCATCATTGGAGTTACATTTGACCGGCTATTCCTAGAATGTAACTCCCACTTCTCGATGGCTACATTTGTGGGGGAGTTACACACCCCACTACTATTTGTACACCCTTTAATCTTGAGAAAAACATGGGGAATGGAATAGAGTTTGGTTTTTTCATCCTTTTTCCCTCAATGCATGCACATTGCTTCCATGAATGATTTCTTGCTTTGATCTTGAAGCTACATCATTTTGCGATTGAATGCAACATTTTGGTGCTCACAGATTCCCTCCAGATATTTGTCATTCCTCTGACATGGTATCAAATCATGGGGATCAGAATCATGTTGATCACCTCAGTTGCTTACTACTCTCTGCCTCATAGTTTCTTGTGCAAGTTCTCATTCTTGTTTTGTGCTCTACTTGCATTTTATTTATATAAAAAAAAGGGGGGGTATATGTATTTGGTTTGTTTGCTGGTGTGTTTCCCATTTGGAATTTTTCAACGTTGTTCACTCTAACAGCTTCCTTGGGCTTTACTCCTTGTTTTTTTGTTTGTTGGTTGTTTTACTCGTTGGTGCATTGTTGGCTCATTGGCTCACAACTCAGTTTTACCACCACAGTGTTGGCATTTGACATTTCGTGCTTCCGTTTCCTTGGCCTTGACACTGATGTCTCAGCATGTTTTTTTGGTTACCTACATTGCCTTGGTATCTTGGCCTATTTTGATCTGGCCAACCCATGCATTTTTCTCTGTAACTCGTGTCATCATCTAAATCAACTTCCCTACACTCAACCTCCAATCTGGGCATCTTAGGCTCATGTAATGGTTTGTGGGAATTTTTTTATGGCATATGGTTGATCTCTGACTCATGCTTTGAAATCAAATCAGAACCCTGCTCCTTTTTTCTATATTCGTTCACACCTACGTCTATTGGATCCGTTCTTGGTGTAAACCTGTGTTGCACTGACTTGATTTACATAGGGTTGATTCAAGCTGCCCTCGTGCACTGGTCTATGGGATCCTTCAACTCATGAATGTTTGTTGTAGGTGGTTCTTCATTTGGTCGTTACAACTCGGTCTTGATTCTCCTTCCACGACCATTTCACGTTACTCGGTGGTCATAACAACCTCACATGCCAATCCCCGCATTCAACAACATTAAGCTCAGTCTACTCTGAATCTCCATGGCTGCACCTTGTGTCTTTTTTCTGCAAGATTCCTAAGCCTCACAAGTGACATTTTTCTTGTTAGGATCTCTAATCATTTAGTAGTTTCATCTAAGGGAATCCTTCCTATGTCAATAATTGTATTTCCACATGTCAGTATGTGTTGGTTGCTCTAACTGAGCCCTCTACTCACATCCCACCTGCTTCAGCGCTAATGCATCTTGCCAAGGACTATTCCTACACTCTAACACATGGCCTCAGCTCCTGACCTACTCACTGCATCAACCTATGCACTATGTCTAGTGACCTACAACTCCCTAGCACGTGGAGGTCTGAATGTTTTAACCATTTTGGGCAGACTTTAACTCAACCTTGGTCTATAATCAAGCAGCTCCGTGACACATGACTTGACAACATGGGCCCCTCTCCCTTTTACACTTGTTTGGTGGTTAAAACAAACCTTTTTTAAAATGTTTTGAGGTCAAAAACATTTTTATGGAATTGTAATAAATTTTAGGACCTATTTTGCTTGTATTTAATACCTTCCTATGAGTTTCGAAGACGGAGGGCGAGGTCTGGGGTTGGTAGGAGGTTAATCCCCCCTCGCAAGCACAATAAACTATGTCTAAAATTTGATTTCGTTTCCAATGAGTAGTCACGCGATACCCTTTGCTCTCATTCCGAGAACTTTTTTAATGTGTTTGTAACATTTAGTGACATTTTCCATCAGTTGTGGGAATCATTATAATGCTATAACTTTTGACTCGCAGCTCATTTTTGAGTGCTTATTTAGTCAAAGTTGCATGATTTTTCACACATTACGTGATGAAATTGTTAGTTTTATAAATGAACTACTTTATAAAATGCCACATTCTGGGGGGTTGCTTGTACTCTTGGGCCTACACATGTAGACACATTATTGGCCGATTCCAACATCTTTCCAGACTTGAACATCGTAGGATCACCTTACATCCTCCACCACTTATCATTGGGATATGGAACTATTCAGCTTAGTGTGCTTCCATGGAATGTTACTTTGCTCATGAGGTTCTTTCACCCTTCTTACTTGGGCCAGTTCCTACACTCTCTGATCATCATCATCTAGAGGACTTTCTAGACACTTGTGACCACATCTATGGTCACATGATGATGCATGTCTCTTAATCTCTCTAGTTTCACGTGACACACTCAGATCCACCTCACAGTGTTTGGAGAATTCTTTAGTCCCTCTATGGAGACCCCTCACATACTACCACCACTATTGCTACTGTTGATTTAGTTGTCTCCTCTTGTTCGTGTGATGATAGTTCCAATGACATAGGCTCACTTGGTTCTACTTCTGATGATGAGGATTGTGCATCCAATTCTGATTTCGAGAGTACTACCGAGGACTCTTCTCCTCCTTCTCTCACTATTCTAGAGAGTGTTGACGCACCCCACATCTCATCAGATATCAAGCAGTCTCATACATTCATCACACCCGTCTCCTTTCCACTTCCACTGTGCAAGGCCCATTTCACTTCTCTACCTTCATTAGATGACTCATACCTATCTGACATCGCTCTTCTTTTTGTTGAGCCCCCTCATTGGGACGAGTATCTACCTGACCTTAGTCATCTTTTCACAGAGTCTACTTGTGATGCACTATAGGTTCCTCATCCATCTACAGGTGTTTCAGAGGAGTTCATCATCTTTGTTGTTGGGAGTGCCCCTTTCAGGAATCATGTCACTTCCACATTTCCAGAGACCTTCATTGATCCACCCTCAACTGTGGATCCCTTTTCTGTTGTGGAGGATGTTTTGTTCCCTTCACATCACTTGGACATCCTTTCTACGGGTGTTCCTCTTTTTCACTCTGATAGTTCTATGCACATGGCATTACCTTCAGTTCCTTGGCACTCACTCGCTAGACCTATGTCACACTTCCATGCACCAGACTCAGAGTTCTTCATGTTGTTGGCTTCAGTTTCCTTTGTGGAGTGGGCAGACTTCCAACACGTCATTTCTATCCTTCCTAAGGGCAGGCACACAGTTTGTTGCAGGTGGCTCTTCTTCAGTCCAGAGGTAGAGGATCTCATCATCGACATTATTCTGGGAGACCTCCTAGAGCTGTAGAGTTCAGATCCGTCCATGGCATCTTCTGCATTCCTCTCATCTCCCTCTTCTTCTCTCTTCTTCTTCTTTATGAGAGATTTCCTCTTTGTACATGGGTACCTTTTCAGGCTCGTCTATGGCCAAGACCCATATTTGGCATCTTTCTTAGATTAGAGAGTGTGTTTTTTCTCTTGTGGTGGATGTTTTTCCCACTGGGTTTTCCTTCACTGCTTGGGACTTCTTTCTTGTACGTGGGTACCTCATCAGGCTTTGTACCGGGACCCATTTCTCATTTATGACTTGCTGCCTCATCCTAAGTTACGATGAAAGGGGGGTGTTGGTGTGTGTTATTTTCCACATCATTAGGTGAGTCATCTCACTTAGGTGAGATCATAGGTCCATGTGTCATTTAAGGGTCATTATGATATTCTCTTATGCGTTAGTGTGTCAGTGAGTCAGTACGTCATATGCGTCATTGGGAGTTACAGTTCTAATCTGGTAATGCAACTCCCCCTCTCTACTCGATTTGTCATGATTTCAGCACTGGGGGTTACTCAACACCTCTAATATGTACACCCCATTTGATCTATGAGATAGAGGAGAGTTTTATGGCTTAACCAGGTTCTTCCCATGTTTCAAATATTTACATGCACATTCGGTTGATTCTTGCTCCTCCCAAGATCTCTTCATGCTTCCATTCGCATGCCCATTGATGTGCACATTGTCCCTTGTGATCCTTGCTTGTGGGTTTTAAACCCTCTTTTAGACAATTGAAAATACAATGTTAGATGCACAGTTGTACATGCTACAATGCATGACTTCGAAATTGGAGGATATTGTTATATTTTTATTTATAGGTATTGTGCCAGAAGGAAATAAATCCTTAGAGAAGAAACAAATTACAATTCACGCAAAACCTTTTATATTGATTAGTGGTGACCTATACACATTAGGCTGAGATGACATATTGTGCCGGTGTGTACTAGAGCACAAGTTCTCGAATATCATGGAAGAGGCTCATGGTGGTATTGTAGGTGATGCCACTATGTGCAAGATTCTACTCATTAGATTATGGTGGGAGACCCTCTACAAGGATTGTAAAGCATATTGTAAGGTGTGTGATCATCATCAACGCATTGGTAAACTTGGGCAAAGAGATGAAATGCCTTTAAGACTTATTCCTAGTGCAAATCCATTTGAGAAATGGGATATAGATTTTGTGGGTCCAATTTCACCAACCACATGTAGAAATGGATCACGATACATCATCACTTACAAACGTTATCTTATAATGTGGGTGGAAGTAGTACCTACCAAGGATTGTACAACAGTTACAGCAGCCAAGTTTTTATGGGAAAATGTTCTTACAAGGTATGGATGCCCGTTGAGCTTGACAAGTGATAGAGATACGTACTTTATGAATGAAATGATCAAGATACTATTGGATGAATTTATGATTTTGCACAATATTACTACACCCTATCATCCTAAGGAAAATGGGACTAATAAGGCATTTAACAAGATTTTGAGTCAGACATTGACAAAACTTTTTAACGTTGGAAGGAAAGATTGGGATGATAAAATTTCTATCGTGCTTTGGGAATATATAACAACATATAAGAGATTGAACAAGGCCACACCCTTTCAGTTGGTGTTTGGTGCAGAAGTAGTTCTTCCTATGGAATTCATGTTAACTTCTTTTCTTATTGCATGCGCTGGAGGTCTAGTTGATGACCAAGCTCTGGAAGAAAGAATTGATAAACTGATATAGCTGGATGAGAGGCATGTCATAATACATTGGAGTTATAAGAAAGAAAAAGCTTGGAAAAATTCATGGCATGACAGGTACATCAAGGAAAAAAATCTTGAGATGGGGCAGATGGTGCTTCTTTACAACTTTAAGTTTATGCGCCATCCAGACAAACTTAAAGTGAATTAGTTGGGACCATGTATTATCACTCATATACTTGAATTAGGAGCTTGTTAGTTAGAGATACTTGATGGAATATGGCTACCCAATTACTTTAATGTTAGTAGGTTGAAGCCTTACTAAAAATAAGTCTTCTTGGTGTTTGTAATAAGGCAGTGTTGTCATTTAGACTAGGTTTTCATTTCTATATTTCCTTGATGTATTAATTATCTCATTGCTATGATTTGTCAATTTATTTGGTGTTTTTTTTAATAGGCACATTTGTGTGCTGGAAGATAATTACCATTAGAAGCAATTTTATGCACAGAGGATTGCACATACCATTGGTGTGGGGTGGTTATTTACAACTAGGTACACATAAAGGAACAAACTACTATATGTGTTATTCAGGTTTAGAGAGGAGTTGTTAGAAAGGATATTTCTTTAAAAATATGAACGTAGATGGAGATAAATGAGGAAAAAGTATAATGTTAGGTAAGCAGAAGACATGGAGACTACCAGGGGAAGGCGTAGTAATGAGGTACTCAGGCACATGGAATTGAGCTGAAGAGAAGTCTATAGATAGAAGGTAGGAAGGTATGCTAGAAGGTTATAGATGGGGCATGAAGATGTACCATGTGGCGATTGTGAAAATGGTGAATTAATGAGAGGATTTTTGGTTAGTGAAGGATCAATAAATGTACTAAATTTTTGAAAATATATATAAGGACGTGATGTGGGTTCATTTTTACCTTTGGGATCACAAGTATTTGACAAAGCTAAGTATGATTGAGTCGAGTGAGTCATATTGAGGTGCAGAGAGTGTGAAACGAGATGTGGAGAGTGGATTACTGCATGGAAAGGCTTACGTCCCCATTGGTGAAGGGTTTAAGTGAAGCAGAGGCATTAAAAAGAATCTAGGGAATGCGGTTTCAAGCTAGGGCACATAGATTCGAGCTAGGGTTTGAGTTTTCTCATTATAGACATCGAAAAGGTGGATTTTTATGATGGTACCAAAGAAAGCACCTTCCACAGGAAAGAAAGAAGAAGGTAGAAGATGAAGTTGAAATGGATCTTGAGAGTAATTTTTTAGAGATGCAATACCCAGAAGGTGTGATAGCTGGACAAGAGTGGGATTCCCACATCTGTAGGTGCAAAATAAGTGACTACAACCACCGTATATCTGAAAACAAGGAGTTGGACACATTATTGAGTATAAATACCAACAAGCACACTATGAAGGATATGCCAGTATATGACGATGCTGGGAAGAAATTGTTGAAGTAGATAGGAGTCTATCAGTTGTATGAGCTCCCATATTTTGGAAAGTATGAACCATTATACCAATGGCTGATGAGAAGGTTCCATGAGGACTTCTATTTTTTCAGATGGAGGATTAGAATCATATCAGCCCTAATTTCAAAACGGACAGGATTTAAGGGCACAGGGGTAGACCTTACTAGTGATATGAATTATAAAGAAGAAATCATATAGAAAAGAAAGGAGTTGGGGTATACTGAAGGTCTACATAGAATGGATATTGATAAATTTAATAAGTATCCATTGGTACAGGTAGAAACACATTTGGTGACCAAGTAGAATGATCAAGAGAGATGGTCGCGGGTGAATACCATGTGGCTACATGTTGTGAAGAAAATGTCTCAGGGAGTAGTCTACAACCTAGAAGGCTACATTGTAGACACCATTGTTGAGGAAGCATGCACAAGAGATAAGATAAGTTTTGGGACTATCCTCCTTTCCATTGTGTGTGTAGAAATTAGAGTTCTTGATGGGCCAAAGATCAAGATCTGGGAGTATCCCATAGAAAATAAGTCCCTCACAGAGAGGTTTGACAAATATTTATGTGAAGGATCAATGAATGGGCCATTTAAGAACAGGTCGAAGATGGATTATGACTGATTTCGTGTAATATTTGAGGAGTGGTGCATTCCCAAGAAGCTACCTTTGGTGGTGGGAAAGGTGGTACTGTTTGTAGTGTACCAACACTTCTATATGACGTGATTTACTATAAGGGATGGGGCATGGAGCCCATGGTGCAAACTTTTGTATACCTTCAACTAATTCTAGGAATCATTCCACTAATTTACTAATGCATACCACCTAAAATTTAATGCAGAAAATGTAGAATGTGACTACCACACTCTGAGGAAGGCATATGTGTATCCAGACCAAGCTGTCTATATTGAAAGGCTCATCTCAGATGTCATAAGTATGAAGCTAATAAGCTTGGCTATTGGGGATAGTGGGACCATGATTATATACCTTTAGGTTAAGCCTAAACTGAAGAATAAAAAGTATCTAGAAAATTAGTTCGCGCTCCTAGGGCCGCATAAAGGAAAACATACAGTGGAGAACGTGTCAGCCCCACAACATGAAGAAACTATAATTATGGATGAGGAGTATAAATAACATGAAGATAGTGGTGGCTTAGATCATAGAGGCTGAAGGTAGCCCACAGACAGAGTAGAGACTAAGTGCATGGGTAATCCACCTCAGGTATAAGAAGAAGACAAAGACTTGGACATAGAAGTAGTCCATGGAGAGTGCTGCTTTAAAAGGGTATTAAGAAGAACAAGGACCTAGGGCATGGTAACCCCATAGTATGTGAGGATATCACCACAAATATATCCTTAGAAAGAGATGATTGAGAGGAAGAAGAGAAAACTAAAGCTGAATGTGGAAGTGGGGGAGTCTGTAGAGAGTGTGCTTGGAACCCATGTATATCTAGAAGATATGGAACAACCCAGGGATGAGGATATGAAGGATGAAGAGGAAGGTGTGAATGAGGAAGAAGAAACAGAGCATGATATTTCTTAAAACATCAAAGATCTAACTCTAAACCTTGGCGCTCAAGTTCCTAAGGGGCCAAAAAATGAGGAGAACCTATGGGGAGTATGTTGGGCCAAGCATGGGCTATGCTAAGGACACCGGTAAAATTGTCCACACCTATTTCCAGAGCACAATGGGACTTAAGGGGTTGTGTGGATGGGATTTTATGGACCTAGACATGGCCACTACGTACATGAGGAAATATTATTTTTGGTCCATGCAAAATCACATGGACAATCCCAATTTTGATGTATGTGAGGTGTCATGTGTGTCCTGAAGAATGAAGAAGGCACCGCAAAGTAGGCACATGACTATACATCTAACTCTCATGTCTAATGAGTAGGTGAGTAATGCCTTGGTTAAGGTACCTATAGAAGTGGCGTGGAGGAACATAGATAAGGCTGCCACTATTAGAGTGCTACGAGAAGATAACAAGGAAAAAGCCACACAAATAATGTGTCTAAAAGGAGACAAGGACTTAGAACAGAAAAAGAATAAAGCCTTCGTCAACATGGAAAAATAAATTGATGATTATGTCTTGAAAGCAAGACCACACTTAGTGTTTAAGGTACCTGAAAAGTTTCCTTCAGCTATGCATTATGTGCATACGTTAGTTGATTTGGTGCTTGAGGATGGACTGATTGGCATGCCAGCGCCAAAGGAACTTTAATAGGAAGTAGAGAGAGCAAGAGCCTCCATGATTAGAAATATTTCATTGTATAAGGCATTGCTCCAAAATTTACAAGATGAGTTGAAGAAAGCGGATCAAGCTTTGAATATATGTGCCACTCTACATATAGTTATCAAGATAAGAACTATATTAGAAGATAATGAATTTCTGAAAGTAATTAAGGATGAGACTTTAGGGCATGAAGAGATATTGGCATTGGTGAATATAAAATGTGAATCCCTTGTAGCAACACAACATATGCATAAGGAGAGGGTGGATGAGCTTGGAAAGCTCATAACACAAAAGATGGATCTTCTGAAGGGAAGGATGTCTACTATGGATAACATTGTTATAGTATTGCAGAATGAAAAGGGAGAGATGACATAGGATGAGTTGGAATCCATCACTGTAGATGTTTCAGAAAAGACCAAAAATGCACTGGATGATTGGAAAATCTTGGAGGCTGAGATTAAAGAAGAATATCCAAAGTTAATCTTGCCGATTGAAGCAGAAGGTGCTGCAGAATAGAATTATATTCTTTGTAAAGTAACTCTTTAGATTATTTCATTCTTATTGTTTATTCTTTGGTAACATCAGGAGGAACCTAATTATTTGGACGACAATGTAGTTTAATGTGGGGTAATGTTGAGTAGACAAAATATGACACTAAGGAGAGGGAACACAAAATATTTATGCGTGGTAGCAAGGCATATATGAGGGCATGAAAGGATAGGGAAGGAAAAACACCTAAAATATAGATTGATTGGAGACTTAGACATTTTCATGGTTGTGAGATATTTTTGGAGCTAGTGTATGGAGCACACAATGGGATGGAGACTTACGCGACACATAAATGATATTTTAGGAAGAGCATCTACTAAGCGTCATGCATGAGTTCAAGTTAATAACAAGATTACTACTGCTAATTAACCATAAGAGATCTATTATTAGCACACTTACATGTGTGCATGTTATTGTGAAGGTGCATGACTATTTTCAGCATGCGACCTATTTTTGTAAGTGCGTAAGTGGTAAAGGGAAAGTAACCACCCTTATAAATATGTATTAATCTGTGTAGTTAAAGAGATAGTGTGTATGAGCTCTTTTGGAGTTTTATTGCCAGATCTAATGCATGCATAAAATTATGATACTACTTATTGTAAGAAGATTCTATATTTATGGTGTTTTAATAAATTGGAGTGTATTGGGTGAATAAGGGTGTTAAACATGACTGTAACTAACTCTTGTATGGTTGAATTCATTATGTTTATCAATTAATTCATTATTATTTTAGATCCATATCTGGAATATGCTATGTGGAATATTTATGCTATTTATGGATATGAATACATTGCATCTTCATCATATTCATATCCTATACAAGCAAATCTAAGGACGGGCTTGGTACCTTTTTGCGCTTCAAGTGAGAACTCAACTCAAGCTAGGTGATGTGTCAGCACACTTGGGTTATTCGTGGAAAATTTTAGGTTACATCAAAATTGTCACCTAACAAAACCAAATTTGGTAAGCACTCACTCCCCCAACCATCAACCCTACACCAATGTATCTTGTTGGGTGGATATGAGCTCACACTCCTTGCCCTGCCACAATATTAATCCAATATAAGGCCTCCATCTCATGTCACCACCCTATAATCCTACAAGTAGCTATCAATAATGTCCCTCAACTCTCATTGGCCCTACCTCACCACCTATCTAATCTGCACCATAAAAATCTAGTTGTATCCTTCAAAACCGCTAGGCCTCCACATGGTAAACCCCTTGGCCAAATCACCACAATGTGCTTGTAAGCCCAAAACTGTAGTAAGAACCCTATATCAATACCAAACATCTTCCCTATCCTCTATGACCATATCTCCCTATAAGTCTATGTAAGTAATGCAGTGCCCATGTAAAAATAGTCATCTTCTCTATCATGTATTTTAACACCTCTATTAACATCCATGAAAATTTGACCTCTAACGGAGTCAGGAAAGGCATAAAATCTAATTTCAATCATCATCAGGGTCTTGAGTGCTTAACCCTATGTCTCAGGCCTATACAATGCCCCATATAAAAACCCATCTAAAAAAAAGATCCACCTAATCTGCCTCATCACTATATACCCGCCTCATCACCTGAGGCCTCTTTATCTCATTAATCAAATATATCTTCTCCCACTGAATAGGAAGTATTAGAATCTTGTGTACATCCTCTAGAGTGATTGTCATCTCTTCCATTGACAACCAAAAATTCACTATCACGTGATCCAATATCTCCAACAACGCAAGTAGCAAAGCCCTTTGTTTGTGGTTACATCTATAATGATGAATCGCTCCTAGGCCCACATCCTCCAAGTGAGCCCAATAATTATTTGATAAGGATTCCCATACATCATGTAGAATAACTAGTATCATGTCCCGTACGGTCAATTTTCCCCTCGCCTACATCCACAAACATAAAACCATCCATTAGAAGATCACTTAGTTGAAATTCTATTGAATTACAACATTAAATCAAATCATACTACATATCCACTTAGTTTCCAACGATTCATCACAATCACTTTCATTTCATCCCAATCACCGGTGATTCTTGTGATTAGGAAAACATGCCCTAAAACAGACTAAAAATACAAATAAATTTAAAAACTAAAATAAAAACACAAAAATGGAGCCTACCTTTCCTAGTGTGAGCCTCTTTTGTCTCCTAGATCCTCTTGCAGCCTCTATTTTTATTTTTCCTCTTAAAAATATTTTAACTCATATCTCTTATTCTCTCAAAATATGTGATAACAATGAAATTGCCATAGTAATTTTCATCTATTTATAAAGAACAATTTTTTCCTTCCCAACAATCGCCAATGGTTCCTCTAATCGCCAACAATTTCCTTAAATCGCCAGTGATTCTCTTCAAATTATCGTAACACAATATTTAAGCATCCAAGTTATTTTAAATTCATGATTAATCCATCATTTTCATCATTCCTTACCAAAATTATACATTCTGTTTTACTTACCTCATTTTAGGGTTCCATACCCCTTATAAAATCAACAATAACTAATCAATTAAAGTCTGCCCCGATCTCGTAGCCTAATCAGTCAAATCCTTCCATTACCAAGATCCACCTCTTATTTTTATAGGCTTAGCACTGGTAGGTCATATGCCTATAGGACATGAACCTATTGGTTCCCTTGTCACTTGACTTCCTAGTATTAGAATCAAACCTTTGTGGCAATACCATCATGGATAATATACCCACCCGATATTGTCTCTGTAGCCCTTTCTTCATATGAGTCTTTTTTACATGGGTTACAAAACCTTTGGTTCCCCTATCATTTGAATCTATGGTATTGTAAATCCTCCTTTGGAGAAATATTGTTTCCATGCCTAGTCTTGGGGTAGCTCAAAGATAAATAAAAACTACATATAAATCTATCTCATTTAAAAAAATATTTCAAGCTAGTTATTATTGCACTCTGTCACAATCACCCCTAGTTTGGGGGGGGGAACCTATATAAGAAAAAATCAAACCATCTCACTCATTTTTTTCCAAGATGTTTTATATCACAAAGCACTTGACAAAAAAGGGGAAAATGTAGACACCGGGTTTTCATCACCTTGGATAACCCACCTACACCCAGTATACACATAATTAAATCATTAAAATATATTATTATAACATAACCTAAGTCACTACCCTTACTCCATATAATCATATTTTTAACCCCCTGTAAACCTAATTTAACTACCCTTACTTACCTTAACCTCCATAAAACATCCTAACCACATGCAACCCATCCTACACTTTTTATCCTAACCATCTAACTCCTTTAACCCTACCTAACCTCTTCCCTAACCATTTATCCTCATCTCCATAACCATAATACCCATTTGGAAGCATTTGGAACTACTTCCAAATGGATTCATCAAAATTTCCTGGATCGTTAATGACCCTAACAAATCATCGATGATTATAAATAGAATACTACATCTCATGTTTTAAGGATCTTTAGACTTGGTAGTGATACTATGTCATTTCAAGAATATTCAAGAACTGTAGTGAAGTTCTGTCATTACAAATAGTTAGACAACATCCATATCAACACCTTTGCACCTCCAACACCTCAATTTTTACTTTGGAAGCACCTTGATTTTCAAAAAGTCTTCTCCACCTTATCTATCTCATTTTTTCATAAAAGGTACACTATTCTTAATTTCATCCATTTCAAATATCTTTTGTTTCTAAAATATATATCCTTAATCAACCATCTTAGTCTCTATTCTTCATAACTATATCCTTTTTTCAAGATATCAACTCTTTGCAGCAATCTCTAGTGATTTCCACAATCATCGATGACCCTTTTAAATCACTCATGATTCCTATGAATCTTCAATGATCCCTATCAAAGTTATCATTTTTATCCATTCCTCTATCTTCAATATATTTTTTCAATCTATTTTGGTTTAATCACTTGTTTGTAAGAATGTTTGTTTTGTATATGATTTTCCTAGGTATCTATCATCCCATTACCAACATTTACAATATTCTGATTTTACAGCAACCATTCATATGGGATAAGTTTGACATCCTCTAAGAGCTCACCTTATGCACCATCGAATATTAACCAATATGTGAGGATATTGAAGAATAATTCCAAACCCTTATCAAAATACAAGAAGCAACCAAGGAGTATTAATATGATTACTTCAAATATTTTAAGCTTGCCACATCCCTAGCTTGGGATACTTACGAAGCTAAACAATACCTTCCTATCCATCTCGATTTATAGCTTCCTTGTATTTTATCATCTATGTTATCTTAAAAAATCAACTTAATTGTATTGATGAGATGACACCCTTCAAGGAAGTCCCTTTGGATTCCTGGGATCAGCCTTTGCCAAGAAACTTGTTATCCTATCTATTTATTATCTTATATTTAGTTGTCTTTGCTTTTATTTCTCTTCACTCTGCAAGAGAAGGAACATTCTCAAATTTTCTGCATTAAATCATCTTAAAATTGCAGTTGTTGGCGCAAGTATCATTAAAAGTTGTTTATTTTGAGTTTTAGGTACTTTCTACATTTGATAGCACTAACCCAGAAAATACCTAATACACCAAGAGGAAAAGAGAAAACGTACAAGGAAGAGTGTATGAGGAAAAGTGAGTGCAAGAGAAAAGACATGAAAGAAATTTTTAATGGGCTAAGAACACCCGCAATGGATTACACAAGACTCGAGGAGGAAAATACATGCATGTAAGAGGCATGTTGAAGATTTTTGAAGATGCAAGGAAAACCCTCCAACACATGTGAGTGAATGCACAACGTATGGGATAGAAGAAGAAATTGATAAAATGTACGAACTTGTAAAAGGGAAATAGGAGGAATAATGGCATGTGAAACATGTGTAAAAGAAGGTGAATAAAAAGTGAAATAAGTAAGGAGAGCATGCAAGAGCTCATGAAGGAATTGTAAACATTGAAAATGCACCAAAGGAGAAGATCAATAACATGTATAGCCTCAGAACAATATGCAAAACATAATGAAATTGTAAGTTTCCCAAAATATCCAAGCGTTTTTTTAGACAATACTTTGGCAAATTTTGGGGATATTTTTCTTTTAAATATGAAGATCAGTGGCCTTCAAGCATCCATTTGGCATGGAGTCAACCTGAAAAATTACAAAACTAATTTGTAATTTGAATAATTCACCCTTTAATCCAAATGAATAATTGTTTGGACCTTGTTCTGACTTGATTTTTCTAATATTAAGAATATTTTGATTTAAATTTAAAGAGTGGAAAACTATTTTATAATAGAATTTTTACCACCATTGTGGGAAAATGTGTGAGAACTGTTAGATGCCTATGAGCTAGCTAGAATTCTAATTAAACATAACCTCCTTTGAAAACCTTCAAAAATATCTACAAGAGATACCACCATCCTAGAAGTAACACTACCAAAAAAAAAAGTGTGCACAAGGCACTTGGAGGAATTAAAACTACTCTAATATAAACAAGATGTAATGGAACAACATTAATGGAAATGATAGATATAAATTCCATTGACTGGGATCTATTATGTACTTCCATCAAGATTGGAAAAATTAAAATATTTGGCCTCTTTCCATGTAGTGATGATATATGGCCAACTCCAAAGTGTATCAAACTTAGAGTGCCACCCTGTTTTAGCTTTGTTAGCATCTTATTTTGATACCAAATCAAACACCATGAAATTTTGAGCTCCTATCTTTTTATCAAACCACAATTTGGTTTATTCATGATGTTACTCTAATCTAATCATGGAAGAATTACTTTATTATTTAATTTCAACCAATTCTTCCATTCTAACTTATCTATGATCTGCACCCTCATATTCTAACTGATGTGTTAGTTATCGTGAAGGAAACTCTAATGATAAAGTAATCCTTTATTATTTACCATAGAAAACTTTATAAGGTGAAGTACCAATTTCCTTATCCAGTGTCATTGTATTATCCCAGAGCATGTGTAAGACCTTTGTTTGCCACTACCTCTATTTGAAATCCATTGTTCTTTTCATGTTTCTAATCAAGTTCTTGTTAGTAGACTCTGAAAAACTATTAACTTTAGGGTAGTAGTTGAAATAAGTATTCAAATAAATACCATTTCCAAGAGCCCAATCATACATTTTATATCTTAAGAAATCTTTTTCATTATCAAAGATAATGGTTTCTAGGATTCCAAAAAAATTCATAATGTCTTCAAAGAAGTCAAGGATAAATGATTCATTTTCTTCCTTAAGTGCGACATAATCTATCCACTTGGTAACGTAGTTTGTTGCTGTTAAAATCCACTTTTGGCAAACACTTGATGGAGGATTGATCATGCCAATGAAGTAAATACCCTATTGGATGAAGGGTTGATTTTCTTGAATTAGATGAAATGGAAGGGTAACCAACTTCTTTTTTACCTTTGAATAAATAACATTCCTCACATTTTCCAAACCATTTGTGTGCATAAAAAAACTATGTTTTCTAGAAGTATCTTTCCTTTATGATATTCATTATAGTGGTTTTAGTAGTGAAGTGTCCACTAGAAATACCATCATGAAATTCTTCTCATACTTTTTTGACTTGTTATCCTTCAATACATCTTAATATCACTCCATCAATGTTTCTTTTGAAGAGAATCACATCAATAATAACATAAGGAATGGAATGCAACCTTCGATTTCTTTTTTTTCTTTATTTTGTTTGGGAGTATATGTACCAGTAGATAGAAATGTGACCATATTATCAAACTAGATGTGCATGTTGGATAAATTTTTATCTATCTTGTTGAATTTAAGTGGTGCGTGGAGGTTCTTCCTCCATGATGAAAGAGGTTTCTTGATCATTCTTCTCATCCAAAGAAAATTTATCATAAATCACTCTTCCTCTTACCAGATCTATGGATTTGATAGTCACATCATACTCCATGATTTTGTTAACCCACACAGCTCTTTTCTGACTGATTTATGCCCCATAATGAAGTCCCTCACACTAGAGTGTGAAACTATAAGTTTGACATGATTAGTGGAAAGCATACTTTTTAAATTCTTCAGCACCTACATGGTGGAAAATCCATGTTTTTCTATGTGATTGTACTTCAATTCATAATCCTTCAGTTTTTGACTAAAGAAAATGACTGGTTGTTTCAATCCTTGTTTTTTTGTTGTGTCAAAAAAATAATAACATTGGTATCAAATCCATATGCATAAAGGATGAAATCCTTAGAATAATCAAGATTGATAAGTATAAAAAATTTCTTGTTTAATATTTGTAAATATTTCCTTCCCTTCTACTATCCATTTGAAAATTGAATCCTTTACGAGCATGAGATTGACGTGTCTAATAAATCTTGCAAAATTAAGAATGAATCATCTAATGAAGTTAATCTCTCCAAGGAATGATTGCAAATATTTCTTGTGATTTGGAAAAGAGAGAGATAGGATGGATGATATTTTGTTAGGATCAATAAAAATGCCATCCTTTGAACCAACATGCCCCAAAATCCTACCTCTAGGAACTGCAAAGTTACTCTCCTTGGGGTTAAGAGACACCTAAAATTCTCTACATCTATCAAAAAATTTCTCAAGATAACCGATACGATATTTGCAATGCTTTAAGAAGATGGTGATATCATCGAAGTAAAAAAGGATGAATTCATTGATGTATCCTTTGAAGGTAATAGCCATTTCTCTTTGAAATGTGGCATCTTCATTTGATAAACCAAATGGCTTTTTATGATATTTATTTGTTCCTTATCCGGTTATGAATGTAGTTTTTAATTGATCCTATTATTTGATGATGATCTGATTGAAACCTAAATAGCCATCAAGCATATTAAACCTTTCACCTCATATAATAGTTTGTAAAATATGTTCCATAGAAGGTAGAGGATAGTTATCTTTTAATGAAGCTTTATTTAAATTCCTGAATTCAACATAGAGTCTGATTTTTCTATTCTTCTTCCTCATCGGAACAATATTTTCCACCCAAGTAGAGTATTTGATAGGAAAAATGATTTTTTCCTCAATCATCTTGGACAATTCCTTCCTCATGAGGGACTCTATCTTAGGATTGACAGGTCTTGTCTTTTGCTTGATTGGCTTGATGTTAGGATCAAGATCAATGGAATGCTAGGAAGTGTTTGTATCTAACCCCTTAAGGTCATCATAATCCCATGAAAATACATCACTATACTTTTGAATCAAGGAGATAAAATATTTTTCTCACCTTCTGTGCATACCTTTCCAAAAAACTACTTGCTTTATGCAATATTGATTGGTTGGAAGTCCTCTTGTTGTATTGTTGTTATGTTTGTGGAGCCTATTTTCATGTTAGAGTGTGGTACACCTTCTATGTGTTACACTCGGGTATTTTTACGGAGGTCCCGCTCACCGATGAGCGAGTCAAGGGTGTTTGGGGAGGTGAAGCCCCCCCGATGGAAGGGGGTTTGGGGGTGAAGCCCCTGAAGCAAATTTTCATGGGTGGTTTATTAACCCATGGGTAATGGGTAACCGTTATGGGCTGTTTTTGGGCCCATGTAAAACCGCCTCTTCGGTTACCCATAGGTTTATGGGACAGTTTTGTTTTTCCCCATGGTTTTGATACCCACGGTTTTATAAAACTGCTTAAGTAGTTGTCTATTTATATGGTCTTATGCATATGATAGATGTACAAGCAAATGTATTACAGATGTGTTTTGAATTCGGGTTTGAATTTTGTAGAGTTTGTTGAGCATAGCTCCAAACGGATCTGGGTATTGTATTGAGAGAGTGAAGGCTTGTAATAAAATCTGAGCAAGTGATTCTTGGTGGACGTAGCCCAAATTGGGTGAACCACGTTAAATATTGTCTCTCTGTGTTGTGTTATTTATTTTGCACTTTTATTTGAGATCTGTAATAATTTCTACATATTAGTTTCTTTCTGTTGCAATTCTGTGAGGGATTATTCCACATATTTTATCCCTTATCTCCTAACAATTGTTATGTTATTTTGTTTTCCTCTAAAATAATAATCAGGACTAAAAACATTCTCTAAGTGACCAATCCTTTAGGAAACTTATTTTTCTTCAGATAAATAACTTGATCACCATACTTTTCATACAAAGTGGGTTGTATTTTTGAAGAAAAATCAGCCTCATTCTAGATGAATTGCACAATTTGTTCATCATTTTCAAACACATTTAAGATGATCTCATTGTTTCGAATTAATGGTTTGATTACTAAATTTATGTGTTGATGATTTTTTTGGATGAAGTGCTCAACTAGTGGGAATTGCAATCTAAGGGATGATATTTTATCTTCTTCTTTGTTCAATTTTCTTGGAATTATTTACAGATTGAGAGCATCAAAACTCTCCATGAGGTCCTAAACTCCATGTTTGTAATATTTTAAAATACTATTATTAGTGACACACTTCCCTCTAACTTGGTGGATGACCAATTTAGTATCACCAAAGACTTTCTATGTCTTGATCAATTTCTTTTTCAGCAATAAGAATACCATGCACTAATGCTTCATATTACACTACATTGTTAGAACATGCAAACTATAACCTATGCAAAGAAGAATATCTCATTCATTATAGAAATTAATACAACACCTTCCCCAATGCACCGTTCTATTCTCCTAGAACCATCAAATAACATTTTCCATAATCTAGAAGAACGGTGCATTTTATTCCTACAAGTGGTGTGGGTAAGTAGAAATATTCTTCATGAATGTAGTAAGTTCCAAGTCCACTTTCTATGTTTATATCATAGGGATAAAATTCATAATGATTCTTATTATCCCACTCATCTAATAAAATATTAGTTATTAGAGGAGGGATAGGCTTACTCATTTGAAACTGACTCATGCTCTTTGTCTTCATGTATGAGATAATTATATTGGAGAGGAGTGGAATTATAAGACTCAACTTGATAAGAAAAGATAGGTTCGTCTTGTATGGTAAATCTAGTACCATATCTAGTTCTTAGAAGCATGTGAGAACAATATAAAGATAAATAAGCCACCTACCCTGGCAGTGAAATATCTTGATAGAAAAATGGCAAAGAAAAGAGGCAATTCAATCACCAATACATCTTGAGTTATGGTAAGACTTAGACTAGCATGAAGGGATAAATCAAGATATTTGAAAACTCTTAGGAATGTTAATAATTGAGCCTTCAAGTCACAAAACACCTTTAGAAATAAGGATTATACTTAAGACCTAAGATATAAATAATTTTCTTAGGCATCACAGAGGTACTAGCCTCTATGAATCAATCATGTAATTATAAATGCCATATGTTTTCCTACGATCAAAGACATATAAAAGGGTGTGATTCTTCAAAAAATTGTCTTACTTTATTTTCCTCTATGCTTGGCAGTAATTAAGATTAAGCATGATTCTTTTGAGCTAATTGGATCATCTTGAGGGATTTGATGCCAAGAGCTTCATGTATAAGAGATCACACTGCGATGGAATATCCAAAGTATCCCACATTCTGACATTTACATTTGTTCTTCTTCATATGATCAACAATTTTTAAGGGGAGGTATATGGAATTATAAATTTGAGTTGTAACATTATCTTTACTTGATTATTACAATGCTAAAATAGACATCCTTGATTGGGGAATAACTTATTTTTCTAAGCTAGGTTTATGCACATCCTTAGGAATAATTTCTTTAGTTTAACCTATGCTAATTTCCCTTGATGTTTGAAGAAGATACATCTATTTGGAATTATAGGAAGGATACACATACAAAAATATCTTATTAGACCTTTTTTATCACCAACATGAGCATGCGGCCTACTAGAACTATCCATAACTTGATTCATTGTGCAACACTCATCAGCCCCAAAGAATACAAGATTAATCTATGGATTGATCTCTAGAACCTCTTCCATGCTAGAATTAGTTTCATTCATCAATGATTCATGTTTATTAGAGGAATTTTGAATCACAAAGGATTTCTATTGTAATGCATTTTCACACATATATTATTTATTTGGTTGATTGCATGAAAAAAACCACTTTGTTTCTTTTATCACATTTTTTTTAACTCAAAAAATGCTTTACTTGAGCTAAAAATAGGAAGTTTCTGAGTAGGAGAATTTATTTGGAGAGTAATATAAGGATTTTAGCCTTGTAATCTATAATTTTTCTAAATTTCCCATACCTTTGATTTAGATATTGGTTTTTATAGGGCTGGTAATCTTGATTGAAACCTTGATTACGAGATTTTCTTTGGTTAGGATTTGGATGATTCTTAAAATATTGAGCTTGTTGTTAATCCAAGGATATTACTTTGTTTCAAAAATTATAATCAAGAATTTCATTTCGTCATCATCATTTTATCTTTTGGGGAGAATAGGATGTGGAAGTAGCATGGGTTGGGAATTGTTTCTCAAGAATGGGAGGAATAAAAATACTGAGTGGTTTGAGGAAATTTAAGGAACATAAGGGCATAGGAAATATAGGGGTCTATCTTTCTAGCTTATATTAAAAAATTCTCATCCCTAATGGCTATTGGATAAGCATTAGTTAATTGCATAAAACCCAAGGATTTTATCATAACAACAACATCAGAATTCAATATTCTTAAGAAATAAATGAAAACAACCTTATGGAGTTTGTCTTAAGAGAATTGGAATAATGTCCCAGTGTCTTCTCAAATCTGAAAGTTGAAGTCAGCCATAGGCTTCATTGGGATCCCTCTTAATGGTATGTTAGTTGTTCTAACAAAGATATATTTTTTTATTTTTACTTCAAATTGATTGTAAATGGCTATGTTCAAAGCTCATCCTAGTTATGAATGGATACAATGTCTTAAAATTATATACCATTGAATTGCCTTTCCCTTTAATGAAGTAGCAAAAATCCTAAGGAGCCCAAACATCATCTTCCATGTGACTGGATGAATCTGAGACACACATTTACAATGTCTTGGATATGATCAACATGGGTATTATGATTCTCACTAGTGAAAAGTGGGATTCTTTTAAGTTTAGCCACTGGTATTTTATGTTTCCCATTGAGTGCTAAAGGACTACCACCATTGAAGCTAAAAAGTAAAAAATTATCTAATGTGCCATAATTAGAATATGGACCTTAGAACTCTATGGAAGATCAATGAAGAAAGGTCTACTAGGAGGAGGGGTGGAAAGAGATCGATTTAGAGGAGATGATGGTATGTTTACATTTTTATGCCTCTTTTTGTTCTTCTCCTTGGATACAAATACAAATATTCACAAGGTTCTTCACTTGTTTGCACTTTATCTTGTTAATATTCTTCATCATGAAAATGGGCACCTTGAATGTCTAAAACTATTAGATATGGAGATTGGATGCTCACTATATGTGTTGAAACAAACCTCCAAAAGCTAAAGGAATTTCTAAGACACACCAGAACTTTAAAAAATGTTGTAAAGTGCATTAAAATTTCCCACCAAGGTGGCTAGATTGTTATAATTGGGATATATAAAATTTAAATATTTCAAGTAGGGTCCCACCAGGAAGTGCAAAAATTATTGGAGCTCAAATTTTCACCCGCATTTGAATTAAGATGACAAACTAGGGATTTGAGGCACCATGGGTCTGATCTCTAAAATTTGGGTACTTACAAGATGAGATAAACCTTCAAATAGAAGGTTGGTATTCCTCTACATACTCCTAATTTTTAAACTACTCCTAAGGAATGAAAATGTAGTTATCTAATCCTACTTTAACAATGTAAGAGACTAGGGGAAGATGAGACGATGCATGAAAAAATGGAAATCATAATCTAATAGAGGTGATGATCACAAGAAAAAAGGGGAAATAAACTCTCATGTGAGTGAAAATGAGAAATAATGGAGGAGAGGGAAAATTTGAGTTCCACAGTCTAATTCAACATTCAAACTCTCATTTTCATGGAGCACAATAGAAATACAACCCTATAAAGAAAAAGGACATGCACAACACACCAATACTACAAAAGAGAGGTAAGAATATTCAATAAACATAGGATAGGGAAGAGAATAGCAATAAAACATATATTTTATTTCTTAAAGAGGATGCACATTCTATTATAATAGAGGATGGAGGAAAAAATCACCATGTAGAGGTCCAAATCCGAGGCCTGTAACTCAAAACACTAATGCACTACCCTTAATAATTCCCTTGCATTACAAGAGGGTCCAAACTTTATAAATGGGAATTACATTACAATATATAGAGAAATGGGAGAGAGTGAGAGGGGAAAGAGAGAGAGAACTCAGATTCAAGGTTTTAGCCACCAATAAGATGCATTAAATGTCTGCAAAATAGCATGGGAATGTAAAATCCACCCCCCCACATCAGGTTACTTGTAGAAAAAGAAAAGAGACCATGCTTTATTAAATCTAGGTGGTTAGGTTGTTTATATCTACATATTAATGGCCCTTTTCACTAATTAAATCCCATCAAAATATGATTTTATTGGTTCTGGAGTGTAGCTCAATTTCGGAGATTTACAATGAGACCAACCACACATGATTTGGAGCTCTGAGTAAAAATATATGGATGTCAGAATATTTACAGTACGAGAGAAACACACAAGACACGTTGCACCATCTAATTGGTCATGTGAATCTGAAGGTTGATTCTAGTTCTGGGTCTCCGATAGGTTTCACATTTCCATTCACTACAAGGATGCAATCACAAATGGAAATTGTTTAGTCATCATTGTAAGATGAAATTTAACTACCAAGTTCCTAGAGTTAGAAACCTATCACATTTGGATTGGTGCATAGGTTACAGTTTGAGGTGCATGAACAGGAGATGGGGACAAAAGATCAAGTTTGTAAAAGATTGAAGGACATAAAGGAAGCTTGTAAGTGTTCCAAAGAGAGAGTGTGGAGCTTGTGGAGAGGGATAAATATTTGTAATAGCATGAAATTGTGAAAAAGAGGCCCAGAGAACTATTAAAGGAATGCGTAGAAGAATGGGTAGAAATGACACGCGTGTAAACATGATAAGAGGAATAGGGAAAGTGCATAAGGAAGAGCGCATGAGGAAAAGAAAGTGTACGTGTAAAGGCACAAAAGCAATGAGTAATGGTCCAAGACCATGCATAAGGGAGTGCATGGGACTCATGGAGGAAAATACATGTGCATAAGAGGTATGTTGGATACTTGCAGAGATGCAAGGAAAACCTACAGGTGCATGTGAGTGAATGGATAGTGTTCGGGATAAAAGAAGAAAGTGCACAAGGGAAAAAAACTTGAAAAATGGAAATAAGAGGAATGTAAATGAGTGAAACATGAGTAAAAGAAGGTAAAGAAAATGGGAATAAGAAATGAGAGCATGTAGGAGCTTACGATGGAAATGCAAACATTGAAACTTCACCAAATGAGAATATCAACAACGTGCGTAACCTCAGAACATGATTGAAAATATAATGAAATTTCAAGTTACCCAAAATAGCCATGGGTTATTTTGGACAACATTTATCTCCATAATAAACACATGTGTCAGTTCATATACGTCATAGAAGATTCATTGGAACAATAGATGGAAATTTTCAACAATTATACACCACTCCTTTGAGACATTTTATTTTTACCTTCTAAACCACCTATACATATTCCACATTCCTTGGAGAAACGTACCCCTATACTAGTATAGTTATAGTATTAATTTCTTTAAATAAATTAAGGAAGGAATACCAACACATCCACCTCAACAAAATGAATTTTATTTTCATATTATTGTATAAAATGAAGGATAAAGGTGTTTGATATTTATCCATGTTATATGTTACCCATGTTTTGTAATACAATTTTTTTAATATTTTGTGATTGTTTATGTGTGTGTGTGAGGGTGCGAGCATGTGTGCACATCCTTATTTGTTTCCTAATTTTTGTCTAGTATGTTGTGTTTGATTTAAAAAGTTGAGTTATTTTCATAATATTGTTATGGTTACATTGACTAAGGTATCCTTCTTATCTTGGTTATCTCTCTTACAAAATTATGTGAAAGTCACTTTGCATGATTATAAGAGTTCTGGAATTGCATTTTTTATTAATGTTTTGTTGAGGATTTGAAAATCGTTTATTATTAGTTCATTATGGGAAATATCTATATGTAAGGTGTTGAGCATCTAGATTCATACTAGTTTACCCCTCTTAAGGAGATCATTGTGTGTGTGTGTGTGTGTGTGTGTGTGTGTGTGTGTGTGTGTGTGTGTGTGTGTGTGTGTGTGTGTGTGTGTGTGTGTGTGTGTGTGTGTGTGTGTGTGTGTGTGTGTGTGTGTGTGTGTGTGTGTGTGTGTGTGTGTGTGTGTGTGTGTGTGTGTGTGTGTGTGTGTGTGTGTGTGTGAATTGAACATTTGGGAATCGGCGCCTTGTTTTATAGCATTATTTTAAATTCATTATGCAGGGATAACCATATTATTGTTATCTTTTAAATACTTTGATATCTATAAAATTATAATATCATGCTAATTAGAACTAATTTTTTTGATTAAAATGTTAGAATTAACCAAATTATTCATATGGTTATGTTTGATCCCTTGAACTGAAATGTTACACAATCATATGTTTCAAAAATTTCCTTTCCTATTTAAAATTAGACACCATTTTTATTAGATGATTGTTTTTTTGCATTATGAGATGAGTGTGTTCTTTGTTTGAACTTCCCTTATTTTTTAGATTTGCAATATCAAGGGGTTGGCATCCTAATGGAAACATTATTCTTTCTAAAAAATTGTTAATTGGTTACAATATTATGTTAACTTTCTTGATCTCTCCCTTTCGCTTATGTGGCCTCATAATACAAAAACAACCCATTATATTGCATCATTAGAAACATGTCTTACTACATCATGTGGGATATACCTTTAAGTACATCATGAAATATATATTGCAACTTTGAAATATTTATTATTTAAAACAATTAATACCATATTGGATGGTATACTTTGTTTTTGGTACCAAATAAAACATAATACACTATGACCCTTATACCAATAAGGATGGTGCCAAAATGGTAGTGGCATTTCTATTAACATAATATTTTAATTGTATTTGAATAAATAACTATCATAGAAAAATTCCTTTTCATGTTTTTTTAGTTTTCAAATTTAACCTTGTACTAGAGGAATGCCTCAAAAATTTCCCCTAGTTTTGTAACATCCCTCTCTTTTAGTCCCAAAAATTTATTATCTTATAAGAAGTCAATTGATCATTGACTTATATTTATAAAGCCATTCACTAGGAGTCTTATCTCACTTCAGAAAATTCTGTTAATATATAAAATCATTGTTGGATAACAATCACAAAAGTTGATTGATCAGTTCTTAAAACCATTGGTTTGTATTAAGTGCTTATAAATATTTTATTACATATATACATAATACTCTCAGTTTATTTGAATGCAAGAATAGTGATTGTCCAAGGGACCATCTAAGCCTTTACACGGCTTGCACTTCAAAGTTCCAGGTATGTAAACATTCAAAATTTATGATTTTTTATGAATGGTAAATAAGGTAATGATATTGAGTCAACCATAAGCTTACGATATAGGGTGAAGGTATAAAAATGTAAATATGTGTGGATGTTTTTTAATTAGTGGCATCTGTAATGTTAAAAAAAGGATATATATATATATTCAATGTTGTTAAGTGGTGGTATAAATTTCAAATGTTATTGATTTTTGGATAGGGGAATATAAACCTAGACCTAAGTGGACATCATGCGAGTCATGCTCGAACCATTCTAATTAGTTAATTTTGGAATTCACGGAGTATGGATTACATGGAAAACAATGTGAAGTAATAAAAATTGTGTGGCAGAATTAATAAGGTGGAAAGGTTTTAGGTTTATGGCATTTATTGTGGCCAGAATCCTTGGGAGAAGTTCACTTCCCTGAGAATCCAACTCCAAACCATTTTAATTCATTCTCTTTGTCCATTTTTATTTTTTAGTTAATCTTCTATTTTTGTGGGAGATGGATATACTAGAATCTCTCCTCCACTGCGCTTGTTTTTTGGCCATGGGCATGATTTCAAGATTGAGGATGGAGCTAGTTTATGGTAAAAAGAAATAATTCACTTTCAATATTGTTGTTTTTTATTTTAAAGGAAGTTTCAGGAGGAAGAAAGTGAATTTTGGTAAAAGTGTGTATAAATCTTACATGAGTTCCTTCCTTACTCTCTGTAACATGGTTTCTATGATTTGATAATGGTGATCCAATATTTTGTTGGTCTATTTGCTTCAAAACATGGGTATACCATTGTAAAGTTCATTTATATATAGTATATTGTCTTGCATGTCAAAATGTGAGCCAGGTATTGTTATTTTTCCTTGTATGAGAATGAAATATGATCTGGGTAGAGTAAAAAAGAGGTCTGTAAAATAAACATGAATTCGATTTAGTGATTTCATAGATATTTGAATATCTATTAAATGTGTATTGTATATTTCTTTCCTGATTGTTAAGGAAAATATGAATTGGTTGAGTATATTGGGTCTATAGTATAAATGTGAAATAGATTAGATATTTTCATGACCATGTGAAGTAATATTAATTGTGTATTCTTATTTTTATTTGAGGTGAATAATATACGAACTGTGCTAATTTATATTGTGTTTATATTCAAATGTGGCCTAGTATGGTTATTTGCATGACTGTGTAATGAAATATTAACTGGGTATGGTTAAAATTTCAAGGAGATAGTATGAATTGGGTAAATTTGTATGAAAATCTAGAAATAAGACAATCATTTGTTTTATGAAAGAGAAACTATAAGATACTCTATTTAACATTTTTGGTGCAATACAATCTGGATATAAGTATTTTACAAAAAAACGAGTCTGAGTTCTAAGAACTTCCACTATGTTGTATTTGATTGTATTTTTGAATGGAAAATGGGTATAGTTGAATAAAAGGCCATATGGTATATGATTTGATTGGAATGGAAAAGGGTATTATGAGACTATATGTGTTGAAGAAATGCTTTTCGTTTCTAAAAAATTAAATCCTTGGTAATGTTGAATTATTTAGATTCTGAGCATAAATTTATTGTAGGGTATGGAAATTGTTTGATTTTATTTAATGAGAATGAGTGATTTTATGTTTGGTTTTTAAAATATTTATATATGACTATTTGCTTATTGGATTTTCCTTTTATTATCTGAAAAATTGTACATGTATATAAGGTAGATATGTTATGGATAAGAGAATGTATAAGGTTAAACAATGACATATCTTTAATGGGTTTACAATAGATTATCGAAGGCTTAGTTTAAATGTTCTCAAGGGATTCTTATCCAATTTGTAAAACATAAGTATAGTCATTTAACTGATTTGAAAATACTATATGAAAATAAGGATGTCAAAAATAGGTGATTGGACTGGTGTATTACTAGTTGTAGGATGAAAGATTTGTATTGATTGAGAAATATTTTTTTATGAACATGTGCTTATCTAGGGAATGATTACTTGAGTTAGATTGTGAATATTTTCTATATTATGGTTCTGTATCTATATTTAAGAATATTTAATGAAAATATATTCATAGGGACTTTAATTTTAATGTAATAGCATTGATTGATGGATGAATGTAAATTGTTATTTCAGATTGATATACTATGATGACTCTATTATTGTTATTATAATGATAATTCAGTATAGATAGTGTTATCTAAATTTTGGTTTAAAAAACTTGTTGATATCTTATTATAGAAATTACATTAGGAGGATTAAAATTAGTTCATGTAATTTTTTATGAACTAACACATGTATATTTGATTTTTAATGAATTTACATGTAAACAGTGAAGTTATGAAGTAAGTTATTCAGTTGATTTTCATACCTTGATATATATGATCATAGGGTCTTCCATATATAGACTTTATCTCTTCATTAGGTTACAATGGTGTTGTATGATTTCATGATGAAATATTAAATGAAAGAAGGGTTGATGACCTTGATGTATAGTTGTATTTATGAGATTTGTAATGAAGGAGTTACATTTGAACATTGTAAAAGTTTTTATTAAAAAAATTATGAAGACCCATTAATGTTATTATGTGTACTAGAATACATTGTTTATCTTTATGATAAAGGCGTATAATTTTTATAATATGATCTTTTAGTAAACTATTGATTGGTCACAAGACCCTTATGGTGAAAGATTAAGATATTACTCATTATGAGATCTTAATGAATCTAATATTATGAGTGGACTTAAATAAATAGTAAGAAAGGATGAACCAAATAGAGTAACATAGACTACCACATGGGACCACATGGGATGTTAATGTGTTAATGAAATAAATGAACACTAAATGGTAACAATATCATCTTACTTCCTAATAGAAATTATTAGGATAAATAATTCAAAATATAATCTTATTAGTAATAATAAAGTATGAATTTTATGAATGAAATAAATCGAGAGTTATTAATCCCTGAGGAAATAATTGAACTAATCCTTATAAAGGAAGGGTGTTAACATCTTTAAACTAGGAATCAATTTAGGACACTAAGACAATAAAATGACCTAGTAATTCCTAACCCTATTAAAATAGGCTCACTTGGGACAACAACTTAAATAATTTCCAATGCAATAAAATTTCAAAGATTAGGAAAATATAATAAGGAACTGAAGAACCTATAATTGGTCTTGCATGACCAAAACCCAATATAATTGGAATAACTAGGTTACAAAAAAATAATCGTGAGATGTAAAGTAGCTTTAATAGTAAACCTTAAAGATGATAAAGAGTAAATATAATTTCATGCCATCAATTATCTACTTTGAAATAGTACTAACTAGGGGTAGTTTTGAAAAATGGAAAGAAGACGTAATGGAAGTAATTCCATTATGTCGTCTCTCAATTTTCCATAAGAACCTGAGTTAGTTATGGATATTTTCATCTACAAATATGGTCTTGTAAATAATAATTCCTCATTCTTAACATGTTCACCTTCATAAAGAAAATATCCAAATAACTCTATTGAGATAAATGTTTGGTGACAAAAGACTATATCTCTATGATTTTTTGTGGTCTCGAGATACGATGTTTATACATGGCGAGAAACTTTGGCCAAAGTAATGCAAGTGGATGATTAAATTATCTATGCTCCTTATCCTTAATGATATATGTCAAATAATGGAATACAAAGATTGAATTTTGTGGTAGACATTTAAGGATGGAAACATAGTTGTCTCAACTTTGAAAAAGGTAAACCTAAACATACTAAATATTATATGATTACTATTAATGAGTTGAATTAGGGCCGAATTAAGGTTTCAGAGTGCCCTAGGTAGTACATGGAGAGTATGCCCCCAAACCCCTAGGGACAAAGTAGCTTTTCTATTCTGTTCATTATTACTACAGTCTGTACAGTTTCTGACATTTACCATTTTTACATAACATTTCAGCTCACAAAAACATATTATACCTATTCCATGGAAATTTTATTCTCTAAAAACACTGGATTTGTAAGATTAATACCTATTCCTTGCTTCACTGGAGGAGAATTTGATATACTCATGGGATGTTCCTACAACTGCATTGTAGAGCCTGCTCAGAAACTATCTTCTGCTAACAATAACCAAACACAAAATGTCAAAGATTTAATATTTTCGTAGTCCATGTATCTTAAAAAGGTTTTTGGATTAACTGTGTAGATTTTTTCTATCAATATTTCAGATCATAAAAAAAAAATTATGGATCCCACATGTCAATAGAAAAATTTTGTACAGTTTTTCAAATTTTTTTATTAACAAAATATTAAAAAATGCAATGTAGACTGTAAGAAAAGAAAAAAAACAAAACATAGTGAACAAAGACTTTTAGGTTAAAACTGTGTCAAAAATAGTTGGCTCCACATTTTGTGTCATTTCTAGATAATAGTTCAAGAGAAGTGACTGTAATGTCGAGCCAAATATCTTTCACACATTTTTTCATAAAAGTAAAATTGTTCACTAATCTATAGAAAGTGAAAGCATTAAATCTATCATAAAATACACAAAATGAAAAAAAAAAATTGAACTCACCTAAACATTGTGGTGGGATTGAAGCAACTCTTTCCTACTCTAGAATGGTTGCACAGAAATTAATCCAATTCCTGTGTAGCAGAAAAAGAATGGATTCTGAGAACAAGATGCCAAATGAGGGTTCAATAACTAAGAAACACCAAACACCGACTGTGACATTGTCCACGGACCACCGCCCACACTTGGCACACAAGAATTCAAATTGGAAAACTGCTCTCGTAGTGGTAGTGGTTGTTAAAAATTAATGTTGACAATTGTCACAAAATTAAACAAATGGAGTTTACAGAGTTTTAGTGAGATTGAGAAATAAGAGAATTTAAGTTAAGAATAGTCGCTCCAAAGTTAAGAAGTTAGAACAGTCACTCAAAAGTTAAGAACAGGTCCACAGGATGTGTCATGGTGTTTGCAGTTCTACTAAAGAACAGTTGTCATTCACTCTAAAATTTATTGCCGCAGGGCAGGGCAAGGAGATTTGGGAATCAGAGAACAATTCATAAAATGAATTTGAAACTGTAATTTGTAAACATGCTAACAACGATGCCCTCCTTTTATATCAATTCTTTTTTAAAATTTTAAACAAAGGTCCTCAATCCTTAGCAACTAGCCTCAGTGCCTAGCCGACCTGCCACCTGGAATTTTTTACACAAAATGCGGGACCCTCCTTTTTGTGCGCCCTAGGCAACTACCTAGGTTACGTAGGGTAAAACATGGCCCTAAGTGGAATGAAGGGAGAAATGTATTACCCTTCTTAGTTGCACAAGGTTTATACACATAAGAGTTATTATATGGATAAAACTAAACTAATAGTCAGTAATCACGTTTGATAATTGATTTCTCTAAATAATCTTTATTTCACTTATGTGATTGAATATGAAGATTTTTGCAGTCTAAAAAAATCTTCAATTTTTGGGAAATTATTTTGAGGCATTACAGGTTTTCATTTTTCATCTTTATTATTATAATTCCTTAATAATATTATCCTTATATGTTTGATTGGATTGACACCATAATTTAAAATTCGTCCTCCTAATAATGAATTATTAGGTAGGTTCTAGATAAATATGTTTACTTTTTTTACCTCCTCCTCTACTCTACTGAAACCTCGTGATACCAAAAATACCCATTATATTGTGTATTATAAAACATGTCTAACTACACCATGTAGAATATTAATTTAAGTGCATATAAGATTTTTATCTATGAATCTAAAATTATTATCCATTCAAACAATTAAACCCAAATTATTTATCTTGTTTGATTCTATTTTAATATATCAAAGTCACATAAATATTCATTAAGAGTTAGGGTCAATAATCAAATGTAACCATATGCTACAATAGTATGTAATTCATTGAATTAGGTTTTTATTTTGAATCTCCATTACTCTAATTCATTTAAATTATGGTCCTTATAGCAAAGGGGTTGACACCATAATGGAAGTGGTTTTTTTAATAGCATAATAGTTAATTAGTTACATTTGTGAGATGAATTTTTAATTTTTTTACCTTCTCTTCGCCTCATTTTTGGGTTCATAATACAAAAAAAATCTCATCTAATTTTGTTTGAATATATAATTTCCATATAAAATCCTTGAGAGGTAGGTTGAATAGTCAAATTCAACCTTTTTCTATATGATTTCCTTACTCATTGACCTTTTTTCCATATTTAATCTCCATAATCCATTCATGTAGGTAAATAGGTTTAATTTTTAAGTTTTTCTTAAATTTCAGGAGTGGAAAAAAGTAACACAATATATTTTCACGTTTGCACCCTAAAAACCCTAGGAAACAAATTTATTTAAAACCTAAATAAATTTTATAAACCATAGGAGAAATTATGTAAACCTTAGGGATAATTTTATAAACCCTAAGGTAAATTGTGTTAACCCTACAATATATTTGAAGAAAAAATATTTAAACCATAAATAAATTCTAAAAACCCAAGAATAAATGATACAAACTATAGGGAAAATTATATCAACCCTAGGGTAAATTTTGTAAACCATAGGGTAAATTACGTATACCCTAAGAACCCTTGATATCTGAGATAATTTAGGAAATGGGGAATGGTTGGCATAATTCCAAAACCTAAAGAATCATAACTATAATACCTCTATAATTTGATACCATTATAACATAAAAATACTTTATTTAGGGATTATGACCTCCCTAAACCATTATTCAAAATAGCTATGATAAAATCAAAATGATACCATAAGAGAATCATCACATTCAATAATATTCAATGGTTTATAATATGTTAACTCTTTATAAATACAAGAGAGAAAATAAATATAAAACACAAAATTGAGATTAGATATATCATACATCTAATACTTGTTTTCGTAAACCACTCATAGAAAGTGTACTAATTCAAAATATTAAGATCTCCTCCTTAGACCCTCTTTTATTCTCCTCAAGTTTTTTAAAAATATGATTTTGGAATTACCAAAAGTGGTAGGAGTATGGATTATCCTTAATATATAGGGAAATATTTGGCCCCAAAATATTGGCTAAGGATGGGAAGGCGCGTAGGCACGTGAGACCTACTTAGAGAAGGGCACGTAGGTTGAAGGCATGCAGGGAAGGGTCCTAGTAGTATGTTGCAAAAAATATGGCGCATGTGCAAGGAAAAATAGGTTTTGTACTTAGTCATATTCAACATCCTAGGAAACACACGAGAAAAGCATAACCCTTGTGGATAAGGTGCCAGCCTGATGACTGTGGGATCAAAAAGGGAATATTCCAGGCATGAGATGTAAGGTTCCAAAACACATCATTGCTTGGATCTTGGATCTAGGAAGGCATGATCATATGGAGGAGCACTTCAACACTTGGCAACTGATCTGTAACTTTTGAAAGGCATGGCAGTGGGTGTCGAGGTTATAAATACAAGCATCTGATAGAAGAAATATAAAGTTTGTGGAAAATAGAGGGTGGAGAGCATGGAGGAGATAAAAGAGAGGTGAAGCTTTGAAAAAATATAATGAGGGTTCTATGGGTTGGGATTAGGAGAATATAGGAATCATGGAACATTTAGAGGGATGGGTATGCATTCATTTTTTGAATTCTAAACATAGTGTAGTTCTGATGCATGAGTTGGCTCTACATGGTTATGTGAGGATCTGTTATGACCTCAAGGGATGTAATGTAGATTATTGGATCTGTTAATACAAATATAAGGCTTTGTTATTACTCATACACATGTTCAGAAGTATAATACTTATGCATTTCCTTTATGTATGAACCATTTCCATATATTGTTTGCTATTTCTCTTTTTTGGATGCTATGAGATGACAACTCGCTCTAGGTTCTTAGAATGTTTGCATGGTTTTTTTATGTCCTTCTACATTTGATTATCTATCATAATATGGTTAATTCTCACAAAAATCACATAAAGGAGAGGCTCGATGCCCGCACGTGCCTCAGGTGAGCACCTATCACCCATTGGGTGATAGGCCGAGGTGTATGGGATTAGACTATTGGTCTAAGGGTATAAAATATGACTACATCTTGGTTCCATTGCCAGGATCTCTTTTCAAAGTTTTTATGAGAAATGACATGCATCTTTGTCCTTATAATGCACGATGACAAAGTGTTTGACCTTGGAAAGTGTTGAAGCATGGTTTAAGAGCACGAAGAATGATTTTTCTCAAAGATTCAGCACTTGACCTGAGTTCAATGCACATAGATGGGTAGAAGAGAACTTATACCACGATCTATATAAGAAATTATTCTGTTGTTTCCCAGTAGAACTATATGAATGGCTTTTAGCATATGCATCTAGATTGATCTAGTACTATAGATCATGCATATGGACCTAAGATGACTATCAGAGGCTTTAGGATGTAGTTATGACTTGGACGTGTGTTGTTGATCACTAGTGGAAGAGATTTTTGACTAGTTATACTCTTGAATACACCATTTCTATGTATTCTTGCCTAGAAGTTGCTGAGTTTGAGTTTTTGAGGAATCTTAGAGGATCATTTCTGCATGTTATTCCTTTTTCTATGAATCTCTTGGTCATTACTTTGAGTTTAGAATCATTTCTCATGGTTGGCTAAGATTCTCTGAGTGCTGAGAGAGGAAGCTAGGGTGGAGGAAGATGGAGGACATTATGGTTGAAAAGGAAAGGGAGGAGAGACGACACAAGTATAGTAAAGCTTGTGAAAGGGAGATGGCTAGACAACGTGAGGTTGCAAGTATGATGGATCTATGGAGAAAGACATTGTGGGAAGGAGTTGAGTTTCAGGAAGAGGACGTGGAACCCCAAGTATTTTGTGCTACCCCATCTTGGAAATCACAGGAGAGAGGCCCATTCAGCTTCTAATGAGATTTTGTCACATGGAGAAAGAAGAGCCATCGACACACATCTAAACCCACATGGCAACCAACCCCTGGTGCTTGGTTTTCTAGATCAATGGAGAAGGATTGTTAATCCAATTGGTATAAGTGAGAGTAACCAATCTATGCCCAGGAGATATAATTTCTCATGTAGGACATCCATGGCTACGTAAGACATTGTTGTATTTGGAGGAATCTTTAGACAAGGTGCAAGTAAGCAAGGTTTAGGTATTGTGTTTGGGAGTGACACAAGACATACAACTGGTAGTGGGACAATATCATAAACCATCGATGCGTAGTTTAGTGGGACATTGGGAACACTAGGCGCAACAACTACAATCCCTTTACTGAATGCAAGAGGTGGATCTAGTGGGTTAGGAGGAACATGACCTGGTGGATCCAGTGGATTTGGTGGATAAGGAAACATTTGAGGAAACCAAGGCTCTAGATTGGGGGGAAAAGGACCCCAGCCACTGCCCCAAGTGTTTTTTGAGATATATTTACACTTTCTAGACTATAGGGGTATTGAAGATGCTACAAAGCATGTGCACAAGTGTGAACTACTATGGCACGTGAAAGGAATCATTACCCTAAAGTGGAAGGCAAGTTAGTTTACAACAACGTTGCAAGGGTGCACAAATTGTTGGTATAGGAAGTATGACCACCATCAGACAGTGGTAGACTACACCACATTGAAGAAATCCTTCCTAAAAGAGTTCCATATCCCTGAGTTTGAGTAGAAGAGCATCAACTCTCTGAAAGAGATCCAATAGGCAATGGAAGAGAGTGTGCGGGAGTATGAAATTCTTATCAAGAATATCTTGTCTAAACTATCCTCTGACAGTCATCCTTCTCAACATGATGAATGGTTTGTCAGAGGATTGATAACACCATTTAGAAGGGCTCTATCACACAAGACTTTCATAGAACCACGTGGGGCATTGGAAGCTACCCTGCGTACTGAAGCTATTGGGAGCATTGATACTGGTTCTAGTCTTTTTCTAGAGGCTCAAATTTATGTAATGGCCAATTAGTTGGAGAAGATCTCTGCAAACTCAACACATGAGGTTCATAGTGGGATTTGGTGTACCGACTGTGAAGTGGAGGGGCATGCAAAGTATAGTTTCCCTTAGAATTTGGTGCGTGATATGTCGGTAGACTACGATATTTTCCATGGGGATCATTATGCAAGTAGATTCCCTCTACTCCAACACATAATACACAAGAATGTTTCTTGCTATTACAAGATATGTACCTCTACAACCCATGATACTAAGGATTGCAGATTGATTGATCAAATCCATGATGTTATTAATTTGGGTGTGTGCCATACTAGCCTTACAATTAGTTCAAATGAGGATGACCATCGTTATGAAGGGTGTGCATATGGAGGAGTGCGTAGAAGAGATTTTTGTGGAGGATTTTGTGGTCACAATAATTGCGGTGGGGAATGAAATGAATTCTCATGAAGAACCAGTTATAACTGTGGATCTATAGAGAATTACAAATGTGAGTGTCTTGATCTATTATAATGCTCAAGGTACAAAAAGAAACATAAGTACAAAGAATATCTAGAGCTCTATGAGAATATAAACCAGCAGCACTAAAAGGACAAAGGCATTGGGATGGTGAGCATCAAGAAGGCTGATTCACAGTGGATGCCACAAGTGGTGCGTGAGTGAGATGTCAAGACAAAGGACACTAGTTTCAAGAGAGGAAGTGGTACATGGAAATTCTCTGAACCCCACTCATTAAAAGGAGGTGTATCAGGAGACTATGGATGTGACTCAAAGTTTACAAGGGGAGATCTAATGTCTCAAGGAGAAATCAAGATAATTAGAGCAAAGGAAGGATGCTGAGGTTCCAAGGAATGATCTGGATGAGGTCAATTTTTTTTGTAAAATGTTAAGGAAAGAGAATATTATTCCCTTGCTAGGATAATGGTGAGAGATAAGGTACCATGCACCAAAGAAGAGCACAAAAGATAGGTCTTGCATGTAAAAACTCCCCCTCATCGCCTTAGATTTGATAAGGAGATTACTTTGAATGTAGTTTTTGATAGATGGCTTCTGAGCAATATTCTCATCGACATGGGAGTAGAGGTAAAATTTATTACATTATATGTCTCACATCATATGGGAAGGCCCATGTTATAGCCATCTTCGAATGTGTTGTATATGGAAAATAAGACTAAGGAAGTTGCCAATAGAGTCCTGAAGGATGTAATTATCACCATTTAAGGGGCTACGCTCATTGGAGACTTCAAAGTCTTGGCACTCACCAAGGAAGATGGCTTTCCAATGTTGCTTGGGTACCCATGGTGTTACAAGAACAATGTCGACCTATGGTTTAACAAAGGGTATATCATCTTTGAAAACAAGAAAGAAAGGATGATCATTCCTTTGACATATGGGAAGTTGACTCCCTATACTAAGCCCTTAGGAGAAGAAGTCCTTGATAGAATTTATGTGTGCTTCATCAAAGATCCTAGGATAATTCACCCCATGAAGGGAGTTATCCAGTTTGAGGATGCTCAGTCTTTGAGTGATACCACTAGTATGGCATGCGAAAATTCGGCACATGGAACTTATGAGTTGATTGGGAAACACTTGAGAGGATTTGTAATAAGGGTAAAAAAAGCATGCTCTTTTAAGTGCCTAGAAGGAAATAATTTTCCAAGCTTCTTTGGAGGAGCATACCTTCAAAGTTTCTTGCAGGAAATGGAGGCTTAATGGAAGAATGAGGACAAGAGGAGGGAAATGCTCAACTATAACCTACTCAGAACTATAGCGTGCTGGTGGGATACACATCGGGAGAACATCCTAGAGTGGTGCAAGGTAAGAAGCACATTATCAGTAAGTTTCTCAAGGAGAAATGCACCCATGGTCATACAAGACTACCATGGTAAAGAGACCACCTCATTTCATATCCAACCATAAGAGAAGGCCTGAATGGGAAGCACAGAAGTGTTACCACCTTCATTATGGGTACATTGGTGGTATTCAACCTTACAAGGTTGTGCATGCACTTGGTATGTTCATTCAGATATTTTTCATCAAACAAGTAATTGGAAGGAGTTGGTGGCTGATCTCATTCAATTCTTCGAGTATAGGAGTACCAAGCCATTACTAAATAAGGCATTGTAGGTGATAAAGTTCCTTACAATGGGAGATAGTGCTATGATAGAGGATAAGATACTAGAATTATTGGGTGAGCCTAATTTAGAGATGTGCTTCAATGAATAAGAATCATAGGAAGTACAACTTGAGCATGTGTGCATGGAAAAATAAAAAGGAAAGATGGTCTATTTAGTATATGGTGAAGAAATGGAAAATTTAGAAGTTAAACATACAAAAGGTACGTGTGAGGTCATAGATAGCATTGATGAGTGAGAATTCACCTACCATGAGCCCTTTAAAAAAATAATGTTAACATTGAAACGGAGATAGAAACTAAGGAAGGCATCATTGGGGACTATTGGTTGGAAAAATAATTTTCAAAGGTGATTTATCTATTATGCAAGTTCCAAGATTTATTTCCTTATGGGAACCATGAACTCAAAGGTGTTCATCATTCCTCTGGAGAGGTGAAGATCAATTTGAAGGAAGGTACGTGCCTGATTTGGAAGAGGCCTTATTAGATGAATCTAAATTTACATGTACTGGTAAAGGAAGAAATAGACAAGGTGATAGCATATGGTATCATTGAGGTAGTAGAAGAATCAAAATGGATAAGCCCAATGTTTATCAGTATCAAGAAGGATGTTAGGGTAATAATATGTGTTGACTTCAAGGATCTGAATGTAGTATGTCATCGATCCTTTTCCAACCCCCTTTACTGAAGAAAGTTTGGAGGGAGTATCCGGGTGTGAATTATACTCTTTCACAGACGGGTTCTTAGGGTATCACCAAGTCAGGATTTCCAAGGAAGACTAGAGAAAGAAAACTTTTGCCAATGAATGGGGAAGTTTTTCCTACATGGTTATGCCTTTTGGATTGAAGAATGTGCCTATTGTGTTCTTGCACATTGTGGTACAAGAATTCCAGGACTTCATCCATAAGTTTCTTCAAGTGTACCTGGATGATAGGACTATGTATGGATTGGTGAAAGACCATTGTGACAATTTGAGGCTGATGTTTGAGAGATGTCAGAAATTGAGAATATCCCTCAAAATTAAGAAATATTTTTTTTTACTCCATTTGGAATCCTGTTAAGACACATTATATGAAAAGAAGGCTTATTTGTGGATCCCACCAATTTTTTAGTTATTATAGGATTAGGGGAGCCTACAAGTCAAATTGTAGTGTGCAGATTCCTTGGGCATACGGGATACTACAGGAAATTCATCAAGGGATATGCCAAGATTGCTATGCCCTTGGAGGAATTATTAAAACACAAGAGTTCCCTTGGAGGATATTCATCAAGGGATATGACAATATCTCCACTTTTTTTCTTAAACCACACATAGAAAGTGTAATAATTCAAAATATTAAGATCTCCTCCTTAGATCCTCTTTTTTTCTCCTCAAGTTTTTTAAAATCTAATTTTGGAATTACCAAAAGTGGCAGGTGTATGGATTATCCTTAATATATAGGGAAACCTCATATCATCTTACATTATGTGAAAGTGACACTTGTCCCTTCCCATGGATTTGTATGTATCACAAAAGTATTACCATCCCACAACATCCAACTAAATGCACTTAATGGATTAAAAAATGTATTTCACACCAAAGATTTATTTACCCTAATTTAATTTCTCCATCCTACATAGCATTATGATAGTCTTTAAATTCATAAAGAAAAAAAATATCAAAAAATATCTTCCTAACTATTTGTAGTGAATTGTGTGCACCCTTCTAAGTTAGGAAACTACTCAAGTGTTTGAAGGTTTCTTCAACAAAAAATGGTAGCAGCTCTAAGATGTGCAACCTTAATCCTTGAGATAAACCTCTAGAATAAGGTTAGATATTTTCCATAATATTTATAGACTAATCACTACTCTAATCTAACTAAAGCCTATGCAAAGTTAAGTGGAAAGAGTGCTGAAATTTAACAAGAATGGTGATACAAAAGAGTATGAAGGGATCACTCTCCTTGAGATAAAATAAAAATGGAAGAACATTGTGATATAGAGGTAAATAAGAGTCAAAATTCCCATTACATTCTACCATCCTTTAATCCTTTGCATAAATGATAAAAAGGACTAAAATTATACAGATATAATTCATACACATTATATAATAACATAAGAGAAAGGTATGATGTAACATCACAAGCCAAAGGATATATATTTATCACAATCAAATAGATATTATTTATTAAGAAATTCACAATATTTCATGGTAATTGAAAAGGTAGTGAATGCATTACATTATACATAGTTCAAAAAAAGGGTTGTCACAAAATTAAAACACTCAGAAACCAATTGGGAAGAGTTTCTTTATATTTAAGAGAGGATAGTTTGACTTATGAAACTCATTACATTTGTAGAAGGAGAAGAGAGAAGAAGGGACCTGAAGATGCAATGAGAGATGCTCAACTTTATTAACCCTTCCAAATTACCCCAAAATGGCTAAGAAGGTAGTCCCCTAGTCTCATGATGATCCAAACTCATGGGGGTGCCTTAGATTGCAAGAAAATATTCATATATTTCCTATGTGAATGAGTTATAACTTATATTAAAGAATTTCCATGGAATCAGGGGAGAGATAAATAATGAGTTATCAACTGTCTATTTTTGGTGATAATCATGCTTTAGACCACTAATAACAACTCATTTATTGCTACACAAACCATTTAACCCATTCTCTTCATTTTCTAGGGGGCATGAGGATAATATACCCTTGAAGAAGCATTATGAGACAAAAAGGAATCAAACAAAAACATATAATAGAACTAATTTGGGCATTGTTGTCACCTCTTCATGAGTTGTAAATTTTCTTCTCTATTCTTAGAGTTATTTGGATTTGATGACTATTAAATACCCTTGTATAAGTCTCCTAAGAAAAATCCTAGTTCTAAACAGTTAGTCATTTTTCAAAAAAATTAGTTTTAACGCTTTTAAAGTATTTTTGAGGTATTTTGGCTTTTTCTGTCCCTCATGTCCCAAGTTCATCTGGGTCATCTGTTCCTCAATTTTCTGCTTTTTCAATTATTCTTTCTTTTCCTTTGTTGTCGGCTATTTCAGATTTGTGCATCCCGGCTGTCCTGACATCCCAAGTGTGGTCTATGTCAATTTTTTCGGACTTATCCGATTTCAGTATATTATGGCTATTTCGGCTTTCTGTGTCCTAGTTATCCCAGGTGCCACATGACAACCATTTCCCCATAAAGCCACCTTTTATAATTTATATTAATGTTAGCTATTTCGGCTTTGTGTGTCCCATCTGTCCCAATGTCCCTTGGGATAGTTGTGCAAGAGTTTTCCACTTTTTTCACAAATCGGCTATTTCAGCTTTGCTCGTCCCAGGCATCTTGATGACCCATGGGACTATTGTGCACTTTTGATCTTCCTTACCCGATTTTCATTATTTCATGGTCAATAAAAGTATTCATTACCCCATTTATTACAACATTTACCTACTTGGGTTTAAAATGCTTATAAATATTTTGGTAATTGGTCATTTTGTATCACCTCACTTACGAATTGATATTGACCATTCGTGTCCTCTCTTCTCCACCATTTATAGCTGTCTTCGAGTCATGTTCCATTCTTTTTCAAATCTAAAGGTGAATTTTTTTTTGTGAAATATCAAGGTGCTGATCAAGGAACTAAGTAATCCTTTCTCACAAGTAGTCTTCTACTCTAGCCACAAGATGAAGATTATTTTTAAAGGTCATGAACACCTTTCTTCCTTGGAGATGGCTGTACCAAACATTGGTGATATTGAAGTGAAAAACTTAGACTTGGATGAATTTTGGATTTAAATCAATTGTCAAAACCCTACTCCTATGGATCAATTGATTAAAGAAAGTGGGATTACAAAGGCAGGGGGTTTTCCCATTTCAGTTCAGTGTAACAATACGATTCTTTCTTGTAGCTCTTATTTTGATCCTGATACAAAATAAATCATTGATCCTCAAGGTCAGGTGGTGGCATGACTTGATAAATATTGCATTCGTACTTCGCTAAGAATTCCTTTGGTATAAAATTCAAATACTCTCACCAAGGATCAAGCCCAAACTCTTTTTTATTAAGACAATGAAAAATACAAGATCAGAATTTCCAAGTCTTTGTTCAAGAACCCTAAGAAAGGAGCCTCAAGGCTACCTAAGATAATGTTCAAAATTTATTTCCATGAAGAGTTGTCGGACGTCATCACTCTATTGGCTAGGATAGCTGGAATACCCACCACTCTTGAGTTTCACTTTTGGATGTACCCCTACATCAATATCACATGTGAGGGTAACTAGAATTTAAACTTAGCAGGAATCATTTTTGATATCCTGACTGAGAAATTATCAAATGTTCAGAGAACCCAAACCTTCTACATGACCTCCTATCTAATGTAATCTATTACAACTTATAGAGATTGGCTGGGTTTCTCTCATGTGTATGACACGAACTATGTCCCCATTTATATGTATCACCCATATTGACCTTGAAGATCAGTAATCATAAATTTAGGAGGGTGAATGATGCATTCACTATGTATATTACCAGGTTGTTGGAAGTAGATACTACTAAAATATTTTCAAATGAGGCAAAATAATTGATCAATGTCTATGACAACTTCTTCACCTTTTTCATATATAAGATTGGATGGATTTGAGGGAAAACCCCTAAAACTTCCCATGTATTGTAGTGATAAGATGGCCTTGGTAGAAATATGTAGACAATTAGAAAATTTTCTTAGAACTTTTAGGGACAAGAAGATTGCAAGTATTTATTTCCCAATCACACTGGGTAATTACACTTGCAGGAATTCCCTAGATCCTTAGAATGTTTATAGAACAATTGTCCCTCTCAACCTTCATTACTATAAGCCTAGAAATTTCTTTGACATTAAGGAGTTCATCTCCTCCACTTTCAGAATGGATTATCAACATCTTTCTGATATTGAAGACTACTGGGAAGATTTTTCAAATGATTATGAAGACAGGAGGAGATATTATGGGAGGTCATCTCTGCAGCAGGTCATTGATTTTGGTATATTTTATGTCCTTGAAGGACTAGAAAATGATGATGAAGAGCTACAGTCTCTTAAGCATGAAATATCAATTAAACATACTCCTATTAAAACCATTGATTGCTTTGTCAAGGAGAGAGATAATTTGAAGGAGATAAATAATCTTGTCCTAGTAAAAACTACACTTTGGTTTGAAAAGAAAATGAAGGGATTCATGGAAAGTAAATCTAAGTCCATTTCCAAAGATACCCCTACTCCTCAGAAGAAAATACCTTTTTTTATCTCTTGAGATAGTCGATCAATCTATTTCTTCTCCTCTAGATTCCTCAACTCTAGTATATACTAAAAAAGGGAAAATCAAAAAAGAAGATAAATTAGTTGATGTTATTCAAGAAAGTTAACCCTTTCCTAAATTAGAAGAAGCAAAGGAAACAATTGTGGACCTAGTTGATGATGATGATAGTTAGGAAAAACAATAAGAAAATCCTGAAGAGAAAACACCTAAAGCAGGCAATATGATGGAAGATCAATCAAAGGAAATGGTTTCAAATTCTGTAGAAATTTTTGCCAAGGAAGCTCCTGACTCTACTGAAATTGACACCTCTATGCTAGAGGTGGCTATTGTGCAGGCTCTGAGTGCTTCTACACTTGGACCCAATGCCCTTTCCACTTCTAGTTCCTCATTAACCTGGGTACAACCATTATAGGAAAGAAAGAAGAGAAAGGCTACTTCAAGTGTTGTTGTTCCAAATTTTGATGCAGTTGATTCTCTTATAGGTACTACTCCTCCCCCTCTGGATAAAAAGGAAAAAATAACATCAAGGTTGGTATCAGACTCTCAAGGTCAACAGTTCATGGAAATTGCAAAACCCAAGTCTAATAAAGATGAAAAGGACCTATCAATGGGTGATCTGGAGTTGACTAGAATTCCCCTTGGAGAATCAACCCTAGAAAGTGAAGTACATAATTTGAGGGAGACTATTTCTTGGGTGATTGAAAGAGTTGAGAAGGGGAAAAAACACAAGAGAAGTTGGAGGAGCATAACCAAATTCTATCTAGTTTCATCAAATCCTTATTAGCAAAAGATAAGCTTCTTGATCCCACTCCCCTAGCTTCCATCCCACCTCCTTCTATCTTTTCCACTGATGAAGTTCAAGCCATTAAATACATCCATAAGCATGCTACTTATAGTAAATCAATGGAAGCTATGGTTGATGATTTAATAATCATAGGCCTGAATTTTATTGAAGAAGCATTCAAGGCATATGAGAAAATTCTCAAGATTCAACTAAAATTTTCGACAAAACTCAACGGATTGGATAGAGAATTGAAATTTTGGAGCAAGTGCATTATAGAGCTCAAATTGATGAGAGAGATATATGTGAAAATCCTCTTGACTAATAAGGTTTTTGATGATGTTAAGTAGATCTGTCCAAATAGTGGGTCTTCAACATTGAATGGAAAATCAAAGTTCCTGAAGAAGCCATTGGAGAACTCAGGAATATCTTGCAGAAAGGAGATGATTTTAAATCTTGTGTCATATCTTACTTCTTGGATATACATTTCTAAATATTTAAAGAGAATTCAAGTGAAAAATTCACTATTCAGGAGATCAAATCCAAGTTCAAGGCTTTTTTTAAATAAAATCTATTCAAGCAAAATACCATCTCTAAGGAGAAAATGAAAGAAATTTGCACACTGAAGGTTTCCATCACAGATGCCAACAAGAGTTCTTGGAAAATGAAGAGTTTGAGAAAGACATGGAGAAGTTTTTGGGTATTTTGATTCATGTCACTACCAATACAACAATTACCCAAGGTATGGACATAGCTGCAACATTAAATCATTTCAAAAATCAAGTGCTAAAGTCAAAGGGGACTACAAGTGCTTCCACTAGTGTCTTGACTTCCTAATTATTATTTTCCTTTCTTCTTATAGAAATATCTAGTTAAGGTGTTTTTTATCCCTTTGAAATATTTTGTTATAAAAGAAAGGGATAAGCCAAGTTTGTAATATTTAATTAGATATTAGCTTTGGAGATTACAAGAAAGGAAACTGAAAAGTCTCTTTATAACCATTTTGTGGGTTATTTAAAGAAATTTTCTTATCATTGTAAAGGATGAACATTTTTGCTATCCAGATGTAAAAGAGAACATTGAAATACTCAATAAAAAAGAAATTTCACCCTCTCTCATGCTTCTTCTATTTCTATTCTTTGTCTGATTCATTCAAGGATATATGTATTTGAAGTAAGAACTTTGTGTCTTTCGGTTGATAAGTATATTTGTAAATTTGTGTCTAATACATGCATGTCCTGTGTTTGATATGCAAAGTCTAAATACTGTTATTTTATCAAGAATAAGTAAGATATATCTCTACTATCTATATGTCTTAAAATGCTCTCCTATCTTCTGTTTCTGAATATCAATCCCAACTTTTTCTATTTTCTTTTGTATTGAAAACCTTTTAATAAATGCATCTAAATATATAAAAATTAGCACCAAAATATTAAACACATGTTTATATTGTAAATATGAGTTTTTAAAAAGCTTTCAATAAGGGAACCTCTCCCAAAAAGAGGAGGGATTGTTGTCCCTTGACTGTTTCTTGTTTTCAAAATATTCTACAACCAATAGTGTTTGGTGCCCAATGTTGGGCACATATTGTGCATCCCACCAAAACAACTTCAATCGAACCAGAAACACTAACACCATGATAGACAGAAGATATACACAAGGTCAAGAGTACTTAGGGTTACAGATCCATATTTTTTGCTTATGAAACAACATGACTTCTCTTTAACCCCAAAGAGAAATAGAACGAGATCCACAAGAATTCCCCTTGTTAAAAATAGAACTGTAAGAAACATAGACTCACAAACCCAAATAAGCCCTAGTATTCAATCATTGGTGTTGGCTGGAGTCATAGTTCCTTTACAAACTATTTTTCCAAGAATGGCAGCACCTCTACCTTGGGGACAATGGGTTGGACCCTTGGCCCTTTCTCAACCATTGCATGATCTCCCAAAAGGGAATAGGAAAATATTTCCTAAATTCATAGGAGATGGAAAGGTACACCCAGATGAGCACATTGTTGCATTCATTGTGGCATGTGGTATACTTGGAGTGGAGCATGAAGATGTTTCCATTAGGATCTTTGTGGAAATGTTACAAGATAATGTTGCTTATTGGTTTTATCATCTCCCTACTGGAGCTATCACTGACTGGACCAACATGAGAACATAGTTTAGGATAGATTCAAACCTACTGAAGATGTGCATGCTCTCCTTGCCTAGATTTCTCAGATTAAGAAGGAACCATATGAGCATATGAGAGAGTTTGTTTTGAACTTTAACAAGTTGGTCAGTAAGATTCTAGTGGCCACTCAGCCTATGGATCAAATTCAAAAATGCTTTTTCTTAAATGCATAATTACCCGAAGTAAGCTATGCATTGAGAAGGGCTAACCTGGTGACTTTGGATGTTTATCAACACTTAGCCATAAGTGTTGAAGATGATTTAATAATTTTTGGGAAATTAAAAAAGGAACCTGCTAAATCTAAGGCCTCTTCTTCAGGAAATAACTCAGATCAATTAGTACAAAAATTGGCAAATGATCTCATAGCTATCAAAAAGTAATTGGCCCAGAATACTCCTTACAAGGATATTCCAAGGAGGAATTTTCAGCATTAAAATCGGTTACCCCCTCCCCAACCAAAACTAACAATTAAATGGCCACCTCTCAAAGTTCCTAGCAATGCAACATTTGAAGTTCAGGAACCAGAAGATGAAGAGGATGTTGAAGGTTATGGATAACTTAAGGAAGAGATAGATGAAACACTTGAGGTAGCTAGTGATTCTCAGGTTAACTTCCTCAACACTAAGGGGGTTGATGATGACCCAGATGATTATGATGAAGTAGTAGCATATATGAATAGTGAGTCATATGCTATCATAACCCAAGAACAAATGAGTAAGAAAAAGGAAGTGGTCCAGCCCACAAGAAAATATAAGGAGGTTCCAGTTACCATCCCAGTTGTTGCAAAAAGAGGAGCTCCTATTCCTACCACTTCTACTCAAAAGGTAAGTAATGCTAATACTCCCTCTACTTCTTCATCTTCATCTGTTAATAAGACAACCTCAAATGTCAAATATGATAGGCCTAAGTGTTATTCCCCTTCCAATGTAGACACCCTGTCTATCTCAAGATCCTTTGACATAATTGACCACCTAAAGAAAACTAAAATTTAAATTTCTAAGGATGATTTTTATCATACCCATCATGACGCCTTTTCTTAGGTTGTTAAATTTGTCAAATCCAAATCCAATCCTACACCTTCCACTTCAAAAGGCATTTTATCTACTCCCACCTCTACACCTCACCAAAAACAAATTGCCACAATCCCTTTTGTAACTGAGAAAATTGAGCCTTTCTATATCACTCTACTTATATTAGGTCATAGGATCAGTAATTGTGTTATTGATTCAGGAGCATTAGATAATGTTATGCCTGCTAAAGTTGCTCATGATTTAGGTATAACTTTGACATGCACATTTGGCTCTTGTTATTCTATGGAAAGTAAAAAGGTGTTGTTGGTAGGAAGAATCAAAGATTCACAAGTGGATTTTGCTGCTTTTCTAGAAAAGAGAGTCAAGGCTACTATTGTAGTAGTAGTAATTCCCCCATCATATGGCATGTTACTAAGTGGGAACTTTTGTAAAGAATTGGGTGGTGAAATTCAAATGGGTTGGTCACATGCTCTCATTCCAGTCAATGGGAAGATGAATATATTATTTCCTGAGAGACAAACATTATATATTGTGTAGAAGACTGATGATCCTAAAGCACAAATCCTCTATAAGGACAATTGTTGTGGGAACTACATGATCATGTCAGATAAGGAGATGAGAATTTCCAAAGGTGTGGTAAAAGACCCTAATGGTGTTTGGACCCTTGAATTTGATGGTAGTTGTTCTTCAGATGGTTCTAGAGTAGGAGTGGTCCTTTTTCTCCTGAGTAGAAGTATTTTCCCTTCTCCTACAAGCTTTAATTTGAAAAAACCAATAATACAACATAATATGAGGCTCTTCTTTTAGGGATGTCAATGGCCAAGGAGATGGGGGTTAATAATATCTATGTATGAGGGGATGTTGAACTCATCATTAAGTAAGTCAGAGATATTGTACAAGTTAAGAACAAAAGATTAAAACACTATAGAAATCTAATATGGGATTCTATTGAATTCCTGGATGGCTTTTCCATAGAAGTTGTTCCCCAGGAAAGAAATACTAGAGCAGATGATTTAGATGTCTCAGGATCCTTATTGATCCCTCATCCTGATTTTTCCCAGGAAAATTTCACAATAAAAATGATACATAGACCAAGTGTACCAGATAATGCCAAAAATTGGCAAGTATTCAATGATGATCAACATTTTCTTTCCTTTCTTGAACTCCAGGATAATTTCAGTCAGCTATATTTTGAAGGAAGTGAAGCTGCTCCTCATGAGACAGTAACATCTACCATGACTGAAGAAGGAATAGAGGAAGAATATGATAAGGATGGTTGTATTAATTTGAAAGGTAACAAGATACCCAAAGGATTAGTAAGTCTGGAAGATTTATTTGACAAACATGATAGGTATATCAAGTCAAAGATATCACATGAGGTTCATCAGTCTACAGAATATGAAAATATTAATATTGGAAGCAAAGAGGAACCCAAGATTGTCAACATTAGCAAATGTTGCACAAACGAAGAATGAATTAAATTGATGAAATTATTAAAAATTTATGTTGATGTTCTTGCCTATTCATATGAAGATTTGAAATCATTCAAGCCAAGGGAGATGCAACATTACATTCCTTTGAAACTAGGAATCAAGCCTTTTTGACAGAAGAAAAGGCAATACAACCCCAAGATTTCAGACACCATTTACTAAGAGATTCAAAAGCTCTTGAAGGAAAAAATAATTTTTCCAATTCATCACTCAGCTTGGGTGGCCAATATTGTACCAATAAGGAAAAATAACAGTGAGATTTAGATTTGTGTGGATTTTTGAAATCTGAACCAAGATTCCCTCAAAGATAACTATCCACTTCCCATGATGGATCAAATATTACAAGTTGTTACTGGCTCTGAAATGTTATCTATGTTAGATGGATTTTTGGGGTATAATCAGATTGAGGTTGATGTTCCTGATCAACACAAGACAACCTTCACAACCCATGGGGAAATTTTTCTTATAAAAGGATGCCACTCGATTTGATTAATGTTGGTACCACTTTTCAGTGGGAAATGGATTTAGATTTTGGTACCTTGAAAGGAAAATGTATTCTTATGTATTTGGATTATTTAACTATCTTTTCAAAAATAAGGGAAGATCATTTCCAACACCTTGAAACTATCCTTCAGAAGTGTAAAGAACATGGAGAGTCCCTCAATCCAAAGAAGTCTATTTTTGGGGTCATTGAAGGCAAGCTGCTTGGGCACAATTTTTCTAAAGAGGGAACCAAGATAGATCCAAAGAGATTGCAAGCTATTCAGTGAATTCCTCTCCCCACAAGTAAAAAAGGTGTGCATTCTTTCTTTGGGAAGATAAATTTTCTAAGGAGATTTATTCCTGATTTTATAGAGTTGACTATGAGCATAGCTTAGATGATGAAAGGAAAGAAGTCCTTTGGTTGGAATCTAGAGGGGAAGGAAACTTTTGAAAATATCAAAAGTCCAATTGCCTAGACTCCCATTCTTGCTTGCCTCGATTTTGAGAAAGATTTCTTGATCTATTGCTATGCTACTGAGAATAATTTGGGTGCTATTATAACACAGAAGAATCCATTGAGGGATGTGAGCTACCCATTTCCTTCATGAGATATGTCCTTAAATATCATGAATTAAAATACACTCATATTGAGAAGCATGTGTTTTTTGTGGTTAAGGAAGTTAAGAAGTTTTGTTTCTATGTCCTTAGTTCTCACTCTATTGTATTTGTCCCAAATAAAATGGTTAAGTCTATCCTCACTCAACAAGAGTTTGGAACCAAAAGAGGAAATTGGGTGGAAAAGGTGCAAGAGTATGATTTGGACATCAGGCCAACTAAGCTAGTCCAGGGAAAGGGTCTCTGTGAATTGATTGTTGCAGGTGTTGAAGATAACCCTTCTCAAGAAAATGCACATATGTCAACTGTTCTCTTCATTAGTTCAACAGATGAATGGTATGCTGACATTTCCCATTTTTTTACTTATGAAGAATTCTCGTCTCACCTAAATGTTAAATAAAAGAGAGATATTAAACTAAGAGCTTCACAATATGTGTTTTGGGATGATTTTTTGTTCAAAAGAGGGATTGATGGAAGGTTTCTTAGATGTGTGGACATGGATCAAAAAAAGAGGTTACTTAGAGAATTTCATGATTAAGCTTGTGGAGGACACTTCTCATCCGCTATGACTGCTCATAAAATTATTCATGCAAGCTACTACTAGCCAAACCTATTTTGAGATACAACTAAATGGGTTAGTAAGTGTGAAGCTTGCCAAAATTTTGTGGGAAGACCTAAGCTAGCCACTTTACCACTCAAACCAGTGGTGATAGAAGAACATTTTCAACAATGGGGGTTAGAATTCATGGGTACTCTTAATCCTCATTCCAGTGCTGGGCATACTCATGTATTAACTGCCAATGATTATTTCACCAAAAGGGTGGAGACCATTCCAGTAAAAATGACAACTTCTGAGGTAGTATGTAATTTCATCAAGGAAAACATTCTCATTAGATTTGGAGTACCAAGTAAAATTGTTACTGATAATGCCTCCAACTTCTCTTCTTATGAAATGATGGATTTTTTTCATGCGTATGTAATTTATCTCGCACATTCCTTTGACTACTACTCCTAAGGAAATGAATAAGAAGAATCAACAAACAAGAATTTGGTGACCATCATTCGAAATCTTGTCAATGAGTCACAGAGAAACTAGCATAAGAAGTTATATGATGTTCTTTGGGTAGATAGAATTACTCCTAAGAGGGAAATTGGAATGTCTCCTTTTCGGTGGTGTATGGAACTGAAGCTCAGTTGTCTAGTGACTATGGAACTTGATAGCCTTGCAATTGATGAATTCCATTGAGGATTAAAACTTCACTAATGCTTCGGAGAAGAGAATCATGTACCTACAAAAGCTAGATGAGGATAGGTTGCAGGTGGTACATAAAATTGCTACACATTAGCAGAAAATAAAAAAAACTGTTTGATAAAAAGAATAGACCAAGATACTTCCAGGTTAGAGACATTGTTTTACTCTGGGACAAGAGGTGAGAGCCTCAGAGAAGTCATGGAAAATTTAATTCTCTATGGTTGGGACCTTTCAAAATTAGGAACTTTAGTGGAGAAAATTATTTCTATTTGGACTATATGGATGGAACCACTCTTTCATTGCCATATAGTGGGTAGTACTTGAAGTTGATTCAATCCTAGGTTACTAGGTGGTCCTTTGTACAGTCTTGTATAGTTCTTGTTGTTGGTATTTATGTGTGGTGTTGTGGGGTATATCTTCTGTATTGTTCCATTCTATGACTCTATTTTTCCCAATGGATAAGCCACTGGTCTGTTTTGGAAACCCTGAGATTCTAAAGTTCATACCATGTCTTGTTATCATGATACTCAAACCAAGTCATGTCCCCATCAACTGTTGTCACCTTCCCAAGTTGTAAATTTTCTTCTCTATTCTTGAGATTTTTTTGGGTTTGGTGACTCTAAATACCCTTGTAGAAGTCTCCTAAGAAAAAATATAGTTCTAAACAGTTAGTCATTTTTCGAAATTTTGAGTTTTTAGGCTTTTCCAGTCTTTTGCGAGTATTTCGGTTTTTTCTACCCCTCATGTCCCAAGTTCATCTGGGTCGTCTATTCCCTAATTTTCCCTTTTTTGATTATTCTTGCTTTTCCTTTGTTTTCAGATATTTTATATTTGTGCTTCCCGATGTCCCAATGTACCAAGTGTGGTATGTAAATACTTCCGACTTATCCGATTTTCATGTATTGCAGCTATTTCAGATTTTTGTGTCCCATTTGTCCTAGGTTTGTCTTGACCACCATTTCCCTGTAAACCCTCCTTTGTCAATTTCCATTCATGTTGACTATTTTGGATTTATGCATCCCATCTATCCCAATGTCCCTTGGGATAGTTGGGCAAGTTTTTCCCACTTTTTCCACAAATCAGCTATTTTGGCTTTATGCGTCCCAGGCGTCCCAATGTCTGATGGGACAATTGTTTAATTTTGATCCACCTTACCTAATTTACATTATTTCAAGGTCATCAAAAGTATTAATTACCCCATTTATTACACCACCAACCTACTTTGATTTAAATAGTTATAAATATTTGGGTAATTGGTCATTTTGTATCACCTCACTTGTGAATTACTATTGACCATTTGTGTCCTCTCTCCTCCACCATTTATAGCCATGTTCAAGTCATGTTCCATTGTTTTTTCAAATCTGCAGGTCTAAAAAGAAGCTGTGAAATGTCTAGGTATTGATCAAAGAATCAAGGATATTTTCTCACAAGTAATCTTCTGATCGATCCGCAAGATGAAGATTAGTTTTAAAGGTCATGAACACCTGTCTTCCTTGGAGAAGGTTGTACCAAACATTGGTGATAGTGAAGTGTAACACCTAGACTTGGAAGAATTATGGGCACGAATCAATTTTCAAAACCCTACTCCTCTAGCCTAGTTGATTAAAGACAGTGGGATCACAGAGGCAGGGGATTTTCCCATTTCAGTGTAGTGTACTGATATAATTCTTGCTTGTAGCTCTTATTTTGACACTGATACAAAATACATTGTTGATCCTCAAGGTCAGGTGGTGGTAAGACTTGATGAAGATTGCATTCGTACTTAGATCAAAATTCCTATGGTAAAAAATTTAAATACTCTCACCAAGGATCGGACCCAAAATCTTTTTTATTAAGACAATGAAAAATACAAAAGTAGAATTACCAATTCTTGGTTCAAGAACCCTAAGAAAGGAGCCTCAAGGCTACCCAAGATAATGTTTAGAGTTGATTTCCATGAAGAATTATTAGACATCATCACTCTATTGGCTAGGATAGCGGGAATGCCCACCACCAATGAGTTTCACTTTTGGATGTGCCCCTACATCAATATCATATGTGAGGGTAAGCACAATCTAAACTTGGTAGGAATCATTTGTGATAGCCTGACTGAGCAATTATCAAATAATTAGAGAACCCAAACCTTCTACATGACCTCCTATCTAATGTACTCTATTGTAACTTATAAAGAGTGGTTGAGTTTCTCCCCTATGTGAATGACAAGAAGGATGCCCCCATTTATATGTATCACCCACAGTTGACCCTGAAGATCAGTAATCATCACTTTAGGAGGGTGAATGATGCATTCACTATGTATATTGTCAGGCTGCTAGAAGGAGATACTGCTAAAATATTTTCAAATGAGGAAAAATAATTGATTAGTGTCTATGGCAATATTCTTCACCCAATTCAGGAAGTTTTCATATATAAGGTTTGATGGATTTGAGGGACAACCCCTGAAACTTCCCATGTATTATAGTGATAAGATGGATTTAGTAGAAATCTTTAGATAATTAGACAAGTTGCATAGAACTTGTAGGGACAAGAATATTGCAGGTATTCAATTCCCAATCACATTGGGTAATTACACTTGTAGGACTGCCCTAGATGCTCAGAATGTTGATAGAACAATTTCCCCTCTCACTCTTCATTACTATAAGCCCAGAACTTGCTTTGATATTAAGGAGTTCATTTCCTCCAATTTCAGAATGGGTTATCAACATCTTCCTGATATTGAAGACTATTGGGTAGATTGTTCTGATGATTATGAAGCCAGGAGGAGGTATTATGGGAGGTTATCTCTACAACAGATCATTGATTTTGGTATATTTGATGTCTGTGAAGGATTGAGAGGATGATGATGAAGAGATACAGTCTCTTGAGTATGAAATATCAATCAAACATACTCCTATTGAAACCATTGATTGGTTTTTCAAGGAGAGAGATGATTTGAAGGAGCTAAATAATCCTTTCCTAGTAAGAACTAGACTTTGGTTTGAAAAGAAAATAAAGGGATTCATGGCAAGGAAATATAGGTCTACTTCCCAAGATACCACTACTCCTGAGAAGGAAATACTTGTGTTATCTCCTGAAACAGTTGATCAATCTGTCTCTTCTCCTCTAGAATTCTCAACTCTATTATATACTAAAAAAGGGAAAATCAAGAAAGAAGATAAGGAAAATTATGTTATTCAACAAAGTGAACCCTTTCCTAAATAGGCTGAAGAAAAGGAAACAATTGTGGACATGAGATATGCTGATGGTATTCAGGGAAATGAACAAGATAACCCTAAAGACAATACACCTGAAGCAAGCAGTATGATGGAAGATCAATCAAATAAATGGTTTCAAAGTCTATAGGAATATCTGCCAAGGAAGCTCCCGACTCTACTCAAACTGATACCTTTATGTTAGAGGTGGTTTTTTTTGTAGAATTTGAGTGTTATGAGTGCTTCTACACTTGGATACATTGTCCCTTCCACTTCTAGTTCCTCATTCACCTTGGTATAGCCATTACAAGAAAGAAAGAAGAGAAAGGATACTTCAAGTGTTGTTGTTCCCAAGCTTGATGTAGTGGTAACTCTTCTAGTTACTACTCCTCCCCCTCTAGATAAAAATTCCAAAATCACATCAAGGTTGGTCTCAGACTCTCAAGGTCAATAGTTCATTGAAATTGCAAAACCCAAGTCTGATAAGGATGAAAAGCACCTATCAATGGGTGATATAGAGTTCACTAGAATTCCCCTTGGAGAATCAACCCTAGAAAATGAGTACATAATTTGAGGGAGACTATGTCTAGGGTGATTGAAAGATTTGAGAAGGGGAAGCAAACACGAGATTAGTTAGAGGAGTAGAAACAAATTATATCTAGTTTAATCAAATCCTTATTAGCATGAGATAAGGTTCTTGATCCCACTCCCCTAACTTCCATCCCACCTCCTTCTATCTTTCTCATTGATGAAGTTAAAACCATTAAATTCATCCATAAGCATGTTACTTATGGTAAGGAAATGGAAGCTATGGTTGATGATTTTATATTCAAAAACCTGAATTTTATTGAAGAAACATTCAAGGCATATGAGAAAATTGTCAAGATTAAACTAAATTTTTCTACAATGTTCAATGGGCTGGATAGAAAATTGAAATTGTGGAGTGAGTGCATTCAATACCTCAAACTAATGATCAAGACATATGTGTAGATCCTATTGAATAATAAGTTTTTTGATCATGTTAAGTAGAATATGTCCAAATGATGGGTCTTCAACATTGACTATAAAATCAAAGTTCTGGAAGAAGCCATTAGAGAACTCTAGAATATGCTGCAGAAAGGAGATGCTTTTAAAGCTTATGTCATATCTTCCTTCTTGGATATACATTTCCAAATCTTCAAAGAGAATTCAAATGAAAAATTCTCTATTCAGGAGATCAAATCCTAGTTCAAGGTTTTTGTTAAAGAAAATCTATTCAAGCAAGATACCATCTCTAAGGAGAAAATGAAAGAAATTTGCACACTGAAGGTTGCCATCACAGATGCCACCAAGAGTTCTTTGAAAATGCAGATATTGAGAAAGACATGGATAAGTAATTGGTTATTTTGATTCATGCCATTTCCAATACAACGATTCCCCGATGAATGGACATAGCTTAATGTAGCCAAATCATGACCAAACTTGATATACTACAAATAATATGAACTCCAAAAGAAAACAGATCTCCTTATTTGTTATTGAATAATGAAGTACAATGTTTCCTAAATAGGAAAACAATTCCCAACTCGAGTTTCCAAGAAAACTCTAACTAACTTGACTAAATCTACTCTAGGTGGCAGAGATTACTATTTTTAGCAGTTTACTAGAACCTGTTATTCTTAGTAAGTTTGCATGCTTATTCATATGGGAACAGAAATTTCCATGCATCTTCTACATTCCTAAATTAGAGGAATTGCAAACTTTCTAACTCATAATGCAGCTAATAGACTAGAATTAACTAATGCCCAAAAATAGGAAAAAACCGAACTACAACTTAAATCCTAAGTTTTGTCCTCAAGATGGAGGATTTAGGGCCCGAAAATGTGCCGAAACTTTCCCTGACCGACAGGGCTAGTCGCCACTACATTCATCTCATTGAAACATGTGGTTTTAAAAAAATGGACTCAAACAAACACACAGATCTCAAGTTATGACCTTGTCAAGTTCCTGCTAATTTTGGCGCATCATAGCTACAACATTAAAGTATTTCAGAAATCAAGTGCTAAAGTCAAAGGGGACTACAAGTTCTTCCACTAGTGTCTCAACTTCCTAATTCTTATTTTCCTTTCTTCTTGTTGAAATATCTAGTTAAGGTTTTTTTATCCCTTTGAAATCATGTGTTATAAAAGCAAGGGATAAGACAAGCTTGTAATATTTAATTAGATATTAGCTTTGGAGATTAAAAGAAAGGTAACTAAAAAGTCTCTTTTGTAACCTTTTTGTGGGTTACTTAAATAAATTTTCTTATCATTGTAAAGGATGGACACTTTTGTCATCTAGATGTTAAAGATAACATTGAAATACTCAATATAGAATAAATTTCGACCTCTCTCATTCTTCTTCTCTTTCTATTCTTTGTCCGATTCATTCAAGGCTATATGTATTTGAAGCAAGAACTTTGTGTCTTTCAGTTGATAAGTGTATTTGTAACTTTGTGTCTAATACATGTATGTCATGTGTTTCATATGAAGAGTCTAAATATTGTTATTTTATCAAGCATAAGTAAGATATTTCTTTGCTATCTATATGCTTGAAAATGCTCTCCTATCTCCTGTTTCTGAATATCAATCCCGAATTTTCCTATTTTCTTCTATATTGAAAAGATTTTAATAAATGCATCTAAAGATATCAAAATGCACACCAAAATTTTGAACACATGTTTATATTGTAAATATGGTTTTTTAGCTTTCAATAAGGGAACCTATCCCACAAAGAGGAGGGACTGATGTCCCCTGACTATTGCTTATTTTCAAATGATTAAATTCTACAACTAATAGAAATCAATTGATTAAGAAATTCCCCAACAGTATATCACTAAAATATACCAAGTATCTCTATAATTCAAATTAAAAATGATATTTTATTGAATCCCTATGAAAAATGCTTCCAATGAGAATAGTATCATATCAAATGGAGTTTTGAATAAAAAATATGACCGAAAACTAGTCGCATGTTTGAGTCACAAAATCAAATCCAAAAATGGTTATGAGACTTAAATTCATATATATAATAACAAAAAGTATTTATCATGATTCAAAACCACCTCAAATTTTTATTTAATTTCATAATCTTTCCAATGGTACCAAGTTTTCTCAAGTTTGTGGATCCCATACAAATCTATGGAATTTTCAAGATTGTCATCAAAGTTGAGAACATTTTTTACAGTGTAGATTTTCAATTCCATAGTGAATATTTTTAAATCCTTCATAATGTAATATTTTAATTATTTGAAGTGCAATTTTTCAAATCCTTCATTGTGTGGATCCATTATTCTTTATATTGTGGATTTTCAAATCCTTCAAGATTGTTTCTCTTTACGCAACTTTTTGAATCTTATGGATTTTTCACTTTTTACTTCTTTCCATTGATTTATCATGACCAAAAACCACCTCCATTATGTCTTTTGTCTAAATATATTTTCAATGGTTCTAATTTTTTTCTTAATTTCATGGTACCCATCAAAATTTAAGGCATTTTGAAAATTCCCGTCAAAATCGAGAAAACCCTTTATAGTGTCTATTTTCAATTCCTTCATAGTGTAGATTTTGAATTCCTTCATAGTGTGGATTTTGAAATCCTTCATAATTTGTAAATTTAATTATTTGAAGTGCAAATTTTCAAATCCTTCATTAGGTGGATCTCGTGTTCTTCATAGTGTGGATTTTGAAATCCTTCATAGTGCGGATTTTTAAATCCTTCATAGTGCGGAATTGGAAATCCTTCATAATGCATAATTTTTATTCTTTTAAGTGTAGATTTTCAAATACTTGTATTTTTAAAACTTAGTAATCCTTCATAGTTCTGATTTTTGAATCCTTCAATGTGTGTATTTTTCACTTGGCACAAAATGCCTATGTCTTTGACCAATTTGAATTATAAAACCTTGGTTCCGATCCACACAAAATATTTGAGAAATGTTTTAGACATAAAGGTTAATAATGAATGAACAACACATATAAACACTATAAGTATTCATTTTTATAACTAGTTTCCCTAAAATAAGAAGGGTGCTTGTTTAGGCCACACTAAAATCAAGGCTTCTATATTTAGTCATAAATGAGTTGTAAGAGTTAGTTTACACTTGTTTTCATAAGTATCTTCATATCCATTAGATTTTAGACACATGTTTCACTTATTTTCACTTGATCCAACTCTTACAAGGCTATACATAGGATTCTAAAAGTCATAGGTGGAAGGGTGAAGTGTTAAGGAATAGTATAAAGCACTAAGGTTAGTAATCACACCTAGTTAATATTGATAACAACCATTAGGAACAAAAATTAGTATGTTGGATAATACTAACCATAATCAACTAAATTCTATAATATCATGATCAATTTATACCTAAATCCTTTCTTTCTTTACCTATCATATGTACACTCAAGCCATACATCAAAAAATTTAATCTCTAATATAGATAAAACATTGATACATAAGTACAATCAATAACTAGTATGTAATCATGATACATACAATATAATAATAATTGAAGATAAAAATATTCAATAACATGTTCCATATTACTAAAAAAATCATGTCTAGATATACAACCAAAATAGAATAGATATTATACTATTTTATTAGAAACTACAACAACATGGGAAACATAAAAGGTGTCCTTAAACTATACTTGAAAGTTATTGAATATAGTATTAAAATGAATCTAATTATATAAAACATGATCTTTGTGTTATTTTCTTAGTAAACTAATGGTTTTCGAGATCACATTCTTTTTGTATAAAATCCATTTGTGCTATTTTTGTTGAGTAATATTTGTACATGTCCTGAAATCAATGAATTTTTTCATTTTTGTTTTAATATTAAAGAGGTCATAGTCTATTTAGAAATATGTTTGATGTATTCCCATGTGGTGGCTATATATATTATTTTTCAACACAATTTGAGATGGATGATGGTTTAGAAGAAGCACATGTGTTACTTCATTGTTCTTTAATAGTCGACATTAAGCGACCTCTACGCATAGAAAAAATGTGTATATGTATATGGTATTTTTAATTTAAAAATTATTTTCACATTTACAAATTATAATTATAGATGTTGATAATGATAGGTCTACTACTTATAGAGACGTACAAAATCCATATAAAAAATATTTCCACATTTGTATAAGTGGATGACACTCAACCTATAGGGACTCAACACAGAGGTATTTATTGATAATTCATTTTTAATTTTAAAATATTTCATTTCACATAACAATTATAATATGTACTTAGGTATCATAGTTTTTCTTCCCACATAGACTGATTAGAGGATAGTATTGGTGGAACATGTATAAGTCCTTCATATTATCCCATGGATTACCCCACACGAAGGTATAAATTTGCTATTTTATTTCAATGTAAAAAAAAATATTGTAATTAAACTAAAATATGACTTGATTATGATAGGTTTATATGCCATATTCACTGACATGATGATGAGGGAATTAATAATATGAGGGATTCATTTGGGTGGAGGTATAAAGCATAAATTTATTATTTAAAGTGATTTTAATTAATTCTCTTATAATGGGTCAACATTTTTTTTTGTATATCCTCTTCCAAGGAAGGTCCCTCTCACCCTGCTAGTAATAAATAAATTAAAAAATGAAATAATGAGAGATTCCCCCAAAACTTATGCATGACCTACTTCTAAGTGGATGAATGGGGGATGAAAATGAACTATCACCCTTCCAACAATAAACATTGATATATCCTCTCATTTTGTTCATAGTAATTATAAACACTGAGTGCAAGGGGATGTGAAAATTAACCTCTATGTAAATGATGAAATAATGATATAAATTTACATTGAGGGAAAATACATTTTTTAATATATTTTATTTGATCCACAATAATTTATTTTATTTAAATTTATCATTGTATTATTTTAAATTATTTTCAATTTATTTTATATTTAATTTTTATTTATTTCAACTATTGTGGTTGCATGTAATTTTTTTTTTTAAATATAGTTGACCAGACATGAAATTTGATCCATTCTTATTATCACCTATAGTGGTTACGAATCCCACTTGAGAAATGGAGAATGATAGTCGATATAACTTTTACCAAGTTTGGGAAGACCCACTATGACCCAAATCTAATTAGAATATTTGAATCATAATGTTTTAGGATAATAAAGTAAAAGGAATGATAACTAGATTTTTCTAAGCCACAAAGATCTTAGATGATAATAGATCATCATATTCAACAATTTGAAAGATATTTAACAGAATAACCTTACAAAATATTTGCAAACAAAGATTAGAAAGATCATGTATTATATCTCACGGAGCTCTTTGTAGTACAATGATAAGGTGCCTTGATTATATAGGGAAAAAATATCAATCTAAGAAATATTCAAGGCCATAGATCAAGGAAAGAACTATTCAAAACCATACATCAAAAGAAATAATTATACCTAATAACTAGATAATATTCTCATAATATATAAATAATAAAAAAAGAAATATTCACACTTAAGTGGGTGAAAATAACTAAAATAGATAGTAAATAAAGTACCTAGGTGAACATGAACTAAGGTAAACAAATTAATCTAACACCCCCCTCAAGAGACACTAAAGGCCCCAAAAAAAACTAGCATATCCAAAATATGAGCCTTGGAGATAAGTCCTGATTAGGTACTCATGTAAAATGTATCTATGATGTAATATCAAACAAAAATTAGGGAATAAAATCCTAATAGAAGAAAGATAAAGAAGAAGGAAGATGTCCTTGAGAACACCTCTTAAGGACAACTTCTAAAACCCCAAGCATGAAACACAACTCAAGGTAATGAGATGATGCAAAAGGCTTCATAAAAATGTTGACAACCTATTGCTAAATCATAATTTACTCTAATAAAATTACTCTATCTTGAATGTGTTGAAGAATGAAGTACATGTGAACCTCAATATGCTTGGTCCACTGGTGCTCAATAAGGTCACGGGAAATGTGAATTTTTTTTCACACAAAATTATAATCAGTGAATCCAAACTTTATCAATAATTGTATAATCCAAATAAAAATTGGCTTTCCATTTCCACGTACTCTTCATCTTTAGATGAAAGTGTAATAACATGTTGATTCTTGCATTCCCAATCAATTGGAGAAGAACAAAAACAAAAAATATATTAATAAGTGAAATGTATGTCATCAATAGAGCCAACCTAATTTGAATCAGTATATCCAACCAACTGATTATAACATATGGTTTAGTGTAGCCTAAGTATGAAGTGCCATACAGTTATTAAAAAATAATTTTAGCATCCTACCAATGCTTGCTATGAGGATAATGTGAAAACTGAGATACAAACCCTACAAAAAAGGAAAAATTAGGGCAGGTATTGGTCAAGTACATCAAACTTCCAACCAACTACCTAAACAAGGTAAGATCATATTGGAGAAATAATTTTTTTCTAGGAAAATTTATTTTATTTTCACCAATGCTTTGGGACTAAGTCCCTCTTTCTTGGAAAATTTGATGATCCATTTATTATATGCAAATAAAAAATAATTTGTGGTTGGCCAATAGGTTGGGGATCTAATAGGAACACTCCACTACACCTGTGGAAAATACTTGCACCTCGTGCAAGGGAAGAATTTACAACAAAGGTGAGATTGTGGGAGTGAGAAATTTAGAGAGGGGACTTATATTGCAAGTAGGATAAATCATATTCTTATAATTATTAACTAGAGTTTATCAACACATAATTCAAAGAAACTAAAATTTGTTAATTACGACAAGACAAAATGAGCCATGAACATTAAATTGCATTCATTCACTAATCAAATTTTTTTTACACTCTTCTTGGTCATACAAGATTGACATGTTCACAAAGATACATATGAGAGAGAGAGAGATAAAATAACATATAGAAATGAAATAGAAGAAATACTATCTTTTCTTGTTCTTTATAGCTATCTACTCATAAACTCACAAAATTGATAACCCCTTGAAATGAAGAAGTCATTACAATATATAGTTTCTCAAAATGAATCTTCACCTACCCCCACATGACTTTTCATTAACCTTTACAATATATGACCTTTCATATTCCTAGGAAAGAAACTGAGTCCCTTTTTATTAAATAAAGGAGACTCATTACAAAGTATGACTATAGTTCATTTTTAATGAATAAGATGAAAATGAAAAGTTAACCCCCAATGAAGTATTAGAACATGAAAGAAGAGAGGAAGGGTGTGGGGAAGAGAGAAAGGAGAGGATACATCTACTTAAAATAAGACAATACACTTTTCTATGGAGACTCTATTTCCAATGGAATTTTGGAGAGTTTCTATGGGAATATATCGATCCCTTTGAACTACTTACTATATCGATCCACTATAGGTGCAACCTTCTCATCCTGAGGAATTGTAAAAAGCTCAAAGACTTGAGCCAATTTCTAGAGATAACATTGATGTCTTGACATTTCATGAACCATGCCTAATGCTACTTCACGATGTTAGATATAACAACCCTTATGTCATAAATGTAATCCAACACATCTTCATTGAAATAAAATGGATCTCTAACCTTTTTCTTGACAAGATCTTCAATGGTTTCAGTAGACCATCCATTAAAGTATTTTCATCCACCATGGCTATTTGAAGTTTTATACCTTAGCATTGATATCTTATTCCATCTTGTAAGTACGTTCTTCATACAAGTCCAATTCATTAAGATAAAATTTTAGAATCTCATACCGAATGACAAGATTAATATCCCAAACTTGAGATAAGTCTTTAGATGTGGAATTGAATACCTTTCTTCTCACTAGTATGGAAGAATTAAATTTTCCAATTTTTGCCAATAGTGGAAACACCTGATCCCAATGCTCCTTTTTTCTGATTTTGTCTCTTGTCATCCTTACCTTTGTGGTAGTTTCAATCATGTACTCAAACAATGAAAGAATCTCAGGAAGTAACATTTTATCTTTTTCCATAATCTTTCTCATCGACTTATCATTATTTGTGCCCTAGATCGTGAAGCCTTGAGTATTTTTGATGGATTCTAGATCAAATTTATTAATGGGAGTGAATTTTTTAATAGTAAGAGATGGAATGACATTTGGGTCCATGAAGGTTTTCAAATATGAGGCGAGGTTTCTTACATGGTCTTCCAGTTCACTTTTCTCTTTATGTTTCTTGTTTCTCGTAAGAAGGCAAGTGGATGATTCCTATTTATGTCCCTTGATTCATGAATTCTCCAAGAGACTTATGGGAGGGGTGAGGATTTCATAACTTGATACTCAGAATCATACATTTCAGTGCCATCACCTTCAATCCCATCCTCATACCAATCAAACTTGAATTTTCTCATCTGCCCAACTGTCATTCTTATATGATCACATTCCTTGATTTCAAAATTATCTACAAAATTCACCCAATAAACCTCTACTTATGGAACATGGTTAAAATCAGAAAAGTTGAATGTTTCTAGGTTTTCCTAAATTTAGAGATTTAGAGGATCCAAGGTGGCTTCCAAGTTTGCAGCATCATTATCTTTTTTAGGAGAAGATCCCGAGGAAGATGTGGAATGACAAAATTTTCTTATTTCTATTTGTAAGCTTACCATTGATGTGAAAAAACTTCCTAGATATCTCAAACATCATGATATTGTTTTTGAGATACCTTGGTAACTTATGTGAAACAATATTAAACCCAGACACTCTAATGTATGAAAAATTTGAGAATTATGTGAAGAAAGACCTATAATTTTTTATCAAAGTAGCAGCTTATGAAGACAACCTTGATTTAGGATTTCCTTCTAACAACTAGGTGAAACACATAGTGAAATTATCATTCATTATTGCAAAAATAGTGATTTCTCTCCTTCATGGTCAATTTTGGACATTTTTCATAGGCATGAGCCTTATGACAAACATTCCAAGTGAGGCTCAATCCTCTTAATGGTATTGTGCTCGTAAGAGTGTAGACCAAGTAGGATGTCATTAAAAATTCTTCATAACTGAAAAATCTACTTACCCTTAATGATAAAAAATATAAATTGTGCCTTCCAATCCTAGAAATCCCTTTTTTAATCTTCTCCCATCACCTTGCTCAATAAGATGTTTGCATCCAAAATGAATTCATGAAACTCACTCCAAGATAAGGTTTTTGGAATGCGAGGTGGATTTATTCCTTATTTCAACCAGGACCTCAATGATAAGACTTGAAGATATTATTATAGTTTGGATCATTCACCTAATGAAAATTATTTTATTATGATCACCATGTTGTTCCATGTGGGGATTTGTATACATTGAGAAATTTTAGGAGTGAGCACCTCTAAAATTAAACTATCATTTATCCTTATGATTATTTTCTCCAGATTGTAATGACGAGAACATTCAAGTACCAATTTCATGCTTTGAACTAATACATGATGACCACTGACTACATATAAACAACTTTTGAACACTTTGTCCTCCACTTGTTCTTTAGGACTGTCAAACATTTGGTTCTTAAGATCTTCCAAGTCTATATGTATAACATTGTTGTCACCCAAACTTGGGTATTCTGATACTAGGGCTGAAATGGGATCAACACTAGTAAATTTAAACTTCATACTTGTGAAAATCAACAAGATGAGAAAAAATAAAGAAGACAACTTTCTGCAACTGAAACATATACTTTCTCTTTTTAGCAATTAGGATTAAGGAGCCATTATTTTGGGAAAAAGTGTTTTTTTCCTGAATTCACTTTTCTTAAACCATTAACATGTTGGGAATACATTCACTAATTTTTCTTAGTAGTTTTTGATAGTTTATATTTTTAAAAATTTGTTTTTTTATTTTTTGGGGAAAGATGGTCTATTTTGTCATCTTCATTATTCTTTGAGTGAACTAATATGAAGAAACTTTATATTTTAGGTAAGTTTCTATTTTTAGAAAAGTGAGGGTACCAGATAATTAGTATTTTTTGAAATATCATGTATCCACCTTTTTTGGCAGTGGAAATTATTTCACTAGATTCGGTTTTCTTTTGGGACTTTGTGCTCAAAATTTCATCTCGATCTCCCCGTCGGAGTGCTTGGAAAATTAAAAAGAATTATCCAAGGAATGAAACTAGGGTTTGATGCCATAAAAAAATCAAGGCATCATATTATCTTTTGTTACATTTTTCTTGAACGTTCCTGGGATGAGGAATCACCGAGAAAATTTCACCCAAATCCGTTTACTAGTTTGCAAGATTTAAGTTTTATTTTATTTTAGTGTATATGGCTACCCTGGAGATATTTGAGTAGATTTTATAGTAAATTTTCAAGTTTTTAGAGTTATGGAGTAGAAAAAATGGAGTTCATATGAAAATATCAGCTGAGAAGAAGTTTTTTTTGGTGCATAGGAGAGGTAAAAACAAGTAGAAGTAGTTGGCAACAATTAGATTATATTTAGGTATTCAAGATTCATGGTATGGGGAATTTTTTTTCACCCCTTTATACCCTTAGTAAAATTATAGGAGGGAAAAAAAAATTTTCCCTCATGTGAGCTTGGAAAGTAGCGTCGTTTTATTGCACAATGAGGGTAAGAGGAAAAACTATCACTTAGCATGAGAGGGCCGAAATTGGGTCACATGAGGAATAATGGAAAGGGTTGGAGTGGGGTGAATTCTAATTTTACCCTATATTCCATAGGGATAGGGATAATAGCGATATAAAAATGTTCCCTACTATAGTGATGAAAAGTGGCGAGGTTTGATTTGGTGTGGAGGTGAGAGGGAAGATCTTGTTTTAGCATTGTTGAACTCCAACTAAGTCATGTGAGAAACAAAATAAAAGGATAAAGTAGGGTAAATTTTATTTTACCATATGTCACATAGGTAAAGGGATAGGAGGGATAAAAAAAAATTCCTTGTCCTGGTGATGACAAGTGGCACAATTCCATTGCATGATGGGAGGGGCTAGAGATATGTGAAAAGGGCCTAGAGAGTGCTTAACAAGGTCACGTGAAGAACCTAAGGGAAAATATGGGGTGGGGTGAATTTTCACATCCCCTTCATCCTAGAGGAACAATGACAGGAGGGAAAATAAAATTTTCCTCAACCTAGAGAAGCATGTGTCCACTTGAAAATTTGCTAAGTATGAGAGACGTACCTTCTAAGAGATAAACCTGTTTCCGATGTTGTTGGACCTCAAGGAAGAATTTTTTTAATGAAAAATTATGTTATTTTAACTCCTAATATCCTTCCAAATACAATGTTATTGATATAAACTTCTAATTCTTCCTGAAACCCCTTCAAATATATCCTTTTTTCCTGGGACAACAGGGTATTTTTTTTCAAATTGAAATTCCTTGAGAAGTACTTGTGTCTTGAGAAACATGTCAAAGTTACATCATGTATATGATTGATATACTTTTCCAATGAATAATTTTTTCACTCATAAATCCTTATGGATCTCCCAAAATGATCTGATGAAGCCCAGGTACCATTTTAGACTAGAAGCTCCTTAACCCTGAAAAATTCACTTTCACTGTTCTTGTTCCTAAACCTCTGAAAATTCCCTAAATATTTCTAAACCAGTTCGATAACTCTAAAATCTATTAAAAACTCCCAGATGGTTCATATATTTCAATTTTTTTCCAAAGGATGCACACCCATCCCAAAAAGACCAAAAATAACCTTTCTAGGCCTAGTGAAGAATTCACCTTTAGAAGCACTGTATTGAAAGAAATTAATGAGATCATCACAATGTGTAAAATAATTGGGAAAGTTTTTTATAATATATATGAGTACTTGTAACATCAGGATAGGCATGACATAAAAGGAATATCGATCCAGATATGTTCTTAGGAGGATAAACAAAAAAATTGATACTAGGGTTAAATTTTCATGTTTCAAGTTTGAATTTTATCCTTACAATAAAACATGACAAAATATCACAAAGAGGAGTGGTTCAGGTAGAAGTAAGAGTAACCCCATACTAAAAATAAGATGGTATTGTCTTGCAATCAGCCATATAAAAATGTTGAAGAAGATCATGGGTGTACTTTTTCTTACTCAAATGAATCCTTGAATCTATCTGAGAAATATGAAAACCAAGGAAATAATGCAATAACATGAGATTTGTCACGTAAAACTATATAGAAATAAAATTATAAACAGTTATAATGTAGGAATAAAAGATACCATTAATTAAAATATTCTCAATATACAAGAGAAGTATAACAATATCGTACCAACATAGTGGAGATGTATTGTAGGACCAAAGTGGTAGTAAGAAAACCTAGTAGATAGAAGAAAAGAATCCATATTCTCATACCCATCCTGATGGGCATGTTTGAGGCCGTAGAAAGACATTAGGAGTCTTAAAACAAGAGAAATTCATAAATAAATCCAATAGTTTCCTCCATATAGATTTTATCCTATAAATCTCCATGTAGGAAGGAACTCTTCACATCCATGTGGTATACTAGTCACCCCTCTGATAAAAAAAATCAAGTACAAGGTGTATTGAATCCATCTTGGAAACAGGTGCAAAAGTCTTAGAGTAATCAATGCATTCAACTCATAATTAATCAAAACTCTTTGGAAATATTATACTTTAAGTTTTTGGTTTGGAATGGCTCATTTCTACATTAATATTTTAACCATTCTGATAGGAATGATCAATGAATAGATATTCGTGTCTCGTTTTACTTTTTAATAAGATGGTCCTTATAATTTTCAATGAAATCATCAGTTATGTATTTAGTTTAGTAAACCCACTTACACGTAACCATCTTTCTTCCCTTAGGAAGAGAGACCAAATCCAATGCATTATTCTTCATCAAAGAAGAAAAATCATCTAGCATTGCATCATCCCACTCTTGTATCCCATGAGCACATGAAAAATAATGTGAATCCCTAGAAACTACCTGACACTAAAACCCAGAACCTATAGAATGTGCATGATGATGTCTAGTGGGTGGAAGTTCTTTTATGATTTTTTCTCCCCAAAACTTGTAGTATGAGAACAATTAGTAATACTGAAAACATTAGTGGCAATATGATCCTCTTTGGCATCCATAACCACCCCAATTATTTCCTCAAAGAAGGGATCCTCAAGGTGAAATAAAGAGTAATAATTAGGCATTGAAGAATATGATTCATGAGGAGAGAAGTGCTCATGAAACTGAACAAGTGTTAAAAAAAACCTCATTAGTATCAGGATCAAAAAATTGATAAAATCTCATGTCCCCATAATACCCTACAAATATCAAGGGTTTTCTTTTCTTATCCAAGGCTTTCATATTCTTATTTGGCATAAAGGCCCAAGCATGGCTCCCAAAGACTCAAAAATATGAGACATCAGGCTTAGTTTTGGACCAAGCCTCCTCTGGAGATAAATTCTCAAGTGCTTTATGTGGTGTGTGATTCTAAATGTAGTTTCCCCAATTAACTACTTCTACCCAATATATAGGAGGTAAATACATAGAATAAATCATGCAGTTAGCCATTTCATTAAAATTTATGTTCTTATTTTCTGGTAAACCATTTTGTTATGGAGTATGAGGAATAAAATGCTGGTGAATAATGCCATGATTTGCCAAAAAATAAGAAAAATATTTTCTGAAGTACTCCCCCCATTATAAGTGTGAAGGTTCTTTATGAAACTAGAATATTATTTCTAAACCAAATCCTTAAATACTTTGAAGTGATAAAAAGCACCACTTTTTTACTTGAGAAAGTAAACCCAAGTACACCTCGATAAATTATCAATAAATGTAAGTGCAAAATTATCTCTATTAAAAGAAGGGGTAGGAAAGACATCAAGTCACTATACACAAGTCCAAGTAGTGAAGAATCTCTCTTGGACATACCATTAGAAAATGGATCTTGGTGTTGTTTCCTTAATGAAAAACTAGGAAAAACTCCTTCAAGATAGGAAACTATAGGAATACCATTAACTATACCATGATTTCTAAAATCCTTGAAATATCTATAATTGATATATCCAAATATTGCATGCCAAATATTACTCATTGAATCTGTATGATAAACCAAGCCTACCCCTATTGAAGTGTATCATTCAAACCCTCAAAGTGATATAGTCTATAAATATGATCAACAATACCTTGAGAAAAAAATGAATGAGGCTCCAACAAGGTTTGTAATTTTTCCCCTTGTGGTGTACAAGTCACTTTCTTTCCTTGGCTAGAATGAAAAATTTGATAGATATAAATAAAATATGGAGTGATGTCAAGAACATACAATACATTATGGATCTTTCCAACATCAAGATTTATGTCACCTTTTCCATTAACAGAAATAAAGGAAGAATATAAAACCTCAAGTTTAGAAGTATAACTAAAACCTAGAGATTTAAAAGACTCCTTTAAAGAAGTCATGTGATGAGAAGAACTATAATCTATAACCCAACTAATTGTAATTGTTGATTGATATCACCCAACAACATTAAGTGCTTTTCCATGTTCATTGAAAGGATGTGGAGTGGGGATAGATATATTGTGTATTTTGATTGCATCCTTTAAGGATAAAATTCACTTCCAACACCTTCGAACATTCACAAATCTCACACATTCAAACCGATAAGGCAACATCTTTGAACAATGAAGGCCACCAATAACCAACCCTCAAGATCTTATGAGTAGTGAATCTTCCTCCAAAATGGCCTCCACACACTACATGTGATTCTGTAATTATTTTTCAGGCCTCTTCTTTATTGATACAAATTAAAAAAAAACCTTTTGGATTCTTCCAAACTAGGCCATAATCAGTCATGAGATATTTTTAGGAAACCAGCTTAAGTGTCTTTCTTTGATTTTTGTCTAAGTGTATAGGAGAATTCAAGTTCATCAAATAATAAACTATATATTTATACTAGATTCAAGTTATCACCTTTTAATGAGGATCTGTCCCATCTTATTCAACATTGTGTATCTCTACCATTTGCAGATTTCTCTTTGTCATCATCCTTGTTAAGCCCAATCCTTGAACCAAATTTTTGGTTTGAACCTTCATGTCCTATTCTTGCAATTTGTTGACCTAAAAAAATATTTCTCTTGACATCTCCATTTATAATAAAATTTCTTTCACCATTGTGTGGGTAACATAGGCTATAACTTTAGAGCTTAGAATATAGGTTCTGAAGATCTTAGTGGCTTTCATCAAGGAAAAATATTGTTTCTCCATGATGGAATATTTCAGCTCAGCTCCCTGAAAATATTTTCTAAAGAAGGCAATGTGCTTTTCAAGCCCTTATTCATCCTTCTGCAACAACATAGAAGATATTTTATTATCAGAGACAAGATTTTTTTTCAAATGCTTTCTTATAATCATGACTAGTTAAGATGGGGGTAGTCTTAAGTTCCTCCTTTATATCTTTGAATGCTTGAATAACCCCTTCTTCCAATTTGATAACCCGATCCTTCTTTAGCATACTCATAATAGGAATGGTAATCTCAGAAAAGTTGGAGATGATTCTCCTTACAAATTTTATCTTTCCAAATAAATATTGAAGGCCCTTCTTAGACATAGGAATGATAACTTTACCAATTTCCTCTACCCTTTCAGGATCTATCATGACCCCTTCTTATGACACTATGTGCTCCAACATCTTTTCCTTTTTAACTCCAAAGTGACATTTCTTTGTATTTAATGAAATCCCATACTCTTTGCATCTTAGCAACATATTTTAAAAGTGCCCCAAGTGGTCACCCATTTTGCTTGAGAAAATAATTATATCATCTTGATATACTACTATGAAATCATTGATAAGACTAAAGAAAGCCACATCCATAGCTCTCTAAAAAGTTTTTCTTATGTTCATCAGTCTAAAAGGCATCCAATAATAGACATGTCTTCCCCATAGAGTACTAAAAGTAGTCTTGAATTGTTCTAATTGCTTCACCACCACTTGGTTATATCCAGATAAACTATCAAATGTAGATAACAACTATGATCCTATTACTTTTTGTACCATATTTTCCATATTAGAAAATGGGTAGTTATCTTTAATTGATTCCTTGTTTGGATTTCTAAAATCCACACAAATCCTTATGTCACCATTTTTCTATATGAATGGCACTAAGTTAGCTACCCAAGAAGAGTATCTAGTGGGTTGAATTATCCCACCATCTCATAGTGTAATCATCTCTTCTTGCATATTGGTTACAAGGAGGGGATTGACGGGCCTTTTCTTATATCTAAAGGGCTTGGAGTGAGGATCCAAGGGTACCTCATTCTGAAATAGGTCTTCTATATAAGCTGTCAATTCTAAATATGACCATGCCATACAATCCATATATTTCTTTAGCAACTTGGTGTAAGCTATATTTTAGTCCTGATTCACATTACTCCCCAACCAAACCTTTCTTTTGTTTTGAGAAGTTCCCAAGTTTCACTGTTCAACATCTCTAGATGCATAAATAGGTTTACTTATAACTCATTCTGCACTATCAAATTTTTATTCCAGGATGAAAATTTCTCTAGGAATGTCATTTTTCTTTAGTTGGATTATATCTTTTCTAAATATAGTCTCCTTTCCTTCACACATTTCCACCATGGGTTCAAGATAAATGAGCTGATTAAGATTGAACTCTTATTTGTAAGTTAAAAACCTTTGAATATGAGCATCATCCTAAAAAACTTTCCAATGTTGAATGTTAACCTGAACTAAAGCTATGGCTAATACTTCTACTTCATAATGGCAGTAAGGAGATACAACTTTGTTGTTATACTGGGATGTCATAAAAACCATCTTGTCATCTACTGCATTCAAATATCTCTCACGATAAAGAATGTTAGAATAATAAAAAAATTCAATGAAATCCCATACCGCATGTTTATACTATTTCAATCTCTATTCTTAGTGGCATATAACTCTCTAAATTGCTTTACAATCAATTTTTCATCTTCTTTAATAATTATATCCTTTATCTCATGCTTCCACGTAATTTTTAAGACAAGAAGCAATGCCTCATATTCAGCAATGTTATTATTACATTCAAACTTCAATTTGAAAGAGAAGTTAGAAGAAAGATGATTTGGAGAAATTAGAACCACTCTAAATCCATTTCCAATTTTGTAACATACTCCATCAAGAATCATAGTACAAGGGGCATTGATATCTTTCAGGCATGCATTAAAATCCATATAATTATCTTCACAATCTTCATTGCCAATGAAGTTTCCCAAATCAGTATAAACAAACAATACCTCATAAGAGGCATTCATGGGATTCTCAATAAGATGGAGAATTTTATTTTCTTAATGCAATTTAACTAGCTTCCCCTCTAATAGTATAGAGGCTTATGACATATCCATATAAAAACTAACTCCTACACTAGAAGCCCACTTTCTTGATAGCAACACACCCCATTTAGCAGGGAAATCTACTATAACTGTGTTCATGGTTAAATATTTTCTAGGGTAGGTAGCAAGTTGTACTACTAAACCTCCGACATACCCCCCAATAGGTACCTCTCTTGAATTTATGGCATAGAAAGTCCCAAAGTCTTTTGTTATCTTGATGTCTAATTGATTCATGACCTCTAAAAGCATGACATTGCATGAAGCTCCTTAATCAAACATACAATTATGAAGAAACGGCCCTTGAAAACAAAGTAGTAAAGAAAGGAACTAAATCAAATTAGGATTCAACCAAGGATGTGCCTAAATATACATCATGGGGTTCCTTCATGTTCTCGAGTTCTTCTTTTATCTAAAATTCAACTATGGCATGTGGATTTACGACATTATTTTCATCCCTTTCCTTGATAACCATATAATCCTTCAACCCCAAGTATTCAAATGTTATTTATCTATTTTATGAAATTATAAGAAGCTCAAGAAATTTTTTATTGGTGAATATTTGTTAATTCGTGTATATTCCAACTTTTGAAATTTAAAATTCACAATTTTTTAGGGTACAAGTTAGGACTAGTTCGCCAAAATTTTCTAGGTCCAAGTTAATTTTAGGGGTAAATTATCTATTCCTACAAAATATAAATTCACAAAATTCTCCTGAATATAGTCAGTCGGTAGAATATTTTTATGCTACTGGTCGACAACATATAATATGTTGTCAGTCGGTAGCATTTTTTATACTAAGGGATGACAACATACTATATGTTGTTGGTCGGTAGAAAAAAAATATGCTAATGACCGGTAGAATATAAAAAATCTAATGTATGATAGCATTTAATAGTGATGTCATGATGTCTATATATTTTCCATTCATGTGAAAGATAGTTTTCACATATTCTCCAAATATTTTCTAAGGCTTTTTTTAGAGGGACCCTTGAAAATTTCCCTAAAACGGATCTACAATAGGGACTGTAATTTTTATTTAACTTGGAATGTAAGCCCTATCACATACATTATACTTTGGCAGGGTCGTGTTAGAGGTAAGGGTAATAGTTCTTTCAGATGAGATATTAAATTTTATTTTTTTGGTAGCAACAAAGGTACTTGGATTTGAAGTATTGACAGGACCTTTATTAGGCATAATTATTTTTGGGGCATATTTGGGGATTTTGGTCAAGATAGTAACTTTTCGTTTAGCAATGACATACCCTTTGAACTATTTTTTATGAAGGTTATACTCTTCTTGAGAAACGGCAACATTCATTAATAGTTTCCTATCTTCTTTAGAAGGTATTCCACCATCATACTTCTTAATCATTAAATCTCTTAAGTACTCAAATTCATGATTTGGAAACTCAAATGACTTAGCTATAACTATACCAACATTAACAATAGAAGGGATGGAAAATACATGATTTATGTAATCCCAAAATTCTTCCATAGTTCTAGCATATAAGATATTAGTTAAAGTAGCTCTTGACATTGGGCCTTTTAGAAATTCCATCATGCATATGTCATCAAAACTAAATTCATCAGCACCATCATCATCTCTAACAAGTGGCTCACAAGGGGAGTGTGGAAATAAACATTTATCACATCATTCAATGATGTGATCTTTCTCTACTAATGATACCCTTGTTGTTAATGGATCTAGGATTGCTTTATTTTCTCTAGAGGCTTGTTGATTATTTCCTAAACCCATACATCCTTTTACTCTATCATCAACATGGTGATATCCTTGAGGATGATTCCCAAATCTATTATGTCCTTAGGCTTGGTGCTAAACCTGAGGATTTGAAACCAATACTTTCTCTTCTTTAGAAAGCTTGTAGGAAATTTCTTTGACTTCTCTAGAAAAATTATTAACCACTTCTTCTAAATCCATTATTTTACTTTCCTAAGGCTTCTCAAGATTAATAAACTTGACACCATCCCTCTTTGGAGGCTTCCCTTCTACTTTAATATTGTTATCAATTTAGACAGCCATAAAGAAAGCCTACCTTAGAGTTTTAGGATTGTAATCCCTCATATAATAATATTCTTTTCTATCAAAGGAATTTGAGTAATTGATCAATAAATAATCATCAGCAGGCCTTAAATTAACATGTAATCTAGTAAAAGTTTTATTAAACCTAGTGTTAAAGTCTTGTACACCCTCATTAGGATTTTTCTTTATATTTTCAAATTATGTCAAGAGAAGCCTAGGATCAGTCTTATCACCATATTATAACTTGAAATCAGTTTTCATTTCTACCCAAGAGTCAATTGAATATACACAAAACAAATTATACCATTCCCTAACATATTCTTCTAATGTATGTATGAATAACTTGACATAAACATCTTCATGTTCCACTTCATATTCATCCATAACATTATGAAAAAATATAACATGATGATATCCAATTATGGCATTATTCCCTTGAAATATAGGTAATTTTTTTATGATTTCATGTGGTACTTCATTTGGATAAGCTACTATATCATAGAACCTTATTGATCTATAAGTAGTAACCAAAAAAGGAGGCCTTGGTAGAGGTTTTCCCATAGTATTTGGTGGATATGTTTCAGGATTGAAATGGTGGGGAATGTGGGGTCTTTGAGCCAAAGGAGTATGATTCAAAAAACATGATAAATATGTTTCATAAGTCATCACAAATGGTTTTGTTAGTATTCTCAAAGCAATGGTGGGATGTTATCCCCCTTAATGAATAAATGACCATTTTAAATGGAACACTAGTTAATACTTATAGAGTTGGTATTCGAATAACTAGTCTCATATTTGTCATCCAATATATGAGGATATCACAATTAAAATACAATATTATATTAAGAGAAAAAATTTATCACCAAAAACAACACCCTCTGATTTATCATGAATGAGAAATCTATGTTTTTTGGTAACATGGGATTGTCTCTAAGCTGCGAGACTTGCTACTTAAGAAAAACCTCAAGAGAAGGATGGTTCCTCTACCTATTTCTAATTATAAATTACTCCTAGAACCAGACTATATAATCATACTCTAACAATTCAAGGTGCTATGGTAAGAAAGATATGCATGTAAGGGTAAATCCTAAACTAATGGAATGTGAGAGAACCAGGAAAATGGGGAGGACACTCTCAAATGTGGGAAAATGGGATAACATGAGTAAATGAATGGTAAGTATGGGTGCCATAGTCTAGAAAAGAAGTAAAACCTCAATTTTTGTATAGCACAACAAAAATAACACCATACAAATTGAGAAATCATACCTATCATACTTGTAAATAAATGGAAAAAGTGCAAACATGCAAGAAAATGCAATCTAGGACAGAGAGTAGAAAATAAATAAATTATTTCCTTAGAGAGATGTAAAATCTGTTACATTTCATGAAGAAGGTATAAACACATTATAGAGGCTCATAAATGAGGCCTACAACTCATGTAACACTTGGTAAACACTGTGAATGAAGCCATTTTCTTCGAAGAGGGTACAACCTTTACAAATGAGCATCATTTTACAATTTCTAGAAAATGGGAAAGAGAGAGTAGGGAAAAGAAAGGGAAACTCAAATTTATTCCTTCAACTACCAACATCATGCATTGATTTTCTAAAAATATTAATGGGCATCCTTTCAAGAACATTTCCCCATGATACTGTAGCAAAAATAATGGGCACCACACCTCATCAAATTTCATAGTTGAGATTCCTAGAACTACTCCTTTAATTATTAGAATATTTTTCCTATTTTACACTAACATAACCCTACCAAATTCTAGATTTTATATTTACATATTGATTATCATGATGATTCCTTTATAACAAGTCCATTTTTTAAAATTTGGAGTTACATGGTAAATTTTATGGCCATCTGAAGTTATAGATCTTGGGTGTAATGTGACAGAGTTCCCTGCAAGATGTGACATGTTACTTTAATCATTTTTCTCACTAGGTGAATTAATAGGCTAGGACGAGAACTTGAGGAAGGAGGGAATAATACATGTTGTGTTATGCAAGCCTAAATTAATTGATTTGGCCACCTCATCCCTCCTTCCAAGCTCTTGGTCAGTTATGGTAGTTGATTATGGAACTGACGAAATGTGGGAATGTTCCACATATTCACGAGTTTACCTCAACATTCACTCTTCTGACTCCCAAACATATTCATCCCAATCACTCATGCGTGGAATATGAGCCCCTGAGGAAATGTTTCATCCTTGCTATAAAGGCCTGACCCATCTACAAAACTACCACCACTAATTACAATTCTTTTCCATCAACTAATTTAGTTGATCAATGAACCAAATGAACATAATAATGTTCCCAAAGTTTCCTCCAGGCCCAATTTTGCTAACAAAGACCTATTTTTTCAAAATTTAGAGATTTTTGGCTAAGTTATTTGTAGTATGGCCTTGGAATGGAGATAAAATGATTTGGAACATTGAACCTTTCCCTAAAGCATTATTTTTGACTAAGTATGGGAAAGAGGGGCCTAAAAATTAAAGATAAGGTGCTCCCAACACTATTTTTTCTATTTTTTTTAATCAATTTGTTGTGTTAAAGTTGAAAACAGATTTTCAAGTTATCAAAATAGCCCAGAGGATTTTGGATAATAGTTTGGTGACTCAACTGGGTAGTCATCCTGCTAAATATGAGATTAGTGACCTTAAAACATCCATTGACATGTAGTTAGATTGAATTCATTAAACTATAATGAAACTCAAAATTCTTACACCTTGAATCTACCTAAAGTACTGCTTGGACCTAGAGCTGACTTGTTATGCTTGAATTGATCATTTTCATTATAAAAAATATTCTAAATTCAGTTTTAATGGGAGTGGTAAACTATATTGAATTTTAAATTCCACGACAATTTTCTTAAACATATCTTCTTCAAAGTCCTCCATAATATGTAGTAACAAAACCATGCCATCCAAAAGTAACAAAACATCCGAAGCAAAGTAACAAAACAATGCACGAAGCACTTAGGGAAGTAAAACCTTGACTATAGGGAAGGGAATTTAAAACTAAACTACTATGTACAAGTGATTGAATTTCTCAATAAAAAAGCTTGAGATAGATCCTATTGACTAGGATTTGCATCTCTTCTCCATTTAATCTTGATAATTGGAAAAAATTGTTTGACTTGCAACCTGAAATCATGTAGGGGAAACTCCATATCGCATAAAAATTTAAATGCATTCTTCATGTATCCCTTACTTGGTCCAATTTAAGGATAATATCTCCTTCTTAGAAACTCTTATATTTTTTTCTTATCAAAATGCTTATTTATATGAGCTTGATATCTCTCTATTGTTTGCATTTCTCATATTTATCAATTCCTTTATTTACATAAGCTCTGCATACTTGACTTCCATGAACTCAACCTCAAACATTTCTAGCTAGATTATGAGTTGTAATGCTGGAAAAACAAGATATATTGGCAACCTTACTTCTTTACCATAAACCACGTCCCTTCCCATAAGGGGGACTAATCTATAAGTTCTTGTTTACCTTTAGGGAGTCATCCTATCATTCTGTAAGGCGAGTTTCAGTTTCATGTGCAATATTATTTGATCTTCATCCAAGGTCTTCCTTGTGACTCTCAAGAAGTTCTTATTGGTATATTCAACTTACGCATTACCTTCAGGATAATAATTGTTGATGCGAAATCACAGCACCCCTGGACGCTGATCAGATTTCTAGGTTGATCACTCTAGCATCCAGTGTGATTGCACAACATTGAATCCTTTCTTGAGTGTGGGACTCACGAAAATGAGAAAGGAATCTCCAGAGAAGGCTGGTTCCTGCTCCTAAACTACCTGCCACAAGCTATTCCAGTACAGGCAAGCTAATCTAAACCTAATCTAACCATGCCAAGGAGACAGAGAGAGAGAGATAGAAAAGGGAAAAACAGAAAAAGCCTACACTAAAACGGTGATACACCAGAGAAGGAGAATGTTAAACATCTATCAAAACTGCCATGGAACAAGGAGAGGTGAGCAATGGGAAGGATGGACAGACGCATCACAGGCCCAAGGATAGATTTCACATAGAAAATGTCCCAAAACTCTAGAACATAGCTCCAGTTGTAATGAACATTAGAACATGCACAAATACCTGTAATGAAGAGAGGCAAGAAGAGAACAAGAAAAAACGAGCAAGGATGGACAGATGCATCACAAAACACGTTTTTTTATTGCTCCAGAAGTTTGCACAGAACATCATTTCAATAGTAAAAGGAAAAAAACGCCATTACAGAGAAGGGGAGGAGGTTCAAACTCCATTTTCAACCCTAGAGAAGAAAAGAAGGGAGGGTAGAGCAGAAAAGATGAACAACTTGTGATGTCTCCATGAAAATGAGACAAATCTAGCTTTTTCATTGCATGGGTCGAGCCCAGGAGACAGAAACGTACAAAAAATGTGAGAGCCCATTCCTCCTTGACTGCAGATGCATTAAAACAACATGGGGGACCTTACAAACCCATACCCTATCATTTTTGACCGATTTGGAGGAGAATGTGACCCATTCTGCATTAATTTGGTTGCTGAAATGTCACTTCTGGCCATGAACATGCGTCAGAGCTGTTTCTCAACTTTCTCTCTCCAAAATATATCAAAATTCAAGATTAACCCCAAAATCATGTAGAGAATTTCATAAGCTTTCTGTTGATATAAAGAATGTGCAAATCTGAGCTCTGGATCGAAAGATATGGAGATCTGAATATTTAGGGCACAAAACAGGTGAAAATGTGTTTTGAAAATCTTTCCCACGCTCTGCCACCTGGACGGCACGTGTCAAGCTTTGATTGGATGCGTAATTCTCTCTCCTCTACTCACCCGTGGGTTTTCCTTGAAAATTTTGATTTTTTTGTGATTTTGGAACATTTTCCACTTTTCCTCCACACCCCCACCACTTGGGACACGTGGCATGCATTGATTAGAGGACAGGGGCGCGGGGTTTTCCTTTACTTTTAGCTTTTTTGGCCGACACTTGGCCAAATTTTCCAAATCCTCCCCAAGCTCTGTGCTTCCCTATTCCATTGGACACGTATCCTCTTCTGATTGGCTCGGGTTGACCCTTCAAACCTCACCCTTTGAACCTTTGGACATTTCCCTTTGTGACACGTGTCATGATTTGATTCGTCCATGGGCCTGCCAGCTTTTTGCGTCCCTCTCATCCCTTTGGCCCGGCTGTCCCAGTGCTGTCTGGGACAAAAAATTTTGATCCACCCAACATGGGCTTCCTTGTCCCTCTTTCGGCCAATGACACGTGGCGTGATCTGATTGGCTTTCGGCTTTCTCGGCTCTCCGCATCCCATGCGTCCCTTTGTCCCAACTATCCCAGTGTGAAAGTTCTCCTTTTCGGCCAATCCAGGCGGTTCACGTCCTTGTGGCCCAGATGTCCCAGACTGCTCAACAATTAGTCAATTTTCTTATCTCCTTCAGCCGAACCAGCTTTTTGCATCCCACGCATCTTAACGACCCAGATGTTCCTTTGCTCTGCAGATTGCCTGGTGGCCTTTCAGCCGATCCGCGCCTAGATGTCCCTCACGTCCCGACCGTTGCGAGGACTAGGACTTAGCCATTTTTCATGATTTCTCCTGGCCCAAGCTTGTTTTCTACAACTTTTTCACATTTTCTCAGAACTTTCTCTTTTCTTCTTGGATAAGGGAGTTAGAAAAAATCTGAGGGGACTTAGAAACATAATTTTTTTCCCTGAATCAATCTATTTGCCTGGGACTTGAGAATTTAATGCATGTTATCAAAATTACCCTGGGGGGTGAATTTTGGATAACAATTTGGTGACTCAACGGGGTTACCTGCCTGCTAGGTAGAAGATACCAGTTGCCTGAAGCAGTCCATTGGGCATGGAGTCATAAGTAGTAACCTGCAACTGATCTGAACTTTGAAAACCTCCTCTCTGAGCCACTTGTAAACCCAGTGAAATGGAGTTGTTCTCACCAAAATGCCACTGGGATGATCTGTGCAAGAGCAAAACCAGCACCACAAAAACTATGTACAGAACTGAAAATCATACATGCTCCAAATGAAACATGTAGAGTGTGCACAAGCACTTCTTCTGCTGAAAGAAAACCTACCTACTCTATTCTAACTAGAGCAAAGGCAAGCTAAAAAAACCCTGCAATTGGTTGTGAGAAATAGCTTCCCTTTCTCAAAAGTGGCAGCCATGCAATTGATTTGGCATTGAACATGGCTGGTTGGATGAATGGAAAATCAACAAGAAGCTGGTCTTCCACCCAAATCATCAAGGTATTAGCTAAAGGTAGATTCAATACCTCTTTTAGTTGCTCTGCATTTGGATTGAAGAGGTATGACAGCTGATCCTTGGTACTTTATAGCTCATCCTCATGCTCAGAAGCAAGCATGACTGGTTGTGACTTCTCCTTTGGCTCCAATGAAGGAAAATTCCTGATTGGGCAAGGTCTGATCCATTTGATATGCCCATAGCTCTGATTTTCAACTCCAAAAATGGATTCTTCTTGTAGACCTTCTTGAATGGATGGTGTGGAAGAAATGGTGAAGTTCCTCTGTCCTTTCTCTTCCTCTAATGAAGAACATGAAAGATTAAAATCTTCCAATCTTGGTTCCAAAGAGCTACTATAGGATGCAGGCTACTGCAAATGAATGTTCTCCTTCATGACAGCAGACTCTTGTGTTTGGAATGTGGATGATGAAAGAGAGAATGGTGGAAACTCAACTGGCTCTTCTCTATCAAAACAGTCCTCCAAATCTGACAGATAAACTGCCTCATGGCTATCCTGCTACAAATGTTCAATCTCTCCCATGGTGTTCTCTTGATCTGCAACTTGACCACCATGGTTTCTTTCTCCCTCCAACATTGAGTTTGAGAGATCAAACTCCTCTTCAGTACTAGAACTTGAGAGAGGTGAAGTAGAAAGAACTGAACGTTCTCCTATAGCCTGCTTTGTGCTCAAAGCCCTTGGATCTGCACTTTCCTCCTCCACAGCTGGGATGTGCTCCTCTTATTTTGGATCTGGAGCAGCTTCTCCTTTCTCTACTACTTGAAGATAATCTTGATCTTGGTTGAACTCTTCCTCTAGCATGAAGTTTGTCAATTCAAACTCCTCAATCTTCTGCTCTAGAGGACAAGTTGGGACTGCAAGATCTTCTTCTTCTGCTGCAAAAAAATCAGTCCTGACCACCATTTGTTCAACCTCAGCCTCTTCTGTAGGTTTAACCATTAGCGGAATCTTTGTCATCCCTAATTTTGCAGCCCAAACCCTCAAGTTGTCTGTCATTTCTTTTCTGTTGGGCTCCTCTTCTTGTTGTCCTTCATGGACGATTTTTGCAATTTCTTCTTCCCCACATGGAATTGGAAATGCAAGAGGAGGGATGGGTTGTAACTCAAATGGCTTGGAAATTTTTTGTGGTGGTGGAGGTAGCAACTGTTGTTTCTTTGGAGGAAGGGGTATTTCTATTAGCTCTTGTGGAGGGGATGACTATTTGGAAGGAAAAAGGAAAGAAGAATTGAGGTGTGGTGGAAGACTAAGAGGTGGAGACATGGGATCAACACTCAGGACAGCAGATGGAGTTTGCAATTCCAAATGAGATGATGCTGCTTGAGTAATGGGAAGAGAAAAACCAGATGATGGTGTAGAACTTACCCATTGACAAGGTTGTTCAACAACAATTGTATAGGCCTCTATTTCTACTGCCCATTGTGCAAGTTGGGGCAGCATATTCATCATGAAGTCCAGCTTCTCCTAAGGGCTGAAGTGTCTTGGAAAAGGGCCTCCCCATGGACAAGGAGTCCTGCAACCAATTCTGAAAGCTCTCATTTGAGCTGTTTCTCTGGACTGCACCATCTTTACCTCCATCTTTTGGATTTTCTCCAACAGACCAGCATCTTTCATCTGATTGTCTTCATTATATGCATACTCTTGCTCTTGGAAAGCTCCGTAGCCAAACTGATTTTGGCATTGCTACTCATATGGGTATGCATACTGATTTTGAATTTGTTCAAAATTCTGATTTGGAGGATTTGTAAAACATGTTGGAGGTGTGATATATTGCTTCTGTTGCAAATGTGAGTTCCATGATGGAAATGAAGTCATGATTGCACAACTTCATGGAATGGAAAAGAATGAAAGAGTTGGAAAGAAGGATGAAAATGGAAATGTATGGAAAATGGGTCTACAACTTCAGAAATGGGTTGCTGATCAGATGGAGTTGCCAGATGTGTTTGCAAGTGCCTCCAAAGGCTGAAATCTTCACAGGAACACACCAACCTACAAAAGATGAAGTGGAAGACCTCTAAGGTCCCACTGGGTGTGCCAAAACTGTTGTTACAGACTCACAACACCCCTGGATATTGATTAGATTTCTAGGTTGATCACTCTAGCATCCAGTGTGATTGCACAACATTGAATCCTTTCTTGAGTGTGGGACTCACAAAAATGAGAAAGGAATCTCTAGAGAAGGCTGGTTCCTGCTCCTAAACTACCTGCCAAAAGCTATTCCAGTGTAGGAAAGCTAATCTAAACCTAATCTAACCATGCCAAGGAGACAGAGAGAGAGAGAGAGAAAAGGGAAAAATAGAAAAATCCTACACTAAAATGGTGATACACCAGAGAAGGAGAATATTGAACATCTATCAAAACTGCCATGGAACAAGGAGAGGTGAGCAATGGGAAGGATGGACGGACGCATCACAGGCCCAAGGATAGATTTCACATAGAAAATGTCCCAAAACTCCATGAACACAGCTCCAGACCTGTAGTGAACATTAGAACATGCACAAATACCTGTAATGAAGAAAGGCAAGAAGAGAACAAGCAAAAATGAGCAAGGATGGACAGATGCATCACAAAACATGTTTTTTTATTGCTCCAGAAGTTTGCACAGAACATCATTTCAATAGTAAAAAGCAAAAACACAATTATAGAGAAGGGGAGGAGGTTTGAACTCCATTTTCAACCCTAGAGAAGAAAAGAAGGGAGGGCAGAGTAGAAAAGATGAACAACTTGTAATGTCCCCACAAAAATGAGCCAAATCTGGATTTTTCATTGCATAGGTCGAGCCCAGGAGATAGAAATGTAAAAAAAATGTGAGATCCCATTCCTCCTTGACTGCAGATGCATTAAAACAGCATGGGGGACCTTACAAACCCATACCCTGTCATTTTTGATCGATTTGGAGGAGAATATGACCCATTCTGCATTAATTTGGTCACTAAAATGTCACTTCTAGCCATGAACACGCATCAGATCCGTTTCTCAAATTTCTCTCTCTAGACTAAACCAAAATTCAAGATTAACCCCGGAATCATATAAATAATTTTATAATCTTTCCATTGATATAAAGAACGTGCAAATCTGAGCTCTGGATCGAAATATATGGTGATCTGAATATTTAGGGCACAAAACAGGTGACAATGTGTTTTGAAAATATTTCCCGCACTCTTCCACCTAGACGGCACGTGTCAAGCGTTGATTGGATGCGTAATTCTCTCTCCTCTCCTCACCCATGGGTTTTCCTTGAAAATTTTGATTTTTTTGTGATTTTGGAACATTTTCCACTTTTCCTCCGCGCCCCCACCACTTGGGACATGTGGCATGCATTGATTGGAGGACACGGGCACGGGGTCTTCCTTTACTTTTAGCTTTTTGGCTGACACTTGGCCAAATTTTCCAAATCCTCCCCGAGCTCTATGCTTCCCTATTCCATTGGACACTTGTCATCTTCTAATTGGCTCGGGCTAACCCTTCAAACCTTGCCCTTTGAACCTTTGGACATTTCCCCTTGTGACACGTTTCATGATTTGATTCGTCCACGGGCCTGCCGGCTTTTCGCGTCCCTTCGTGTCCCTTTCAGCCCGGCTGTCCCAGTGCTGTCTAGGAAAAAAACTTCCAATCCGCCTGACATCGGGCTTCCTTGTCCCTCTTTTGGCCGATGACACGTGGCATGATCTGATTGGCTCTCGGCTTTCTCGGCTCTCCGTGTCTTCTACGTCGTCCCTTTGTCCCAGACTGTCCCAGTGAACTGAAAGTTCTCCTGTGTTCAGCTGATCCGGGTGGTTCGCGTCCTTCGCGTCCTCGCAGCCCAGATGTCCCAGACTGTGTCGCTCAACAGTTAGTCAATTTTATTTTCTCCTTCGGCCGAACCGGCTTTCCGCGTCCCGCGCATCCCGACAGCCCAGATGTTCCTTTGCTCTGTAGAACTGCCTAGCGGCCTTTCAGTCGATTCGCGCCCATATGTCCCTCACGTCCCGACTGTTGCGAGGAATAGGACTTAGCCATTTTTCATGATTTCTCCTGGCCCAAGCTTGTTTTCTGTAACTTTTTCACCCTTTTCTCAGAACTTGCTCTTTTCTCCTTGGACAGGGGAGTTAGAAAAAATCTGAGGGGACCCTAGAAACATGATTTTTTTCCCTGAATCAATCTATTTGCTTGGGATTTGAGAATTTAATGCATGTTATCAAAATTTACCCTGGGGGTAAATTTTGGATAACAAGTAGTAGTATATAATTAACTAAAATCATCAATAAATGAATACAACTATGTAGCGTCCATAGTGAGTCGGCCCGCCTACTGTCTTAAATTAGAACATCATATCTTAATTATTTCAAAGTAATTAATTAAATTACGATAGGTTACCCTAGATCTCACGATAATTTCACCACAAAATAATCGTACCTAAGGTCCTATCTCAAGATAATCTAGTATTTTGAGTGTAGTTCATTATTGTACCTCACATTCCTTTATACTGCATAATTGTAGATGTAAATTTAATTACTGCATAACTCGACCAAACTAGCTTTGTCTATTTATTCAATCATAGTAAAATTCCTAAAAAGTTATCTTATTTGAACCACATACCTATATGAGTAAATAAAAAGAACTATTTTATATTCTTACCAAAGATGGTAATTATAATACATTTATTGATATTCTTTCCATCTAATATTTTGTGTTCATTCATTCACCAATACAACATATTACTCAACATATGATCCTTGCAACCATTTCATTAAATAGAATACCCTTGTTCTTCCTAATTTTACCCATTAGGTTTATATATTTTTAATGGCATGTTTAATGGATTTATTTATGTTTTTACAATACTCTATATTACAAAGGAAGATTATTGGAATTACAAAAACATTCCAGTCTCATTCATCACTAGACCATTATCTAATATTTACGAGTTTGTTAAATAAGCATTCCCTTCCTAAGATACTTATATAATACCAATTACCTAACAACCTTCTCAAATAAGCCACATGCCCAATTTGAAAGAGACTTTATTTATTTAAGTATCTTATAATTTAATACTTATTATTAGCCAAAAAGGATACTAAGAAAGAGACAAAGTACAATAGGTCCATATATTAAGGATATTTTCTATCATTCATTAACATAAAAATTGATCATGATATCACTATCCCAAATAATGGTATATTATTCTAGCTATAAGTTTATGAATTCCATGATATCAAGGATGATCAATTATAATTGATTTCCCATTTATACTCAATAATATTTCACACTAAACTATGGATAGGTAATACTAGATCCTCAACAAGTTGAAGGAAAAATTTTAATGATCAAATATTTATTTGATATATATAGATTTAAACTTACAACATAGCTGAATCGTGGACTACCACAATTGATTACATGCTCCTATGAAGTTCAATGACCTATTCATTTTAATGAATCCTATCAATTATCATAAACTATAATTACATTTATTGCACTCATAAAGTAAGCACAAATAATCAATTCATTCTTCCTTTTCATTAAATTCATGTACACTTTCATAATCACATTTAGATGACATAACACATAATTAATCACAACAAGTGGTAACCAATGCTTTATCCATGTTGTATTTCTTTATAACCTACAATGTTAATAACCTAAATGGAAAATATTCCATTGTATATGGTCAATTCCAACCAAACTAACATTATAAGATCTATATCTCCATTAATAATTTACGCCATCTAGCATTTACATATATGAAATACTGCATTAAGTTAAAGACACAACTCATATTGTGATATTTTCAAAAGACACTAAGGATATACATTGATGTTTACATCTTTTAAATGTAATTTCATGAATGTATAATTTCAATTATAAATTACATACCCATTATGGTAAATCAACCATTTACAGTTTTCCATAGTGAGTATACTAGTAATGTCATTACTTTTTATAACTCCATAATAACAAATTATAGATACATCACATACTCACACATATCTTATATAAGATTCAACAGTTCTTATTTCACTCAATTAAATACCAGTATTGAGTAATACTCAATCATTATAAATTATACAAATAAATAATTTCTTGTTCCACTCAGATAGCTACCCATATTTAATGATACTTGAGCATTATAAATTATACAAGTATCATAATTTTTTATTTATCATTTCAGCGTATCAAGTAATAAACATGATTTCCAATCAAATGGATATCACTATTTGTAATAACAGTGAACACCCTTAATAACACCATTATATATTAGTTATAAGAGAGCTTAGCTTCCTTAAAAATTGACATGCACTCACATACTTCTACTTAATTGATCCTTGATCAATCAAGGATAATTGTAAACATGACTTCATATGCATATAGACCATCACAAATCCTGAAGGAGTAATATTAGTTCATTAATAGCTCCAAATTATTGGTCCAAAGTTCAGTAAAACCCAAGTAATCCATTTACCTTAACATTCACGAAGGACAAAGTGACAAAGTCACTATCGTATTAAAACCAACATTGTGAGCATAGATCGGCCATACAGTCCTATAACCATTGGTCTACACCTATCAAACTTGAATTAAGATAATATTAATTGCCATGTAATATTTAAGTGACCCAAGGAGGTTAAGTATCATTCTCCTAAGGTCAATATTCATATCCAACAAGTGAACACAAAACCCATTAAAAGAAACAACGGGTAGAGATTTGGCCTATGAAATCGATAAGATTTTGTTCAACAGTGCCATAAATCTGGCACAACTTCCCATCAAATAAATAACACTAAATTCTTAAGGAAGTGACGAATTTATACCTTAGTAAGAGACAACCCTGAAACCACAATATTACCACTAAGCATAATTGTTACATGACCCAAATAAACTAACAGGTATTAATGTCAATGATGATACCCTAGTCGAAGACCAAGAACATTTATACTTGTATATTCAAAATTTTGACCCAACTACAAGTATTTCATCATCAACATCCCAAGCCCATTTGGGTAAATATTATAAACTTCCAGCCGAATACTCACATAAAGGAATCAAATATATATATATATATATATATATCCACATATAAATTGGTATCACCCTTTGATAATAATGAAAAGGAACAATCTAAAATCTAGATATCAAATATGTATATATCTTCAACAGTTACATAACACCCCGAAGCATTATATTTATATAAATGATATACCTAGGAACCCCTTTTAGAGATATAAGTACCCAATATGCCATGAAATAAAACTTAACATAGCAAACACTGATCACATAAATTATCATAATATAAGTTATTGTATTATCTATCAGTTTCATAAGTATATGCAATGTAAAAAAACATTTCTTAGGTACAATCTTTAAGTCCATGCCATACAATATTATTGTAATCATAATATATTTTTCCTACATCACTCATTTAAAGCGTATCAATAATAAATAATCCATATTTAAGATAAATAATGAAAACCCAAATCAACATGGAGATAACAAAGATTAAAACAAAATTTTACATATGAAAATAACAGGTGGAGTAATGTATTAAAGAAGAAATAAAGCCTATCATTCCTGGTAGTGCTTCTCCAATATTTTCTTTCTTTTCTTGTTTCCAGTCTTCTTATATAAATCCTAACTTGGAGTCAATTCCACAATCAAAACCCATAAGGAATATCCATCTTTATTTATAGAAAATAATTTAACAATTTTTCCTCAAGATTACTTTCAACTGAGAGTCGAATAATGCATGCAACGGGTCAAAAAAACCAAATTAACATAGTATAGGAAATTAAATCACCACCATGAAGAGCTCAATGACACAAGAAGATGAAAAAACTAAAATAACACAATAAAACACCTAATGACTTCTTGTTTTCCTGAGAATTTTTCATCTCACCCTGAGGTTAGTGGAATACATTTAGTGTCATTAATTATATGTGAGTACACATTATGGTTCCCTCCAAAACTTTAGAATTGATTCATGCCAATTCAAATTTAGATATCCTCTAAAAATATTTTGATACATACTTCTAATATTTTATTTCCATTATTTAGCCATGTCACCAGCTTGTTTATCTCCCCTTAGACATGGTCGACGATGGCTATTAAATTCCATCCAGTACAAGTCACATAGGGACTAGTGATATTTTTGTCGATCACCTTAGGCTTCACCCCTTATAGGTTCGAATACCAATCCCAATATCTTGTTAAGTTGGGATTTTATGATAATCAAAAACATTAGTTTTCCATGTAAATTTCCCCCTTTTATCTTATCAAAATATAACCTTGAAACATTTGATAAGGTCCAATGTTCAAAGACCATAGTAACAATAAGATCAATAATTTCCTTTTCATGCCTTTGTTAATAGTCAAGAAATAATTACTATACAACATCAAGCACAACTAGTATGGAGAAACTTTAGGAAACAAAATACCACCAAAGCCAACCATCTAACATTATTTCCATCATAATGGCTTCCCTGAGCATTCAATATCAAACCTTCTTATATGCTCAAGCCCGTGAGGTATAACAAAGACCATATCGGTTAAAGAGATTGATAGTGGTTGAGAGCCGATTGGAAACTCTATAATACTAAACAATAATCATGGTGCTATTTGACAACAACACTAGCTTGAAATCTAGAATAATATGATCAAGTTGAATAAGGACAGATAACAACTACCTTTCTGTTATCCCGTAAAATTGACAAGGGCAATTTTACCGATAACCATACCGAAAATTTTTGTCTTGATCCCTCGATAGGGATCCCTCGCGTTCGAAACGATTTAAAATTCCTTCTCGGGAAATCTAGCTTTCGAACTTAGTCTTTTTGAGCCTTTTTGGCTGGGCGCATGGATTTGCACTGTAACACCACATTTTGGTGCGCCCCTTTAAAAAGCCTTTGGCGCATGGTTTCCCATGTCAACACGTCTTTCGGTGCGCCAAAGCATGTTAAGCCTTATTTGCGTGCGCCGAGGCGCATGCGCCTCGATGTTGACATATCATTTGTCACGCCTCTTTTCCATGCGCCAAAAGGTGCATGTATTTTCCTTGTTACACCACGTTTTGGTGCGCCCAAGGGCGCACATAAATTCATGTCGACAACTCGTTTGATGCGCCAAAGTCGCACCCATTCTCCTGTTGTCAGTTACTTCCATGCGCCAAAGGGCGCATGTTTTCCTCTGTCGACAGTCGTTTTCGCGCGCCTTTTCAAATAGTGGGTGGCGCATTTATGACAAAGTTTTGTTATATATAACAGTGCCCCGCCTTGTCATTTTCATTCCATTTTGACAAGCACGTGATCGCTCTGGATTTGTCAGCTCTGCCCTGTCGCCGTCATTGCTCTGTGGACCCACTCGCCACAAATTTTTGATATATATTCGAGGTTGGTGGTTCTCCTGGTTTGTTTTTGAAAGCTTTCACGTTCTTGGTCTATGTTTTCTCTCGTTCGAGCTTATTTCTTTAGCGGGTCTGTTTGTTGCTTGCATGGTCTGTCTCTTTAATGACTAGCCGGTCTTGTTGGGCTTGTTTCTCCCCCTGTCCTGTCGGATTCGTCTTTTCCTACTCCTTTCCTCTTTCCGGATTTGTTGGAAAAAGGGGGGTGGTTTCGCATCAGCGCCATCTGAGATCCTCCTTATAAAAACCTTGTCATACCAAGCCTACTTTCGGGTGGAAGATTGAGTTGAAAAACGACTAAATGATTAAGTGTTCTCCATGGCGCACTGTTGCGTCATGTTGCAATGAAGACAGTCGCGCCCCTCGGCGCGTCTACCCAGCATGCTGCAGTTAAAAATCATGCGCTCTTAGGCGCACCCCTTTCGGCCTGTAACACGCTCAAAACCCGCGCCTCCTTCATCCCTTTGGCGCGTCTTTTTCCCATGTCGCACAATCTGCCCATGCACCAAAGGGCGCACCAAATATCAATGTAGCATGCATTTCCTGTGCGCCCCTTCTATAAAATGCAGTCTGCTTCATCCATGCGCCATGCGCCGTTGGCACCAATTTTACCTCTGTTGCGTCCTTTTCCTGTGCGCCTTGTCTATTCAGCCTGTTATATACATTTTCCATGCGCCCTGCGCCCCGAGCCTTAAAAGTTCTAACTCTTTCTTCTGCTAGCGTTCCCATTGAAAATCAAATGACTAATTCAAGCTTCTTGGATTGGGTTTCACTCCTCCTACGTGCAGATCATCAGATAAGCCTTGAAGAACACATGTCTACCTCAAGCAAGAGACCCGCCAAACCAAGAGGAAAAGCTAAGCTAACAGAGGAAGAAATGAAGTATAAGTACCAAAGGGTTAGAATGCCCGAATCTCAGGCGGAATGCAATATGGATGTCAGGGATTCTGAACTGGGCCACATTGACATGGACGAATTCTGGGTGAGAACTCAGAAAGTAACAAGAAGCCCCTGGATGGATAAATTGATGGGTAGTGCTCTACATTTCGCCGGTGGGATTCCAGTCAGCGCTATTAATAATGAGTTCATAATGGTGGTTGCCCAATCTTACAACAAGGACACCAGGTGTGTCGAAAATAGTAAGGGAGAAGTGGTCATTGACCTCACCACTCGCCATTTTGAAAAGATTCTTGGCATCCCTCATCACCGAAGCTTCGTGGCCGTTACCCAAGAAGAATGTGTCAAGACCTGGGAGGACAATGAGGACCTATGCATGCAATTAATGAATGAAGTCTACCTCAAAAATAAGAAGGTAGTGACCCGGTGGCCCCAGACTATCCACCGAAGCGACTTCTCCGAAGAACTCAGTGACACCATCACTTTCCTGAGCAGAGTCTTCGGGCTTTCAGACGCCCACTACTTCCATAAATGGATGCTGCGGTACCTGGAGACGATGAACAAAAATTTGCCCGATCAGCGCTTCTGCTGGGGGGAAATAATAAGCAGCGCCATTTCTGAGCAGCTACAACAGTTTGCCACAACAGGAGTGTTTCATATGAACTCCTACGTAGTGTATGCTGCAGCGTCTGAAAGGGACTATCCAGGGCTGCACCGAAGTGGAACTTGGCCTCAGGCCAAGATATATGAATACTACCCAGAGCTAAAGCTGGAGAATAGCATCCAACACTTTTCAAAAATCAATGATGCTTTCTTCTACCATATTATATGCATGCTGCGACCAAAGTTGACTCATGGCCGCACAATTAAGAATACTGTTTCTGCTGTGGAAAAGTGGGGGGCCTTGTTCACCCAATTTCCCACATTCACCTATCTGAGGGCGGTTAACTTCTTGGGCGAGCCCACTAGGTTGCCAAGGTATGCTGGACCAAAGCTGGTTCTATTGGAATTGTCAAGGCAGCTGGTCACATATCATGAGAAGTGCCAGAAGAGAAAGAAGGGTGGAACTCCTTTCCCCCTCACAGTAGGCCGATACACTTGTTCCAGCTATCACAAGGCGAAGGAGATGTTTGCCGAGCTAGAATTGCTCAATCTAAAGCATGATTTCCCAGCAAGGCCTACATTCGACCCAAGAGGCTGCTTGCCAAGGGCTAAGCTTGATCCTATCCATGTCCCTCAAATTGAGGACATTTACATTGACGTCATCCATGAGGTGGCACTCAGGAGACAGGATCACTCCCGCTTAGCATTGGCAGAAATTATTCAGTATGGAGTGGCCATCGTCCCCAAAGGCTTCCAAACTTCGGAAGATGAAGTAGACAAGGTGTATAATAACACAGATGGGGACAATTGGCCCTTCCCGGCCATTGATAGAAGCAAGGCTCCTCAGACAATTGAGGAGAGGGTCAAAGAAACCATGCGGAGAACGGAGCTCTGGTGCCGTATGAATGGATTGATCTACCTCGGCGTAGATTTTATAACTTCTCCTTTGGGTAATGCGCCTCCAAGATCAAAGAAGCAGCTAAAAGGCAAGGGTGCAGTAGGTGAATCAAGCACCAGTCAGGAGGAAGCCCCTGAAAGTCCTCTTCCCTCGGAGCCTGAACAAGTCATAACTTTGGAAGAGGAGTTCATGGAGGACGTTCCCGAAGGCCCATCCACTCAGGATGTCGGCGTTGCTACGACTACGGAGGTTCCTTCTGTCCCTTCTTCTTCTCTTCCTCTCCTTCCCCAGGTGTCAGCAACCACTCCTTTGGTTGTGTCCTCTCCCCCTTCTTCTACCCTTTCCCCTGCCTCTTCATCCATCTTCTCCTCTCTTGCTGATTTGTCTCCTTCCATTTCTTCTCTCCTTTCCGGGCTCCCTTCCCTTCCTATGTCTTCTGCAGCCCCGGTTTCCCTTCCTCCCGTGGACACCTCCGCGGCTATTCTTTCAATGCCACCGCCGCGTGTCTCCACGTTCTTCCCCTCTTCTACTGTTGCTGCCTCCCCCTCTGTCTCTGGTCCTTCTTCAATAGGACCAGCTTGGATCTCTCAGCAGCTGAGCCAGCCAAAGAGGAAAGTCCCCATCGCTCCGATGGACTTTTCGGTTATTCCGGCTAAAGGAGCAAAGAAGCACAAGCCGGTTACACGCTTCTCAAAGAGCGCTGCAGGTGAGAGAGTCCTGGAAATAGCTTACCCCGATCCCACCAAAGAGAAAGAAGATCTGTCTCCAGCAGATTTCACAGTGACCCAAGTCACAATGGGGACGTCCTCTGAAAGTCTCCAGGGGGAAGCTCGTTCCGCGATTGATGCACTTTGTGAAAAGCTTCAAGAAGCCAAAGAAGAGAAAAGGCTGCTGAAAGAACAGAATAAATACCTGCTTCAGGCCTTACAGAAGATGGGAAGTGCACCTCCCACAACTGCCGCCGAGACTCCTGAGCTGCTCAGTCAGGACAAGATCAATGAATATTCAAAGATCGGTGAGCAGGGCATGGCTGTTTCTGCTTGGAGAAGTCAGATTCTCAAAGATAGCGAAAAGGTAATCGCCGAATATATCAGCTTATCCCTGAACATTGAAAAGGCGAATAAGGAACTCCAAGCATTAGCAGTCCCGATATCAGAAGAGTTAGAAAACACTAGACTCCAACACGAGGCCTTCCAACAGATGTTTGACTGTTCAGTCGAAGATTTGGTCAAGTTCGGAGTATTCGGTCACCCAAGGACCCTCAACAAGACTATGTCCACTCTGGACTATCGGATAGATCAGCTCGAGTTTGTGTTAGAAAAAATAGATAAGGTGAAGGAAGAGGCCCTGGATGCGATGTATCAAATGGAGAAAATTGTTTTATCCATGAATCCAGGGTTGCTCACTCCTTCCCTCACCTTAAGAACGGCTGATGATACTATCCGGATTTTCAAGGAGTTAGCTTCTCAAGGAACAGGGCCAGAAGTCACGTTTGATACCGAATCCATCAATAACCTGCTGGCTTGCAGGGACTTCATCGGTTTCCTGATTGAGGCGGAGAAAGATTATTCCAAACTTCCCGAAAAGCTTGTAGAAGAGCGGGAAACTTGCGAAGTAATCAGTGATCGGCACAAGGATCCATCACAGGATCAGTTCGGGTCAATGATCAGCAAGTTCTTGGAATACCGCGCTCAGTTCCACATCTCATCTCCTGAGCAGCATCAGAAGCAGGCGACCCCTTTTCGGCCGCAGGACGATGATGATGACTAGCTTCTTCTTCTTCCTCTTCTTCTTCTTCCTCTCGCTATTCTCCGACTTTCTTTTCGCAATATCTCAAGTATGTTGGTGCCAACGATGACATCATCCATGTTGCATCATGGGATGATGTCATCCACTCAAAAATGTAAAAGTCAACATGACTTTAGATATTTTGTAAATATCTTGTAGATAAGTGGTTGGCTCCATTTTGCCTTCTCTCTCTCTCATCTTCTATAAATACAAGAATACTTGTGGTATTCGGGGGTGAACATTTTTCAGATAGAAATAGGAGTGAGGAGAGAAAGACTTTGAGCTTTCTTGTAACAGAGAAGAACAGTAATATAATTATTCAGACTTTGTGCTCAATAGCTGTGTTATACATTAGATCTTTCTTACGTTAGATCTGTATGTTTTTGATCTGTTAGATTCACATCTACTTTTCCGTCATTTGTTTATCAGTATTGTTTTGTTTATTTATGCAAGTAGGTTTGGCTCTGTTTACTACCAAGCCCAAAGCATAGATCTTCTGACCCTTCCGCTTTGGAACTCATTTCTTTTCTTCCTTCGGATCTGTTCTTTCTCTTCTCCTTTTATTCCTTTCTCTTCGCAGTCTAGAACGCTCTACTGGGATGAGATCCCAACCCCCGAAGGCAGAATCTGTGAGACTTGCATAGGTTCCTGCTAGTAGAAGTAGCAATAAACCAGTTTCGCTTTGCTGTCTCAAAGAGGGGCTAAGCCCTGCAACACCGTTGGCCCGTTTATCCATAGATCTGTCCGCGCGACAGATTTTCGGACCAACAAAAGGATGCCATACTATTATTCCATGTACTACCCACAAACATAATGACCGTAGTGGTATCATATTTGATGAAACACCTACCAAGAAGGCTCGTATTGAACTCATCAAGGTCGTCAGCCCTTCTCCACCTTCTTCACCACCATCACCACCTTCACCGATGGATTTGATGGATCCAGAATCCATTCCTCCTAATTTTTTGTTTTCATAAACACCATCTCCTTGGGGCCACTAACTTATCAACACAAGGGTGAGGCTCCTTCCTCTCTTCCCTTCCTATACCCTGGAATGGTCGATGACAATACACCCTTGATTAAATTCATTTAATGTCAGGATGATGAATCTATACTCACCTACCTTGGTGCAAAAGACTCATATATTCATCATTCGTTACCCTTTGAGACACAAACCATGTTGAATGAATCGACTATCGAGATCAACATTCATACTTAGGATGACCCGCACATCCTAAAGATCGGTCAATCTTTAGATGCTGTTGAACAAGAAGCCATCACCTCTTTTCTCAAAAACCATAACCACGCTTTTTTTTGTTCTTACACAAACATGCTTAGTATTGACCCCACGATAGTGGTCCACAATATCATAACCATTCTTGATGCCAATCCCATCAAACAAAAGCTGAGGAAAATACACCCTTGCATTGCCCTTATTTTCAAAGAATAACTTCAGTTCCTTCTTTCTATTTCCTTCATATTACCCATTGATTATCCTCTTTGGATTTTTAACATTTTCCCTATCACTAAGGTGACAGGGGGACTCTACATTTGCATATATTTCTATGACCTCAATCTAGCTTGCCCAAAAGATACATTGCGAATAAGGATCAGGTGATCTTCAAAGATAGGGAAATCAGGTCACAAGTGGATGGGCGCGCGGGGTCCACGCGAAAGGAAAAAATAGACATAGTCGGGGGGGGAGAACATGCAGTACGCACCAAGAAAGAAAAAAAAAAAAAGAAAAAAAGAAAAAAAAAAAAAAAAAAAAAAAAAAAAACGAAAAAAACCAAAAAAAAAAAAAAAAAAAAAAAAAAAAAGAGAGAAAAAAAAAAAAGAAAAAAAAAGAGAGAAGCCACGCCGCTGCTACAGTATGCAGCAGGAAATGGGCAACGAAAATCGAATCATCGTGATACCCCTGAGGGGTGCAGGGCGGAACGGTCGAAAAAGAACGGAGGGTAAAAGACACGAAATCCAGGGCGAAAACCGATGGGCGGAAAGGGGGAAGCCACATGGAAACCTTTCTGCCGGCCGCAGGACGATGATGGGGGAACTAATGCGTCACTGGGGTCTTCTTCTTCTCTTCTTTCATGTCTTGCTCAGCATACCGTCATCGCTATTCTCTCCGACGCTGTTTCCTTTATACGCAATATACTAAAGTATGTTGGTGCCAAATGCGCACCAACGATTACCAAGATCGAACAATCAGCCGAGGAATGAGTGTCGTGCATGGGGATCAGGCTTCGAGCTAAAGAGGGAAGCACGAGGGGGCAAAAGTCAACCGAATGTAAAAGAAGAATGCAACAGCTGGACTGTTTAGATATATGGGGGTGTGATTATTCAAGTAGGGTCCAAATTGGTGGAGAACTAATGAGTTGGGTGGCAAGGCCTTTTTTGTCTTCTTCTCTTCTCTGCTCTCAAAGTCTGTCCTATCAGGAATGAACAAGGAGTCGGGGGAGGTGGAATTCAGGGGAAAAAACAAAAGAAGGGGGAAGGGGCGGGGTATACCGGGGATTTGTTATCAGATCAAAAACGTAAGAGGGGTGGGGAGAGTGCAGAGAAAAGATCTAGGGGTTGACTTGCTCTTAGATAACGAAACATGGGACCATGTGGTCAATACCACCCGACCATTGAACGATTCCGGACCCTCAACACAATTTGTGCTCACAAAAGGGGAGGCTGTGGTATAACCGATAGATCTTTCTTTTCTCCAGATGCTGTCATTAATGTTACTAATAACCGAAATGAGGTTGAGGAAATAATGAAATGGGGCTGTTGTGAAAGAGGATTCAGTATGCGATACGGGTGTAAACTAGGAAATAGTGGAGGAATATGGGGGCGGGGTTTGGCGGTCATGTATGAAAGAAATTTCACGTCAGTAGTTAAGGAGACTTTGAGTTGTTAGGGGTGTATGCAAAGTAAAGGTTTGGTGGGCTCACTGTTAAATAGCGTACCGAGGAACAAAAACAATAAGTAAGCGGGATAAATCTTGACTGACGGGGAAACTGAAAAATGGTGAAAATAAGAGGAAAAGGAGTAAAAACTGGTGATTACTGAATGACATAAAAGAGCAGAATGGTGCTAATTATAATTTAGAAATCATGGGTAACGTTGGATACTCCGGTCGGGTTGACATTGGGCGTGGGAATCGAAGGGGAAAAAGAAAACAAAAAAAGGAAAAAAAGGGGAAAAAAAAAAAAAAGTCGCTGAGTCGAAAAGTGGCGGGGGGGAAACCGTGGAATGGACGGTGGGGGCGTTACCACGCTTTGTACAAATGGGCAAAAACACAAAACACTAACTTTCAGGGATCGATGGGGGGAGGAAAAAATTAACCAGGGTGGGTGGGGGCTCGATTACGCAGAGGGAAGCCTAGGAACAGCTCTACTGAACATGAGATGAGAATCACCAACAGATAACAAGGGGGGCGCACGGAACCGTCCCGCGAGAAGCCAATACTTCTGAAGAGGGACAGTGAAACCTAGGTTGTCACTGGCTAGTAGGCAGGAGGAGGCAAGGAGGAGGAAAGAAAAAAAAAAAAAAGCCGAGATTTTCAAATACCAAAATTAGGGCTGTGCAAGGGGATACGGACGCACATGGGGGGGGAGGGGAAATAAGGGAAAAAAAAGGAGAGGGCTAAAGAGGCACGAGGCGTGCACAAGACAGAAAACTGGATTTTATCGGGGGGAAAAAGAAAAAAGGGGGAAAAAAGGAAGGGAAAAGGAAAAACAAGGGCATCCGTCTATAAGTCCAAGTAGTCGGTCATAGTAACCAAGCCAAGAGGAAGGAAGAAAAGAGAAGAGGGGAAAGCCAGGGCGTTTGGCTTCGGTATTTGTAGCGAAAAAGAATGGGTAGTCTCCGGAAGTCCATATGTCTTACTTCCCGCTCCCCCCTCTTAAGAAGGGGTGTATGGTGTTAAGAAGCCGGACTGTCCGCATTGTTGGTCAAAGCTTCCCGAGAAAAAAAAAGGGGTTGCGTATGACCAATGGTCGAGAGGGTCTTATGCGGAAGGTGCAGTAAGTGAAGAAAAAAAAGGGGCAGTAAAATCGGAGTAAGTGCGTGGCTCTGGGGGGGGTATTGTTGCAAATCTGAGCTTTGTTTGAAAATCCAAAATTTGCAAAAGTGCCCAATGCCATAGTACGACAGAAACAATGAGTTGTGTCTGTCTGTGCGAAACGCGTGGCATGCGATCTGTGTGGGCCCTATAGGTGGTAGCAGATAGGTGCCTTTAGTTCGCTGAGTGGGATGTTTAGCATAAAGTGGAAGATTAAGTTTGGAGTTGGAAGTCCGTAGATACTGGAGGTTGTTGTGGAGGTGGTGGGTAAGTGTGGGGGGGTGCGCTCAGGGAAGAAGTTGAAAAGGAGGGACTCCCGGCAAAGTAAGAAACGTCAGAGTACGGGGTGAACGAGCGAAAATGGCAGGAGCTGTAACATAGGTCTAAGTGGGAGAGTCCCTGGCCAAGGAGAATCATCAAGTCCATAAAGCGCGAAGCTCACACGTTTTGTGCCTGTAAACGCGGGCCAGTGGCGCGTTGTTGAGCACGAGGAATAGGAATTGTTTATCAGAGGAAGATATCGGGGGGAAAGATAAAAAAGGTGCAGAGTGGCTGGGAAAGTCTGGGGGACACGGTTTTTTGTCAGAAAACCAGAAAAATAATCAAGGGGGCAGGGAAGCACGCACGAGGGAGGGGGGGAAAGAAGGGGGGGGGGGGGGGGGAAGAGAAAAAGAAACACCCAAAAATAAGTGTTAAATCGCGTTGTAATATTGCAGATCTGAAGGTACAAACCTGTGCGAGTTGAACATTTTACGCGCAGCATGAGAGCCCGAGGAGAGCTGAGCCTAACTTTTCGATAAAAGTTGTCCCCAGCATAGTACTAATGTATATCTACCACCCTGTAAAATTTCAGGACGATCCAACGGTCGGATCAAAAGTTATGGCCTCTGCAAGTTATGCTCCCGCATCATTAGGTTCCTTATGAATGGTTTAAAGAAGTGCCAGGTGTTAGATCAGAGATAATGGAAATTTGTTTTTACTGCCAGTTTTTTTTCTTCCCCCAATCAGTGCCAAAAATGGGAGAAACCTTTATAATGTGTGGACATCTCTCAGGCATAATGGAGAGAGGGATTTTGACAGATGTTGTAGTTCCTAATGTGTTAGGGACGCTATTTCAGTGTTTGACCAAATGAAAGAACAAAACAAATTCTCTTGGACTGCATTTTTTTTGGTAGCATACAAAAGGCATGGGTTTCCTCATAAGGAAGGCACACTATTTCACCATGCAAAAAGCAGGTCTCCAACAAGCTGAGTTTCCTTTGCTAGCATACGTCTAGCCTGTGCCGAAATGAGAGCTTTGGAACAGGGAATGGACATCCATCAAAGCATAAAAGGTTAGAAAAATTATGTCAGATGTTGTAGTTGGAACTTCCCTGGTAATGTACGTAAAATGTGGTAGCATGGAAAATGTACATGAGGTGTTTGATAGAATACCTTAAAGAAATGTGTTCTGCTGGACTATAATGACTGCATGATATGTAGAAAATGGATTTGTGGAAAAGGCGTGTGAACTGTTTGTTGGATTGCCTCAAAGAAATGTTTTCTCATGGAATGCCAGGATTTGTAGGATATGCACATAATGGATCTGCTCAAAAGGTTTTAGAAACACACAAGCAACTACTTATTCCGTTGGAAAACTTCAAGTGATCGGGAAGTTGGTGTGACGTGGTGGAGGTTAGATCTAGCCTCATGAACTAGTTGACGAAGTGCCAAGCAAGATATTGAACCGAAGCCTGCAGGTTTGACCGACTCCGTTCCTCCTAGGCATGTTTCACCTCCCATCATATTTCATAACTCTCGTATTTTATTTTTCATTTACAACTTAAAATAATTTTAAAATATTAGGATTTTAATACAGTTAGTTGTTTATTTCAACTCGTTCCAAAAATAATGAAATGTTGTGTCGAAACTCACGAAGTCAAAATGAACTGTTTGCATTAAAATATGACCTTCAACCCTCATTCTGAGGTGATGTAGAAAACTTACTACCCAACTGGATCGCTACGACATTACTTTATCGACAAGATGAGATTTACTTCCCAGTAATAATGTTGACCTTCTCCCTATTTTAAATAGTTATTTTTTGCATTTTTCAGAGACTCATTAAGTACCCTTCGTAACTCTGAAAACGAGATGTGAAGCTTCATTCATGTACCTTGGTATGCGAGGATTCACCTTGACCTTTGGTTTGACCTCAAATGAACATATGAAATCATTTTGATGCTCTTATAGGAGCCTTGTTACAATGGTTTATAGCAGTAGAAAGCTGTTAAAATCTAGAAAGTTGATTTTCATTTTGAACTGCCATTTAAAACCTGGATAGAGAAATTATTTCCTGTCTTCGCAAACCTCTAGTGTTTATACTAGAAAATTGCATGGAACATTCAGTTTAGGGGAAAAAAAAATTCTGGATAGTCCAGAAAAGCCATTTTGTAGGCCTCTGGTCATAGTGTGACAAGGTCAAACTGGACCAATTTTGACTTGTCGCTCCAAAAAACTTGTTGCCGTTTTAAAATGGTTTTCTAGTTCTTTGTCCCGTCAACTCTGATGAATTCTCCTTAAATAGGGGAACTAGTAGGAAGTCTCTTGTTACATTCTCATCCATCAAATGTTAGTTTTGGACGTGGTTTTCTGTTCTCTCGAGCTAACTTTTGTCCTTTTACAACTGGGTCAACTACGACTAGTAGCCCCAGAAAACTGACCGCCAAATGCAAACTGTTCACTTTTTCCTAATTCTGTCAGTTGCTATGAATTCTTGGTATATCTAGGGACACACAAAAAGTTAATCATGGTGTGCATTCTCATTGGAAGATAACTTTTGGAAGTGGTTTCTTAGCCTTCGAGCCCATTTTGAACGTTTAGTAGCTAGTGAGAAAATGTAAAAATAGAAAGCTGCGGGACCTTCGTAGGATTGCCAAACCACCCTGGAAACTTTAAACACATGCAAATAACTATTTAAAACTCCATATTGTAACTTGTTGTGTGAATTAGAAATTTTGACAAAATGGTGTTTTCTCTCTCTTCCCTTCTCTTTCTCTCTCTCTTGGGTTACAAAGTGAAGTGAAAGGAAATGCATTGAATACATGTCTCTAAACCCTTTTCTTTTGTTTGAAAATTGTAATTATTATCATGTGTAAATGGGAAAACTGAAAAATAATAATTATGTTAGATTATGTTGGATTCCATGCCAGTGATTTATCGTTGATATCATGCTCATGTGGGTTTTGCATGATGGAAGAATGAAAACAAAAAGGTGATGTGTAATTTAATTATTATCATTGTAATTTATATAGTTCATTGTTAAATGACTAACATGTATAGACCTAATCATCAGTTAACTAGAAGGTTAGTAACTCTGATAATCTTGGCTCGCACCCATGCAAAGCGCTGCTGTAGTTTCAAGGACTTCCAGGAAATATGCATGTAATCGTGTCACGTTCAGTATTTTCCCAGTTTATGTGCTTCACACGCCATCTTCCAAAAATAGATTGATAGTCGTGAAATATGGCTAAGTCCGGAATCTGGCTCTGTAACATCTTGTGCGTGCATATCCTTCCCGATGTCTCAATACGCCTTTGAATGTACTATGCTCTTCTACGTGAATCTTTTATATGCCTTCTGCTAAGTGTTATACATTTTCTGCTCAACACTATCCCTAGGGGCAAGCTCGTGGGGAATATTATTTCAAAGGATGGTATTTCCTTACCATGAAAGACATTGAAAACCGTAGAGTGAACTTAAACCCTACGCTCGATGGAAATCTCCTAGTTTGAGTAAACGAGAACCCAAGAATGGGCTTATCATCTTAGTTAGTATGTTTAGTGACATTGTCTTAAACCTGTCGGATAGGAACAACACAGTCAAACTTCATTTGGAGTCAAATGAACTAACCCTTCCTTCATATCCTAGTGGATTACCTTGTTTTTTCGAAGATAGATTTAAAAGTAAATTTTCTTCTTTGAATGAAATCCTTGTTGGATCCAAATGACATAAATGGAGATTGGTACATAGTTGTTCCTTGCGTTGCACTCTTGTTAATGAACCCCCTTGGCTCTGCATAGCTAAATGTGCTACCTTGGTTCCTATCAACATAACACCTTGGTCCTTACTAGAAGGCGGCTTAGCATAAATTTGTCCTCTTGCTTAAAATTCATTTATAGTTGAGGGGTAGACCCTTAGGTGAAGTTGGAATAAATCTAAAACTTAGTTGATTTGGATGTTACTTAGGGTTCGTGTGTAGCTTAAATTCCCCTAATATTTTTGTCTTGTAACTCCTTTTTCAAGACAATGCTAGTAATAGAACCATAATGTGACATAGAAAATAAAGCATATAAGAGTAAAAACAAGAGTGGAGGTTTGGAATAATGCCACTTTTGAAGACCTGATAACTCAATAAAATATATGCATTTGCTTCAAAGAATATGAATTGCCTTGGCATGTTCAACCTTCAAGAAAATAAAATATATATATGAAACAAAATGGAAATTCACAAGTCATTGAATTAGAATAACTATGGTAGGGAAATAACCTTACCGCGATTGAGGAATGTTTTGTGGTAAAACGCTATCTTGTATCTAAATCTCTGTTAAAACCTAATATCTCTATATGGACACCAACTCACATTCACATGGGTTATAAGAGTAAAAAGGTAGTCATTGAATATATGTTTGAGAAGAATATTCTTCACATAAGAACACGATAATTAAGTAGTTTATATGCATTTGAGCTAAGCCAAATAAGTATGCAAGTTATGGAAACTTTTGTAAAGAATAAGAAACCAACTTAAAAGGGGTGAACAATTTTTTAACTGTGGTATGAACTTAAGAATCTGTAGGTGGACAAACAATAAATTTATCCTTTCCCAATAATGTTCTTGGAATGTTAATCATAACTAAAATACATTTAAAGAAATGATGTGATGTGGGTTCGCCATTCCTGAAGTCATGTTTCTTGTGGTTAGGTCATTGCTAGTATTTGTTCATTGGGAAAAGTGTGGCATCGACATGCCTATGTCATTTTCATGTGTCTATGTGAGTAGATGACTTATGAGATTTTCATATGTGAGTTGAGTTTCTATACTTGGAGCCCTTGTTGTGTTGTGTGTAGTGAGCAATGTAAGTAAAAAAAATTATCTTGGCATTTTACCGTTGTGTTTGGGTGTGTAAAATGTGGGCACTACAAACTCATAATCTAGGGTTGTACAATTTTTTTCTCACAGTAGATAAGCCTTGGGAGGATATATATATATGGATTTTGTCCTTTGTTTACCTAATACATTATCGATATTTAATTCTATGTTTTGGAAGATATATTTTAAAATATAGAACATTTTACTTCTTACAAAAATATTAATGACACGATTCGACACAATTAGAATTTGATTTTATCTATGTTTTGGAAGAAATATTTTCAAATATGGAACATTTTACTTATTGCACGAAGATTAGTGATATGAATCATATAGAAAAACTTTTCTTCAATGATATTATAAGGTTGCATGGATTACCGTGTAGTGTTGTGGCTGATAGGGAGACAATTTTTTTTTATCATTTCTAGTGGGTATTGTGGAAGAAGTTAAATACTAGGCTAAAATTAAATTCATCATATCTTTCATAGAGTGATGGATAGATGAGGTACTGAATATGATTCTTAGATATTTACTCATATCTTTAGTGGGAGATGATATAATTTTTTTGTACTTGGGACTTAGAATTGGGAAAAGAAGATTCTATGTATAACGAGTTCATCAAAGAATGTGGAAAACATTTTTCTATATTTTCTATGGGACTAACCCTATGAAGAGTTGTAAAATTGAGACTTAACATGTATAGAGGAAAAGAGTGACTAAGAAGAATAATTTGTGTAATATATGGAATAAGTGCACCAATAAGTGCATAATTAGTTCAAGAAGATGAATATGTAGGACAAATAAGTGCAGATGAAAAGAGAAGGGAATTTGAACTTTAGGTTGGAAATTTTGCCTTATCCCACTTAGAAAAGGAAAGGTTTATTAAGGGAACACACGATAAGTTTAAGTGGAAGAAAATAGAGTTGTGTGTGATCTTGAATAATATTGCAATGAATGTGTATGTCATTGAGATTATAGAAGAAAATGATATCTCAAATATATCTAATGTGAAATATTTATAACCATACTATGAAGGTTAGGAAAATGTAGATAATTCAAATATAGAAGATGGAGGTGTGAAATTAAAAAATTAGATGTTATATAAAGTTTGTAATGAATCAAGAAGGTTTACTTCATTCATAATTAAGAAAACACAAAAATAGAATTATAATGAGTATTTATTCAAGTGGAAAGGAAGTGATGTTAAGGATGCATCTTAGTTAAGTGTCGTAAATGTTACTCAATATGGGATCTTGATCACTTTAGAAGGATCTTAAATTTTTTAAATTACTCATTGTGTATGATATAAGATCATGTCTTTTTGCTCGATATCCTATATTAACAAAATACAGTTAATTCTAGTTGAGTTAGTTTTGTGGTGTTAACAAGATATGTCTTGTATCATTATGTTGTTAGAGGGATGCATTAGTTTAGTTTAGTAGGTAAATACCTATAGTAATGTTAGTGTAGGTTATTATTTATCCTTTTATTTATTTATTAGGATAATTCTTACACTTGTTTTTTCCTTGCACTTATTTCGTTAGCTTGCTTAGGTGTACTAGTTGTGTGGATTTAGCTTACTAGTTATGTTGAGTTAGCTTCTCAATTATGTGGAGTTAGCTTACTAGTATTTTGGAGTTAACTTAAATACCAATATCATTTAGTGGGAGTTCTTCATCTATTGATTTAGGTAGTATTTGCACTTCCCTCCTCCTATATGTACATATTTCTTATTGAGTAATTCAAGTCATTGTATTGTAATGTATTGAACATTATGGATTATGATGGATTTCCATATATGGTATTTTAGCTCTTTGGTTTTACAAAGCTACTGTTGTGTGCTATTATCATCTGAGATCATGGCTTGGATCAATCTTATTATCATTCCTTTCATGGTATCAGAGAAATAGATGATGTAGACATCCATCTATAAGTTTTTATTTGTAAGAAAAGGTTTATTATTTTCTTGTATTTGGAATTTGTTAGCAATTTTATGCAGCATAATTTTTTATGCAATATGGAGTGTAGCATTGGATTTGGAAGGTGCCAAAACCCTAGAATCACCTATAAAACGTGACTATATTTTGAGACAATCAAACATGGATGTAGATATCTACCCTCTAGGTGCATTCTTCTATCCATTGGATATAAGTGTGTACCTTCTGGATGCATTCTTTTACCTTTTGGATATTTCAATTTTGGATGTTGTCTTTTATCCATTGGATGCAGATCTTTACCCTCTAGGTGAATTATTTTATCCATTGGATATAAGTGTGTACCTTCCATATGCATTCTTTTACCCTCTAGATATTTCGGTTTTGGGTGTAGTCTTTTATCAATTAGATGTAGATCTGTACCCCATAGGTGCATTCTTTTATCCATTAGATATACGCATGTACCTTCTAGATGCATTCTTTTACCCTCTATAAATTTCAGTTTTGGATGAATTCTTTTATCCACTGGATGTAAATCTGTACCCTCTAATTGCATTCTTTTATCCATTAGATATAAGCGTGTACCTTTTGGATGCATTATTTTACCCTTTGGATATTTCAGATTTGGATGCAGTCTTTTATCCACTAGACACGGATCTGTACCCTCTGGGTGCACTCTTTTATTCATTCGATATAAGTGTGTACCTTATGGATGCATTATTTTACCCTCTTGATATTTTGGTTTTGGATGTAATATTTTATCCACTAGACACATATTTGTACTCTTTAGATGCATTCTTTTATTCTTTTAGATGCATATTGGATATTGACATGTACCCTCTTGATGTAATGATTTACCCTCTAGACAATTTAGGTTTTGGGCGCAAGATTTTATCCTTTGGTCACAAGCCTGTATCATGTGGATGCACTCTTTTACCCTTTGGACATTTGGGTGACATGTGTACCTTTTAAAAAAAACATCAGCATTAAAATATTATATTAATAGCAAAACCTTCTAGAGCTCATAACTTTTGATCCGTAGCTCGGATTAAGGTGATTGTTGGTTTGAAATTGTGTATTTTTTCAAGATATATGTATTGGTGACATTTTTATACACATATTTCAAATGTAAAAGGTACTATTACTCATTGTAACATTTACATTCACTCAATTATAAAGTACCAAATTTGGGAGGGTGTTGTAATCACTTGTGGATGCAATTTTGGTTGAGCCCGATGTCCTCAACTTTTGGGTGTTTTAGTCTTGTATATATGGGTGTATGCATTTATATCTCTTTTTTTGTTGAGATATTGTAGATCTATATTTTCAACACTTTATTTTTTGGTATGTTGATAGTATCTCTTGTGGGGGAGCTATTCTAGTGAAGCCCAGTGTTAGTTTGTCAATCTTCAAGTAGTTGATTTTGGCAACTCATACAGATCTATGGTCACTCTACCCATTTAGTAGTATGGGAGGGTGTGGTGTTGATAATGATTATTTGGGTTTTTTTTCCTTGCCTTGTTACATTTTGATATTGCTTCTTCAGGTTTCATGTCCTTTACTTGTTACCTTGGGTTTTCTTGGATCGTGGCACTCCTATTTATTTGGATCTCGTGTCCTTTCCTTATTGTATTTTTTGTTCTTGGATCGTTGCATACCTATTTGTAACAATTGATCAAATTATTTTTGGTGTTTATTTTTCACTTTCAGCATCACTCAATTGATAGTCTCCTTGTATGGAGCTATTCTGGTGAATCCTAGTGTTAGTTTTTTTTAGTTCCATGATCGAGCAGTGGATTCATACCGCAGTTCACACCGCACTTCTTCATCATGTATGAGATTTTGGAGCTGATCTTCTTAGGATATCTTGCAACGGGATTTTTTTCTCTCTACTTTGTTATTACTGGTTTTAGGTACCTTGCGGTGTCTAATTTTCCTAGTTATTGTACATGGGTACCTCATCAGGCCTTGTTACCAGGACCCACCTTATTTTTCATCCACCTAAGTGATGCTTACGGGAGGGTGTTAATGTAGGTTATTGTTTATCCTTTTATTTATTTATCAAGATAATTATTATACTTTTGTTATCCCTACACTTGTCGGGTTAGCTTGCTTATGTGTACTAGTTGTGTGGAGTTAGCTTACTCATTTTGTTGAGTTAGCTTCTCAGTTATGTGGAGTTATCTTACTAGTCTTTTGGAGTTAACTTAACTACCAGTTTCAGTTAGTGGGATTTCTTCACCACTGAATTAGGTATTAGTTGCACTTACTTCCTCCTATATGTACATCTTTCTTATTGAGTAATTCAAGTCATTGTATTGTAATGTATTGAACATTATGGATTATGATGGATTTCCATATATGGTATTTTATCTCTTTTATTTTGCAAAGCTAATGTGGTGTGCTATTATCATCTAATATCGTGGCTTGGAACAATCTTATTATCGTTCCTTTCAAGTAATTGTAATTTACCATTATTACTTTAGGTAAAAAAAAAATTATATGGTTATAACTATATAGTTATAATATTTTTATTTATTTGTTGGAATAATATTCACCTATTATGTTTTTCTCATTTTGTTGGGTTTATTAAACCCGTGGAACAATATTTGTTAAGATTATTATTGATATATATTGCATCCATCCTCATTCTTTGTAATTTGATTTTCCATATTAATAAAATTCAATAGTTATTATCCTTGCTTTTACACCATACTTGGTATTTGAGCAAGTTAGGAGAAAGGGAAATATTGTAGAAGGAATTGGAGAATTTTGTGAGGGATTGAGAACTTGTGTGAGACAAAGAAGCCACCTACCTCCCCATAGCCCCAACCATGTTCTCCCAACTCTAATAGTTGTAGAGCCAATTCTAATTAGGACATAGAAAGATGAAGTACTTCTCATAAGTGGTTTTCAAAGATTTTTTTTAGAAGTGGGAAAAGAGGAGCCAACCAGGCACTACCTCTTACACCGGTTCTAATCCTAGAAAACATTTTTAATGTTTTTTTAAAATACCCATTAGGGGTTTTGTCACTAAAATTAGTGAGAAAGTAGTATCCAACGTTGTCAACTTGTTAAACTTAGGAAATTTATACACGGTCCTTTATTTTGAATTTTTTTCTAATAATGGAGACACACACATCTACATAGTAAAGAATATTAAAAATTCCAAGGCATCATCCAAATCATATTAGTGAGTTTTAAGACGTAAAAACAAAAAGTTAGATCAGATAAGAAACTATGCGAGACTCCAAACCAAGCTCTATTTTACATTATTTAGTAGAAAAATATCCTATTCAACCATCCTTGAGTGGACCAATATCCTCATAGATATACAAACAAAGATTTACATTCAAAGCAACCATTCTTGAGTGGACCACTATCTTTGGCCATCTTTTTTTTTTTTCTATTTTCTCTCTTGGTCTTGCAGTCTTTTTTTCCCAGCCTTTCCTTTTATACTTCATCATTTCCCATTCTAAACACTAGTTCCCATCCAAGATGCCAACGCCATGTGCCCTCGTCCCCTCTAGGTGCCTTAGAGCTCTTTGTACTTTGTTCACCTATTTTGGGTCCTTTGTAGCCGTTTGGGCATCTTGATTTTTACTAGTTGGCCTTTTAGTGGTTAATTACAAGATTTAAACAAGGGAATCATATAAATACAAAGATATGTGACCATAATAAAGGACCAAAAAAAATCATTAGTTATCACCACACAAGGTTTCATCTAAAAGCATTATCTAGAGAAATCAAGCATCCATCTAGCATCTATACAAGGGAAAGGGACTACATTATTTTTCATACACTTCATAGGAGGGGAAGTTCATTATTTCATGCACATATTTATCTACATTTTCTGCATATAACTATTTTCTCACTATCAAGTGTGACACCCATAAGATACACCTAGGGCACAATTTTGACATAAACATATATAGGACTACATTGGGTCTGAGATGTAGTACAACACTTGGTCATAAATTCACCTTGTTGACAGCCAAGGACACTCTGACCCCTCATTTTGGATATTTATTTTAGGATTTGATGTGCTTTTAGGTTTTTTATAGATGCTTCTTTCTAATTGTAGGTTTCAGGTGAATAAAAGTGAATTCAAACGACATACATGTGATCAAAGGTGATAAATAGTTAATATCTTGTGACCTTGCAATATTTGGTTTCTCACCTCCTGAGAAGTCACCGATGACCATAACAGGTCTATGGTGCCCCAGGAACCCCTAACCCTCCATAGGCACCCTAATATTGGAATTTTCGACACCCGTGCAATTTTATGGGTCTGATTATGACATCCTGCTTCTATGTTCCAGTAGTTTTCTAACTCATCACACCTTCTACATCACTGGAATTAGATAAGTATTTTATTCCCTCCATTTACAACTATGGTTTCAAATTTAAATTAATTATTTTCTTGGATCAAATATGTATTAAATTGTTTATATTTAGCACTGTTACATATTTATAATTAGGAACATATTTATTTAAATATTTTCTTAATCATTTGGTGAATCTATCTTGTTTGAACATTCTTAGGGTCCTCATATTTCTACTCTTCTCATTTTTATAGGATCCTCTCGTCAGTGTTGAGTTGTGGAGCACAATTACTTCAAACTAGCATGCTATATTGAACTTCTAGGAAATCATAGTAACTAACATTAGTTATGGAGGGACTGAAATCAGTCACCTATGACTAGCATCGGTCAAGCAAGGAGGAACTGACATCTATTAGGGCTAACCGACATTGGTTACCTATGTGAGAGTTTTTTATTTAACTCATGGGAATTAGATCTAATTTTAGCATTAAAGCATATCTATTGATTGTAGTTACATGGCTAAGTTCCCTAAGTTTGTATATTCCTATATAAGCATGAAAGCTAGGGTTTAGAAGAAGAGGGATTGTAAGAATTGATGATTACTGTGAAAATAATTGTGTGAGAGAGAATTATTGGAGATAAATAAGAAGTTGGAGAGAAAAATTTACTATACATATGAGATGTGTGGAATATTCTAGATTTTCAATTGTATATCTTCTAAAATATTTGGATAATAGATTGGCTTGTTTCTTGGTGCATGTAGCCCACACTGGGTGAACCATGTTAAATATAGTGTTGATTTATATCTCTTGTTTTGTATATTTATTCTGGTAGAATATCTACATTTATTGCATGTATGCTTAGATTTAATATATTATCTGTACAACCTTGTGCTAACCCCAACAAATGGTATTAGAGCTTTGTTTGAGGGTTTTTTATATTGACAGATTTACTCACAGAGGGTTTTCAGATTGAGTGGGAGCTACAACAATGGAAGAATAAAAAATTACAAGGTAGATAAGTTTGAAGGCCGAAATTATCAATTATGGAAGATGCAGATTGAGGATTATCTAAATCAAACATATTTTTACTTACCGTTGGATGAAAATTCTAGACCTATGAAGATGATTGATGAATAATGGAAGATTATTGACAGAAAGACTTTGGGATATATAATATTGATGCTGACAACATCAATGACTTCCTATATTATAGAAGCGACTTCTACGGTAGATTTAATGCAATCCCTTGCTAATTTATATGAAAAATTGAGTGCCTAAAATAAAGTTTATTTGATGAAGAAACTATTTAGTTCTAAGATGCATGAAGCTGGATTTGTGTCTATTCATTTGAATTATTTCTGGTCTATTATAAATTAGTTAAAACCAGTTGATATTCCGTTTGATGATGAAGTGAAAGCACTTTTATTCTTATGTTATTTTCCTGATAGTTGGGATAAATTGGTAATGGCTGTTTTTTTTTTATAAAAAAAAAAAATGGTAATGGTTGTTGTTGTTGCAGGCTCACAACACCCCTGGATGTAGTTCAGGCTTCTAGGTTGATCACTCTAGCATCTAGTGTGATTGCACAACATGGAAACCTCTCTCCAAGTGTGGGACTTGTGAAACTACGAGAGGAATCTCTAGATTAGAGGTTGGTTCCTCAAACTCCTCTAATTAGATCTAATGCTTGCACAACTACAGAGGTTCAAATCTTAATCCTAATCTAAATTGCAAGGAGACAGGGGTAGAAATGCAAAAATTGAAACTAACTAAAGATCGTGATGCACCAAAAGGAGTGGTGAATAATTTTGTCATGCAAATAGACACAAACCAAAGACTGCAACATAAAACATACACAGGCTGATAAGATATAATTTAGGATCTGAACTAAAGCAAATAATACAAACAAAGGATTGAAACCCATTCACAAAGCTTGCATTATCATTTCCAATGTCAAAATCACTGCATTACAACCTCAGAGAGGTAAAAAACTATTACAATCCTTGAAGAGGTCTGATTCTTCAAACAATCACTCACTGGAGGTGAAAGAAGAAGTTGCTATGCCCAAAAATGTTCCCCCTTTTAGAAATGAGCCAAATCTGGCTTTTACATTACATGGGTCGAGCCCAGGAGAGAGAAAATGTACAAAACGTGGGAGCCCATTCCTCATTGACTGCAGATGCATTAAAATGTCATGGGGGACCTTACAAACCCATACCCTATAATTTTTGACTGAATTGCAGGAGAATGCGACCCATTCTACGTTAAATTTGGTCGCTGAAATGTCACTTCTAGCCATGAACATGCGTCAGATCTGTTTCTTAAATTTATCTCTCTAGACTACACTAAATTCAATATTGACCCCAGAATCATGTAGATAATTTTATAAGCTTTCCAATGATATAAATAACGTGCAAATCCGAGCTCTGGATCGAAAGATATGGCGATCTGAAGATTTAGGGCACAAAATAGGTAAAAATGGATTTCAAAAATTTTTCCCGCGCTCTGCCACCTAGATGACACGTGTCAAGCACTGATTGGATGCGTAATTCTCTCTCGTTTACTCACCCATGGGTTTTCCTTGAAAATTTTAACTTTTATAACACTTTGGAAAATATTTCATTTTTTCTCTGCGCCCCCACCACTTGGGACACGTGGCATGCATTGATTGGTCGACAGGGGCACGGGGAAGACCTTTACTTTTTAGTTTTTGGCCAAAAAATTTGCCAAATTTCTGATTCCTCCCTGAGCTCCACACTCCCCTTTCTCCTTTGGACACGTGTCCTATTTTTATTGGCTCGAGCCAGCGCTTCAAACCTTTCCCTTTGAAATTTTAGACGTTTTCCCTTGTGACACGTGGCGTTGTCTGATTCGTCCACGGGCCTACCGGCTTTTCGCGTCCCTCGTGTCCCTTTGGCCTGGTTGTCCCAAACTGTCTGGGACAAAAACTTCTGATCCACCCGATTCAAGCTTCCCTGTCCCTCTTTCGACTGATGACACGGGGCGTGATTTGATTGGCTTTCGGCTCCTTCGGCTCCCCGTGTCCGCCATGTACTTCTGGCCCGACTGTCCCAGTGCTAAAGTTCTCTGTTTCACCCGATCTGGGCGGTTCGCGTCCTTCGCATCCTCATGGCCTAGATGTCCCAACTAGGCCGCTCAGTAGTTAGTGAATTTTTCTGTTACCTTCGGCCGGTTTGCCTTTTCACGTCCCACGCGTCCTTATGTCCCAACTGTCCCAGTGCTGCGCAGACCGCCTAGAGGCTTTTTGGCCGGTTCGCGCCACAACATCCCAACTATCCCAAGGACCACCTGGACTAGGACTTAGCAAATTTTCATCATTTTTTCTGGCCCAAGCTTATTTTTTGTAACTTTTTCACCCTTTTTGAGAATTTTCTCCTTTCTTCTTGGACAGGAGAGTTAGAAAAAATCCGAGGGGACCCTAGAAACATGATTTTTTGCCTTGAATCAATCTATCTGCCAGGGACTTGAGTATTCTGATGCATGTTATCATATTTACCCTAGCGGGTGAATATTGGATAATAATTTGGCGACTCAACCAGGGTTACCTGCCTGCTAGGTAGAGGATACCAGTTGCCTGAAGCAGTCCATTGGGCATGGAGTTATCAAATATTCAGTTTAGAACCCCAACTGACTTAGAATGTGTAAGGAGGAAGATGGAATATCACCTGATGGAAGTAAGGACTGCAAAACATCTCCATGGACAGCAAGTTGTGCCAAAGCACTTAGGGAAAACAAAACTAACCTACAACAAAACAATGTGCACAAGCACTTGGAGGAATGAAAATCTAATCTAATATTTACAAGGGTAGTGAATTCCCTCTAGAAGCAATGCTTGAGATAGATTCCATTGACTAGAATTTGCAGTTCTTCACCATCCAATGAGGCCAATTGGAAAGCATTGTTGTTCTTGCACTTCGCGACCATGTATGGGCCACTCCAAATGGCATCAAATTTTGAATGCCTTCCCGGTTTTGCTCTATCCACATCCCATTTCAACACTAGATCTCCAACCTAAAAAGATCTATCCTTGGCCTTCCTATCAAAGGTCTTCTTGATCAATGCTTGATCCTTTTCCATTGCTTGGGATGCCTGATTTCTGATCTCTTGCAGCTCCATCAACTCTGCATACCTCACCTCCATGGGCTCAAATTCAAGCAACTCCAGCTGCTTCATGAGTTCCAATGTTGGCAACTCAAGTGACATGGGAAAGATTGCCTCTCTTCCATAGACAAGTTTGAATGGAGAGTTATCTGTGGATCTTTTGGGAGTTATCCTATCAGCCCATAAGGCTGATTTCAGTTTGGTATGACAAGACCTCTGATTCTCATCAAGAGTCCTCTTAATGATCCTCAACAAGTTCTTGTTTGTAGACTCGGCCTGGCCATTACCTTGAGGGTAATAGTTTGATGAAGTTCTTAGGTAAATACCGTTCTTGATAGCCCACTCAGTCACCTTAGATCCAATGAATGCCAATGCATTATCAGAGATTATTGTAGCAGGTACACCAAATCTGGTTGTTATCCCCTCATAAAAGTCTAATATGCTAGACTCATTTGCCTCTTTGAGTGCTATTGCTTCCGTCCATTTGGTGAAATAGTCTGTGGATGTCAAAATCCATTTGTGCCCTTGGCTTGAATTGGGATTAATGACTCCAATGAAGTCCAAACCCCATTGCATGAATGGCTGGTCAACTGAGATTGGATGTAATGGAAGGGCAGCAAGTCTCTCTTTTCCTGTGAAGAATGCACAATTCTTACACCTCTTGATCCATGCATAGCAATCACTGAAGATTTTAGGCCAATAATAACTAGCCTTCATGATTTTTAGAGCTATCACTCTTGGTGTAAAATGACCACCAGCTGGTCCACCATGGAACTCTTCCAACATCCTTTGAATCTGATTTGTGCTAATGCATCTTAGCAGCACTCCATTCACATCTTTCTTGAACAAAACTCCATCAACAATGGCATACGGGACAGCTTGCAGTCTGAAGTGTCTCCTTTGGGTCTTGTTCATCTCCGGAGGGCATAGGCCTATGCCTAGGAAGTGCATAATACCTTGGGTCCAGCAAGGAGTGGGGGCAGCATTGTCTTCTTCTTGATTGCCACTTGGCTCATGGCTGTCCTGGACTGTGAAAACAACCTCTTCTTCATTGCATACTTCTTTTTGCTTCCCCAAAACCAGCTGCTCACACAATCCTTTCCCTCTTACCAACTTGGTGATCTTGATCTTAATGTCATTCTCCATGACATGGGTGATCCAACCTTCCCTTTTCTTATTCAAATCCTTGTTGAGGAGGAAGCCCTTAACCCCAGCATGCGAGACCAACAACTGGACCTTGTTGTTTGAGATTAAATGCTTGAATTTCTTCAAGCTTCTGATTACTGCAAGTACATGCTTCTCAATAAAAGAGTACTTCACCTCATAGTCATCTAGGCTCTGGCTGAAGAAGGTAATTGGCTGCTCATCATTATCCTTGTTCTGTTGTACCAAAATGTCAGAAATAGTGTCCTTACCTCCAAAGGCATAGAGGATGAAATCCTTGGAGAAGTCCGGGTTGATGAGAGTTGGTGCTTGAGAGATGGCTTCTTTGATTGCTTCAAAAATCTCCTTGCCTTCTACTGTCCACTTAAAAGCCATGCTCTTCTTTAACATTTTGGTGATGGGCTTGATAAGGGCTGCAAAATCTGGGATAAACCTCTGAACAAAGTTTATCCTTCCTAAGAAACTCTGAAGGGCTTTCTTGTGGCTTGGAAATGGTAGTGCTCTTATGGCTTCAACCCTCTCTAGATCAATTGCTAATCCTTCTTTGGAGAAAATATGGCCAAGGAGCTTTCCTTCATGTGCAAGAAAGATGCACTTCTTAGGATTCAAATACATTCCAAATCTCCTGCACCTCGTGAAGACTTGTCTGAAATGAGAGAGGTGGTCCGCTGCATTTTTTGAAAAAATAGTGATTTCATCAAGGTAAATCATCACCACGTTGTTAATCAAACCTTTGAATGCCATGTCCATTTCCCTTTGGAAGGTAGCACCAGCGTTGGACAGCCCAAATGGCATTTTCCTATATGCAAAAGTTCCCCATTTGGTTGTGAAGGCTGTCTTGAACTGGTCCTCTTCCTTCACCATAATCTGATTGTAGCCTAAGTAGCCATCAAGTAGTGAGAACCTTTCAGAGCCAGCCACAACTTGCAAGATTTTCTCCATGGAAGGGAGTGGGTAATGGTCCTTGAGAGAGGCTCTATTCAAGTCTCTGAAGTCAACACACAATCTGATCTCTCCACTCTTCTTTCTAACTGGAACTAAGTTGGCAACCCAACTAGAATGCTTGATTGGGAATATAATCCTTGACTCAATCAGCTTGTCCAATTCTTTCCTCATGAGAGGCTCCATGTGTGGATTGAATGGTCTTTGTTTCTGCCTGACAGGCTCAGTATTTGGATCTAATTCAATGGTATGCTGAGCTAAGTTGGGATTGAAACCTTTCAAGTATTCATAGCTCCAAGCAAACACGTCAGGGAACTCTTGACACAATTGTATGAACTCATACCTTTCCTATTCAGTTGTCATCCTTCCAATTTGTAATGGTTTATTCTCTTCTATTAAGATGGATACTGAATCCTCTCTCTTGACCTGAATGTTTGCTTTCTCCTTTCTAAACTGATCATTAGGGTTAAAAATGGACTCCAAAGTGATAAGTCCCTTGGGTAGCTTGTTAGTTCTCAGCTGTACCACTTGGTCACCATACTGCTGTTCCAATTTTTCTTGATTCTTAGCTGAGAAATCAGCTTCTTCTTGCAAGAAATGGATGATTTGTTGGTCATTTTCAAACACTTGCCAACTAACATTGTTATCTGGCACTGAAGGCCTCACAATCACGTGGATGTTTGGCTGTACCTTGTCTTGTTGAATGCTTTCCACAATGTCAAAGGCTGCCCCTACTGCTGCAAGCCTGTCAGCAGCTTGATTCTCTTTCCTAGGAATGGATTTGATGCCAAAACCCTCAAAATATTCCATGAGGTCCCACACCCTGTTCTTGTAGCACTTGAGTAGATCATTCTTGGCAGCATGCTGTCCCTTGACCTGATTTACAATCAATTCACTGTCACTAAAGACTTGTAAGATTTTTATTCTTCTCTTGATTGCCCAATGCATGCCTTGCACCAAGGCTTCATATTCAGCAATGTTATTGGAGCATGCAAACTGAAATCTAAAAGCTGAATAATACTTTACTCCTTGAGGTGAAACAAGCATGGCTCCACCTCCTGCACCTTGTCTACTCCTTGATCCATCAAAAAATAGCTGTCATACCTCATTGTCATCTTTGTGGTTTGGCTTGGTGATGCTAGGAATAGGCTGATTTTCTTCGTGTATGCAATAGACCCCTAGCTCAGATTCTTCCACTTCTTGCTAAGGATCAAATGCATGTATCTTGTTTTCCCATTCATTAAGAGTTAGATCTGCGATGCTTCCAACCTTAGTGTCAGCTTCATCAATGCTTGGGTGATCTTCCTGATCAAATGCTGAGCAATTGGTAATAATCTGACTTGGAGTGTAAGACTTAATGTGGAAGTTTGCAAGAGGTTCAGACCTGATTGTGGCTTTAGTTCCATACCTCGTTCTGAATAGCATGTGTGACCAATCAGTAGACAAATATCCCCCAATCTTGGCTGTGAAGTCCCTTGACAAGCATAGGGCAAAGAATGGTGGAAGGCCTATGACTGATACATCTTGTAAAACAACAACATTTGGACATGCATGCAAGGTAAGACTCAAATTTCTAATTACCCCAAATGTTGTTACTGCTATCCCATCCAGCTATACTACCCCTTTAGATATTGTTTCATACTAGAGCCCTAGCTGATCAGCTATTTGTTTAGGCATTACTGAGCTACTTGCCCTGGAGTCTATCATGCAATTGTGGACTAGCTAGCTTCCAATGATCAATGAAACATAGAAAGGAGGGGGCTTCAACATTTTACCTTGCTATCCTCCATGATTTCCCTTAGGCTGGGTAGCATTTGTAAGTACTTTGTCTTGCATTTGGACTTGCTGGCTTAAGGTTGGCCAGTCCTTCATGGCAGCTTGCAGCAGATCTCTTTGGCCTGGGATAGATAGGGATTCCCACATTGAGATATTGACATTTTTCTTCTTCATATGATCAATAATACTGAATGGAGATGAAGTATCCCTTTGTTGTTCCTTTTCTTGTACATTCGCTCCTTGCACGTGGGCAGCAACAACTGGTATTTGAGTTGGCCTAGGGGTTGTTCTTGGCTGCCCTTGTGCATTTGAAATTGGATTTTGCTTGCCAATCATTTGTGTAGCTGTAGAAGGTTGTGGATTGGTTGGGGTTAATGGCTGTTCTTCACCCAAATTCCTCCTTTTTGACCTTGTGTTGGCTACAACACCTTGAGAAACTACATGGTTCATGCCACAAAAATCCTCTTCTTGCCAATTTACCAATGTGGTGTCATTTGGGGCTGATTGCTGTTGGAATATTTCTTGTTGTTGACTGTTTCCTTGACTACCCTCACCCTCTACACCAGTAGTTGTCACCATCAATGCTTGATTCAAAGCACCATTGAAGCACATGGATTGGTTATGAGGCTCATTGCATGGAAAACACCAGTCATACTCCTGAGCAATGTTGTTTTGTGTTGGAACTAATGCCTTAGAGGCAGATATGGCATTAGGATTATAGGGCTGAAATGGTCTATTGGCAGGAGGCCTTGTTTAATTCATATTTGCAACTGGATTAGGAGGCCTTTGTGGTTGGTATGGCTGCCTGTTAGGCTGAGCCTGGGGTTGATAAGAAGGTCTAAAACCTTGTGCTTGTTTCCTTTTGAGAGTAACCAGCTCATTGCCTAGGTTTTGTAATTGCTTCATGACTTCTTAAAACTCATTTGGGGCACTTGGAGCTGAAGTGGAGGCTTCATTTGAGCTTTGATCTCTAGGAGTGGGAGAAGGAGCCAAACTAGGTGCTTGATTGGTGTTTGGATTCTCTAAACTTGGAAACAGTGGCATGGGGGGTCTAGGGGCAAGTTTGCCAGCTTGGATCAAATAATTTTCAGCCCTAATGGCAATTCTATAAGCCATAGGGATGGTTATGCCTCCCATGGATTGAATCAACATAGAAATATACAGAATTTAGAGCTTTGAGATAGTAGAGAAAAGCACCTTCTGCTGTTGGCCTGACTGCCACTTGGAATTCTCTCCCAAGTCTTTTGAAATCTGAAGTTGAAATCAGTCAGCTGCTCATTGGGAGCTCTCTTGATGGTTGTCAGCTGCTCCAAAAGAGACAAGTTGTCTCCCTTCTCTCCAAATTGCTCATGAAGTGCTATACACAGCTGATTCCAGTTTGTGATAAAACTAGCTCCAAGGCTTCTAACCCATTGCAATGTTTTACCTTTGAATGAAGATGCCAGTAACTTGACAGCAACTTCTATCTCGTTGATTTCATGGATTGCACAAAGATTAGCAATATCTTTAACATGATCACCTGGAGTAGTCTGATTTTCTCCAGTGAAGTAGGGAATGTTATTCAAGGCTGCAATAGGAATCGGATGTTGTGCATTGAGGGCAAGTGGGCTGCTGCCTGTGAAGTTGAGATAGGGGTTGTTTTGTGCCATTCTAATTGGTCTTAAAACCCTTGTTGACTGAATGAAAGGCCTACTAGGTGGAGGAGTTGAGAGAGTTCTGTTTGGTGGAGATGGAGACCTTTGAATCCTTCTTCCTCTTTGCCTTCTTATTAGAGATAATTACAGGTATTCAAACATCACTTCTTCTTCTCCAACTCTTGACCTTGTAGTGACTCTTCTCATGAGTTTTCAGGCCTACACTACTGAAACCAGTTGATTCTTCCCCTTGGAGTCACAAGATATGCAAATAATAGCTCTTTTCAAGCAAGAAAATTGTAGCAGATGCACATCAACTTTGCTGCAAATAAAAATAAGACCTCCAGCGTCCCACCCGGCGTGCCAAAACTATTGTTGCAGGCTCACAGCACCCCAGGATGCAGATCAGGCTTCTAGGTTGATCACTCTAGCATCCAGTGTGATTGCACAACATTGAAACCTCTCTCCAAGTGTGGGACTTGTGAAACTGAGAGAGGAATCTCTAGATTAGAGGTTGGTTCCTCAAACTCCTCTAATTAGATCTAATGCTTGCACAACTACATAGGTTCATATCTTAATCCTACTCTAAATGGCAAGGAGATACGGGTAGAAATGCAAAAATTGAAAGTAACTAAAGATGGTGATGCACCAAAAGGAGTGGTGAATAATTTTGTCATGCAAATAGACACAAACCAAAGACTGCAACATAAAACATACACAGGCTGATAAGATATAATTTAGGATCTGAACTGAAGCAAATAATACAAACAAAGGATTGAAACCCATTCACAAAGCTTGCATTATCATTTCCAATGTCAAAATCACTGCATTACAACCTCAGAGAGGTAAAAAACTATTACAATCCTTGAAGAGGTCTGATTCTTCAAACAATCACTCGCTGGAGGTGAAAGAAGAAGTTGTTATGCCCAAAAATGTTCCCCCTTTTAGAAATGAGCCAAATCTGGCTTTTACATTGCATGGGTCGAGACCAGGAGAGAGAAAATGTACAAAACATGGGAGCCCATTGCTCATTGACTGTAGATGCATTAAAATGGCATGGGGGACCTTACAAACCCATACCCTATAATTTTTGACCAAATTGCAGGAGAATGCGACCCATTCTACGTTAAATTTGGTCACTGAAATGTCACTTCTAGCCATGAACACGCATCAGAGCCATTTCTTAACTTTCTCTCTCCATACTACACCAAATTCAATATTAACCATGGAATCATGTAGAGAATTTTATAAGCTTTCCAATGATATAAAGAACGTGCAAATCCGAGCTCTGGATCGAAAGATATGGCGATCTGAAGATTTAGGGCACAAAACAGGTAGAAATGGATTTCAAATTTTTTTCCCGCGCTCTGCCACCTGGATGACACGTGTCAAGCGCTGATTGGATGTGTAATTCTCTCTCCTCTACTCACCCATGTGTTTTCCTTGAAAATTTTAACTTTTATAACACTTTGGAAAATATTTCATTTTTTCTCTGCGCCCCCGCCACTTGGGACACGTGGCATGCATTGATTGGTCGACAGGGGCGTGGGGAAGACCTTTGCTTTTTAGTTTTTGGCCAAAACTTTTGCCATTATAATTCCTCCCCAAGCTCTGCACTCCCCTTTCTCCTTTGGACATGTGTCTTGTTTTTATTGGCTCGGGCCAGCGCTTCAAACCTTGCCCTTTGAAATTTTGGACATTTTCCCTTGTGACACGTGGCATTGTCTGATTCGTCTACGGGCCTACCAGCTTTTCACGTCCCTCACGTCCCTTTTGCCTAGTTGTCTCAAACTATCTAGGACCAAAACTTCCAATCCGCCCGATTCGGGCTTCCCTGTCCCTCTTTCGGCTAATGACACGTGGCGTGATTTGATTGGATTTTGGCTCCTTCGGCTCCCCTCGTCTGCCGCATACTTCTGGCATGACTGTCCCAGTGCTAAATTTCTCTGTTTCGGCTGATCTGGGTGATTTGCATCCTTTGCGTCCTCACAGCCTAGATGTCCCAACTGTGCCACTCAGCGGTTAGTCAAATTTTCTTTTACCTTTGGTCGATTTGCCTTTTCGTGTCCCGCGCGTCCTTATGTCCCAACTGTCCCAGTGCTGTGCAGACCGCCTGGAGGCTTTTCAGCTGGTTCGCGCCCCGATGTCCCAACTGTCCCAAGGACCGCCTGGACTAGGACTTAGCCAATTTTCATGAATTTTTTTGGCCCAAGCTTGTTTTTTGCAACTTTTTCACCCTTTTTGAGAATTTTCTCCTTTCTTCTTAGACAAGAGAGTTAGAAAAAATCCGAGGGGACCCTAGAAACATGATTTTTTTCCTTGAATCAATCTATCTACCTGGGACTTGAGTATTTTGATGCATGTTATCATATTTACCCTGGGGGGTGACTATTGGATAACAGTTTTTAGTAATACAACATCTGCTAATAATATTTTGAATTTTGATGATGTGGTTAGTATAATCTAGAATGAAGAAATTCACATGAAAAGTATAGAGGAATCATCATCTGGGATTGCCTTGAATGTAGAAAGTAGAGCCAGGAAAAATGAGAGATCTAAGAGTAAGAATAATAGGAAATCAAAGTCAAGGGATGAAATATCTGAATCCAGAGGTAAGGCAATTACTTGTTGGAAATGTGGAAAGAAAGGACATGTAAAAAAATATTTTTAGTCAAAGGATAAAGGGAACCAACACCCAGACAAAGGTAAAGAGTCAAATAAGGAGGCAAATATTTCATTAGAGGTAATGCAAGATGCTATTATTCATTATTTTGATAATTGAATAGAATCTTGGGTTTTATATTTAGGAATTTCTTTCCATGCAACCCCTAATAAGGGTTATCTCAAAAATTATGTCTAGGAAAATTTTGGGAATGTTATTTGGGTGATGATGAACCTTGCATTATTACTGGTAAAGGGGAAGTTCATCTAAAATTGCATAATGGAAATACATGGGTATTGAAAGATGTGAGACATGTGTCAAGCCTTAAGAGGAATCTTACTTCTATAGGGCAACTATGTGAAGTTGGTTATATGGTTACATTCATAATAGACTCTTAGAAAGTCACATAGGGTTCCTTTGTTGTGGCAAGAGGTAAGAAGGTAGGAATGTTATATTTATCTACCTATGTTATTGATTAATTTTCTATATTATCTAATTTAGATCTAGATGCATGCATGTGGCATAATCAGTTAGGCCATATGAGTAAAAAAGGAATGTAGATCTTAAAGGCTAAGGGTAATTTATTAGATTTGAAATATTTAGATCTTGATTTTGTGAGCATTGTATATTTAGAAATATAAATAGAGTGATATTTCTCCAAGTTGGGGCAACTAAGAAGGAGCAGAAATTGGAGTTTGTACACTCAAATATGTGGGGACCAACCCAGGTAGCTTCTCATGGAGGATTCCAATATTATGTTACTTTAATTCAGGATGCTACAAGAAAGGTATGGGTTTATTGTATTAAACATAAATATGACGTTTTTGAGAATTTTACAAGATGGAAATCCCTTGTTGAGAATGAATCAAATTCAAATTTAAAGTGCCTTAGATTTGACAATGGTGGTCAATATTGTAGAAAGAATTTCAATAATTATTATTTAGTGAATGGAATATGTATAGAAAGGATGGTTCTAAGAACACCACAAGAGAATGGTGTTTCAGAAAGAATGAATAGAAAAATCATGGAACATGCTAGAGGTATGAGGATACATGTTGGATTGCCCTTGCAGTTTTGGGAAGAAGAAGTAGATACAATAGTTTATTTGATTAACCGTGGGTGTTAAATTTCACTAGATGGAGGAATACTAGAGGAAGCTTAGACAAGAAAAGAGGTAGGTCTTTCTTTTCTTAAAGTTTTTAGTTCAAAATATTTTTTGTATATTGATAAGAAAAATAGGAAAAAGTTGGATGCAAAATACAAGAGATGCACTTTCATTGGTTATGGATTTGTTGATTTTGGAATTTTTTTTTGAGATTTAGAGAATTCTAAAATTATTAGGATTTGTGACATTAAATGGAATGAAAAGAGAATGTACATGGATCAAAATTTTGTACCCAAGGATGAACCAGTTGAGAAGTTTTTGAATGAAAATGAACTCTTAGGTTTAAAAATAATACCGACAGGGTTACACAGTAACTGGTGTTGGTTCACCCATGTCAGATATCAGTTACTTGAACTGGTATCAGTTATAGAAGAGCCAAACTGACAACAGTTAGCAGAATCAACATTGGTTATACGTGACCAGTGTCAATCACTGTCATAATTCAAAACAAATGTCTAAGAGGTCTAGAATGAGCCTTCGGTACCCCAAAATTTTGTGAGAAGTTCACAAAGGGTAAGTAAACCTCCAAAAATATTTACACCTTCTCTATCTTATTTAATATTGATTGATAATGGTCAACCATAAAGTTTTGAAGAAGCAAAGAAGGATAAGACTTACATGTAGTGGGAGTATGGAATGGATGAGGAGATGGACTCCTTGGAACAAAAATAGACTTGGTATTTTATTAAGTTGTCAGTAGGTAAGAGGACATTGTAGAACAAGTGGGTTTATAGGATCAAGGAAGAAGAGGGTGCACAGAAAAGATATAAGGCAAGGCTTGTAGTAAAGTGATTTACACAGAAAGTAGGCATTGAATTTGGTGAAATATTTTCTTATGTTATTAAAATGACTTTCATACGTACTATATTAGGTTTAGTTGTAGTACATGATTTGGATTTAGAGAAACTAGATGTGAAGATGGCTTTCCTTCATGGTAATTTGGATTAAGAGATTTATATACAGCAGTTACTTGGGTATGAAGTTAAGGGCAAGGAGAAATTAGTGTGTGGGTTGAAAAAGAGTCTATATGGGCTCAAACAAGCTCCAAGGAAATGGTACATCAGGTTTGATAGTTTCATGCACAATCATGGTTATTTAAGATGTGAATATGACCATTTTGTTTATTTCAAAAGGATTTAAAATGGGAGCTATATTATTTTTGTTAACGTATGTGGATGATATGCTTATTGCAGGATCTAGTATGTAAGACATTGATGAGCTTAAGGGAAAGCTAGCTCACACTTTTTCTATAAAGGATTTTGGGGCTGCAAAAAGAATATTTGGCATGAAAATACATAGAGAAAAGAACAAAAATAAATTTTATTTATCTCATAAGGCTTACATCAGTAAGGTGTTGGAATGGTTTAACATGCAAGATTCAAAATTGGTGAGTACGCCCATGGTTGGACACTTTAAATTGAGAAAAGATCAGTGTCCTTCATCACACGAGGAGGTCAAATACAAGACATGAGTACCATATGCTTTAGCAGTTGGGAGTCTCATGTATGTTATGGTTTGTACCAGACCAGACATTACATAGGAACTATGAGTTGTGAGTATATTTATGGCTAATCCAAGTAAAGAGCATTGGAAAGCAATCTAATGGATTCTCAGGTATTTGAAAGGGACATCTAGGATGTAGTTATTCTATGGAGGTTTAGATATTAGTTTATGTGGATATGTTGATTTTGATATGGATAGAGATATGGATGGTAGGAGCACTACTGGATATATTTTCATAGTAGGTGGGATGACAGTTAGCTAGATTTAGAGATTACAAAAGTTTGTGGCTTTATCTACTATAGATGAAGTGTATGTTGCAGTTATAAAGGCTAGAAAAGAGATGATATGGATGAAAAGGTTCATGGAAGAGTTGGGAAAGGAGTGAGATGATTGCGAATCATTCAATGACAGTAAAAGTGTAATTCATTTGGTAAATAACTTGGTGTTTGATTCTAGAAAAAAAAACATTTAGTTGAGGTATTACTTCATACAACAGGTATTGGAGGATGGACAACTAAAACTAGAGAAGATTCATATGAGTGAAAACCTTGTGGATATGCTAACGAAGCCATTAGAAAAAGATAATTTGGAGCTACACTCCACTTCTATTGGTCTTCGAGTTTGAGACTTGAAGAGGTAGAAACAAATCTAAGCAAAGGATCCAAGAATGATGTTGTACACGTATAGTGTAGTAATTTATCTCCAAGTGGGAGATTATTGAGTTGTGGAACTTAATTACTTCAAAATAACATGTTATATTAAACTTGAAATAAAGTGCAGTAATTAACATCAGTTATGGAGGGACCGAAATTGGTCAAGCAAGGAGGAACTGGCATTGGTTAGGGCTAACCTGCATCAGTTACCTGTGTGGGATTGTTTAATTTAACTCACGGGAATTAGATCTAATTTTAGCATTAAAGAAAATCTATTTATTATAATTACATGGCTAATTACCCTAAGTTTTTATATGCGTATATAATTATAAAAGATAGGGTTTAGAAGAAGAGTGATTCTAAGAATTGATGATTATTTTGAAAATAATTGTGTGAGAGAGAATTCTTAGAGATGAAGGAGAAGATGGAGAGAGAAAGTATTGTACATCTGAGAGGTGTGGAATATTGTAGATCTTCAATTTTATATCTTCTAAAATATTTGAATAATACATTAGATTGTTTCTTGGTGGATGTAGCCCACACTGGTCAAACCACTTTAAATATGGTGTTGATTTATATCTCTGGTTTTCTATTATTCTTTTGTAGAATATTTTATTTTTTTGCATGTATTATTAGATATGATATATTATCTGTACAACCTTGTGTTAACCCCAATAGTTAGGGATATCTCTATCCATGATTTCTTTCTAGTAAATCCTGAGTGCCACGATAAAATCATTAATCTCTTGGATACTACTCATATTCCTTCCACTACTCATCCAGATGTTGTTTATCAGACATTTGTCGATGCATCTTCTCAATAGATTACTTTTTCATTTGTTATAGCTTAAAATATTGTTGTATATGAAAATGATCCTCCTCTATATATAAAAATTTGTATCAATAAGTTAAGTTTCAAGTGCACTTTAGTCGACACTAGATCTGAGCTAAATCTTTGTCCTACATCATTCATTCAAGCTATATGCCTTTTTTGTAGCTAATCCTAACTCAACATCTCTTTATGTCCAAGAATATGATTATATTATATGTCTATGCTTAGGCATTGTCACCTTGCCACTCATGGGATGAATACTATTCCAATTCCATTCTTTATTTTTTATCTCCCACTTTTATATATTTGCTTAATTGGTAGGCCATGGCTTCATCAAAGGCAATCAGTGTCTTCTACAATTCATTGATGTGTTAGATTCTTACATGAGACACTTTAATATGAGATTCTTATTGATCATACGCCATTCCAATATTGTAATATAGATCCTAACAATGCATTACCTATTCCTACTTCTACTACTGTGCATCTTGATGTTGTTCCTAAACCTTAACATTATCCAAACAATTTACCTCCACTCAAGGAGTTCTTCCCTCTTCTTCAACATCTCCCCCTCCTTCTACTACTACTATAGTATATTGGGGGCTTTTCCATTCATTAGACATCATACCACCTTCATTGTCTCCTCCTTAGTAGCCTACATCTACGATAGCTCCTTTCACATGCACTCTTTTCATAAACAATGCTTTCTTGTCACACATTCCATTAGATCCCACATGCTTTGACACTACTTTCACACTCAATGGATTGAATCATCTTGGATTGACACTTGATGATATCTTACCTCCACCACATTTACAACATCTATATCATGGACATGCTTGCATTATCACTTCTTATGGCCTCTGAGTATTTCATGTCTTGGTCTTTTTTTCACGCACTCTGCATATTTCACCACTTACCCTTGGCAAATATTTTATACCCTGTGCCCTTTTTTCACATTTTAATTTGTAATGAATCATTTCTCATCTATTCACATAACCTTACTCATTGGTATGCACATGGATTTCCATTACCACCTTTCACTAATGATGAGTATGTGATGGGCATGTATAACCTATGAAAAAATGGCTCTTTTCTTGATCAACCACATTTAATTTCTTACCAAGTCTTAGATGCATCTCCATTCGATTTTTACCATGACAATGGAGACCTCTTAGATGATGTTACTTGATCACTCTCACCATCATACACTTGGGGTGCCATCACTCCCCTCTTCTAGCATTATTAGGTGTCTTACATACTCTACACTTCACATCTAGTACTTCAATCACATCATAAACATCTTGATACACTCTTGACAAGCCTTGGATATTATTGTAGAAATGCTTCATCTTCCAGTGTTGCATCTTTATTATTCATAATCTTCCACTTGATTAGAAACTTGGTAACGAATCTAGTCCCCAACCTTTTGGTACATATTTGAATGATCCCTTAAGGTTCCAATATGATCCTTTCCTCCTCATATAGTACAATAATAAATGAATGGGTTTAAACTTGCTACCCCATGAAATTCTTGAAGAAAGAAACATGGAAGACTGGATGTATTTCAGTTCCTTAAGGGATCTCTGGTTTATATGCCACACTACCAATTTTCTACAAAATTTAGTAATGACTATAGTATTTAGATGCAAGAATATTATCCTTAGTATTTAGGTGCATCATTACCCTATGACATACTCTCGTTCATCGATTCACACTTCACTATTGAGATCATCCTATATACATGAACCTCACACATTTCACACCTCACACATCATGCATTCATATCATATCTTTCTCACATATTCCATTAGGAATCATACACACTATACACTCTACACATTCATGATACACTTTCTTGCACCTACTTCTACATTGTTCTCTCAATACCCTATGACACACTCTTGTTCTATGGTTCATTTTTGACTATTAAGGGATCTTTTCTCAATGAACATCATCACATGCATACACATCCACTCTAGGGGAATGATGCTCCTATCACACTCACTCTACATTCCATTACATCTCGTCTACATCATATTACATATCTTGGTCTCATTTACTCTTGCTTTCTTATTATTACATGTACATTTTTTACACATTCTAGAAAGATACATTGTATGTCATTATCTCTTTCTATATACACATGCACAATCACTTTTCTTCTAGTTGTGATCGCATAGTTTAGATAAATTGATACACACAACATGGATGTTTGGTGCAGTATCTCTTACCATTCCCATAACGGCTCCTAGGGGCATCCACTTTTGTACATTACAAGTGATATTTTAATTTTTCATAACACACTACTATATTGGATTATACATGCTTTGACATACTTTTTATCTTTCTAACATGTTGATGGGTGCTTCATGTGCAACATTTCTCATGCAGATTTATTTTCTTCCTTGGTTGTCTGTTAATATTTTCTTTCCATTTCTTGTCATTGTATGTCATTATTTTTGGGCATAGCCCTTTGTATTTTTTGCACATTTTTTTCTTATGGCCACTTCGGACTTATTTTTCTTGTGACATCATCATTGATGTACCATGTTTTTAACCTACTTATCATGATCTACATTATCTTTATGCGTATTACCTTCCTGCTTACTTGTTTACATGTTTCTTTCTACGTACGTGTTTATATTTCTTATACTAATACTTGTTTAATATCCACTTTTCTTGTGTGTGCCTTGGTTTCTACCAAGAAAATTCCCTTCCCCCTGTAGGCTATTAGTTTTAACACAGCAGTCAGTCCTCCTTTCAACCTTATACTCCTTTTGATGTTCCATGCACCATAAATGAGGGGGAATCTATCAGGTGAATCAATCACCCCATTCAACATTCTAAAGTATATAGTCATAGTTTAGTATAGTTTATCATACAATCAACACATTCTTCAGTCTCAGTAATGACCCAATAACCTAACTTGGGTCCTTAACAAAACAAAGTTACCAACACCCAACACTAGACAGTAATGCCTAGGTACCCCTAACCCTTCCTGGATGCTTGTGACTAGGGTCCGTTTCATATTTTTTCATAGTTCATTACATTTTTTGGAACTTTACACAATGTATTTTTTAGGACACACAGTCCTTCAGAACTCAACATACATGCATTACATCTTCTTTTCTAATTTCATGTTGGATCGAACTGGATCATATTTTTATACACCATTTGAAGTGGTGTTTTCACTTTAGGAATCAGTAAAAGGTTGGAGAATAATGTACTAGACATTTCTCCCTAAAATTCTCTTGAACATGGTGTGATATCTCCCAAAAAAAATCACACTTGGTGCAACTAGCGTTAGATCACCCAAAATATTTACATTTAATGCAATTGGTAGGGGATCACCAAAAAAAAATCGTTCTTATACAACATCTTCAGGATAACTTTTATCTCTTTTCACTCATCATAGATCAGGTGCACATATTCATTTTTCATTTTTTTCACATAATTTTACACACTTTTTACATGTTCTTGATCATATATACACATATTTGATTATCTTTCATATCTCTGTCTTTATAGGAAGCGATAGTAACATCAATCCCACAAAAATTGATATAAAAAATAGGTACAATGTGACATCTACAGATATAATCTCACCCTAGGGTCATCATCATCATAATTTTTCACTTCATCTTCTTTAGCTTCCATGCTTCACTTTTTATCACTCCATATTTTTTCTTGTCTCTCTCGGAACACTTTCACCATTGATCTACATGGTTATCATCTACACATCTCTTATCTACTTTATGTTATCAATAATTTGATCAAAACATAAAGTGGGGAAAATTTATACACTAAATAATGCACTTTGGGTATATTTCTAGTCCTAATCACATACCACTATTCATATGATTCCTAAGCGAGAAAAGTACTAATTGCCCATTGTATTTGACCATATTTTCTTTCTATTTTCTCTCTTGGTCTTACACTCCTTCTTTCCTAGTCTATCTTTTCATACTTTGAGATTTCTCATTTTGGACACCAACACCCATCTTGGATGCTAGTGTTAGGTGCCCTCATCCCCTTTGGGTGCCCCATACCCCTTTGTACTTTGTTCACATCCTTTGGGTCCTTTCTAACTATTTGGGAATATTTTATTTACTAGTCAACCTTTTAGTGGTTAATTAAGAAATTAAAACAAGGCAATCATATAAATACAAAGTTATGTGACCATAATAAAGAACCAAACACTAAGCATTAGCTATCACCACCCAAGGTTGCATCCAAACGCATTATCAAGAGCATTCAAGCATCCATCTAGCATCCATACAAGGGTAATGGACTACATTCTTTTGCATACACTTCATATGAGGGGAAGCTCATTGTTTCATTCACACATATGTCTACATTTTCCACATCTAGCTATTTTCTCGCTATCAAGTGTGACACGAAAAAGAGCCACCTAGGGAACCATTTTGACACACACACATAGAACTACATTAGGTTTGAGATGTAGTGTAGTGCTTGGTCATAATTTCACCTTGTTGAAAGCCAAGGACAATCTCACCCCTCATTTTGGATCTTTATTTTTAGGATTTGATGTGGTTTAAGGGTTTTTCTAGGTGCTTCTTTTTTATTGTAGGTTTCAGGTGAATAATAACAAAGTCTAGTGAACATCTTGTGACCCTATGAAATTAGTTTTTACATGTCCTGAGAAGTCACAAGCACCAAGAATAGGTCTCTGACACCCCAGGCTCCCTTGAACCTCCATAGGCACTCTAGTCTTGGCATTTCTGACACCCCTACAATTTTCTGGGTCTGATTATGGCATATTGTTTCTCTATTCCAATAGTTTTCCAACTCAGCACACCTTTGGCATTATTGCGAATGAACTAAGTATTTTATTCCCATCATTTGCAACTAGGGTAAATTCAAATTTCTTATTATCTTGGATCAAATTTGTACTTAATTTTTTATATTTAATTTTTTAACATATTTAGAATCATACATCTATTTATTTGAATATTTTCTTAGTCACCAATAACTATAAGTGGAAGTGATAGATGAATCTCTTATACCCATAATCTTGAGAGATTTACCTCCCTCATATAGGATCTTTATGACCATTTTAAATGTAATGTGTCAAACACTGAATTTTGAAAATTTGGTGAATGTATTACAACAAGAGGAGTCCTTACATATAACAGAAGATCCAAAAGAACAAGATATCACTTCTTATAAGAAAGGGAAGAAACATTTTTAGTCTTCCAATAAATCCTAGAAGTAGAATAATTATAAGTTGGAAAAAGTGTGAAAAAAAATTTATAAATTTTTGGTAGTAAAGGGCATGAATTGAAATATTATTTTTATAATGAATTCCAGAGAGGATTATTGAGTAATAAGAATATGACTAATAAAAAATATAATTAGGGAAACCAAATAATAAAGGTTTGAAAAAGGGGAACAAGAAGAAGAAACCCAAATAACAAGGAAATGTTATTTAACAAGAAGATAACTTAAATGATGGAGACTTCTTATAAACCGCCCAATCAAAAAATAATCCACATCTCAATGCCATATCTCATACATTGACTCAAGAGATATGTGACACATAATTAGACAAAAGGAATGGTTGTTCATAATGAGCGACACACTCACTAAGAATAATGATTCCTTGGGTGATGATTCATCATGTAGTGTATAAGGCATTGGAAATATATCTTTACCCCATAGCACATGTAATTGAAAAATATTTGACGTTTTGTATGTCCATTTGTTTAACTAATAATCTACTATCAATAAATCAAATTTTGGATCACAATTAGAAAATTGAGTTTGACTGTAAAGGTAGAAATAGAATCTGTTTAACTAGAGACAATTTTAGAATATTAAAAAGTATTGCAAGAGATTCCAATATGGGATGGATGGTCTAGATTGAGTTTTTATAGAGAAATGATTAGAAACTTGTGGTGAAATTCACCTCCTTAGCACAATTATGGCATTAAAGAATTGGTAACATTAGTTTAACATATCTTTAAACACTCTATCTATATGACATAGCGAAAGGATTACAACCTCTCAAGAAGGACACAATAAAGTTTTAATATTTCTTAGTAGGTAAACAACAACAAGAACCATTCGATAAAAGTAAATTTTATGTTTTGGGTAAGCTTGATCTAGTACATAACGATATTTTTACACCCATGACACCTAGTCATTCTAGGTTTCATATTTTATGCTCTTTGTTGATGATTTTTCATGTAGTCAAAATAGAGTCTAGTAAGAAAACTAAAACTCTACACTCATACCAAGGGGGAATACACCAATAATGAGCTCAAATCCTTCTTGATAACTCATGTAATTCATCAACAGATGCCTCTTATACATACACCAAAAAATATTCTTAATAGAATGAATCTTATTACCATAGAGATTGTGTGATGTATGATTGATGATTCAGGAATTAACGAAGACATAGTGGGTTGAAGCAAAAAAAAAAAACAATATATCTTTTTAATAGAGTTTCTACTATTTCTCTTTATGGGGTAACACCACATGAAGCATGGTTAGGGTAAAATATATTTATTACACATCTCATAGTTTTTATATGTAAAGTGATCATGCACATTCCCAAGAAGAATAAAACAAAGATTGACATGAAAGGTGAGAAATATATATTCCTAGGGTATAGTGAATTATCTCTTGGATACATATTGATGGATCTAAATTTTTTTTTTAAAAAAGTGTACATAAGTAGGAATGTTGAGGTTTTGAGAACAAATAAGAAAAGGGTCCTTCTATAAGCTCACATGACAATCAAATCATCCCTTTTATAAAAATAGATGATGACCCTCCCTTTGATGAAGATAATGATGATGGGGATGATGGTGAAGATTTGATAGCACCACAACCCACAAGAATAGCTCAGTGTATTCCTAAATGGTATACTAATTTGATATGAGATACCAAATTGGATTATCTCCTAGATATGTCCACACTTGGTGCTGAGGATCGAGAAAGAAGGAGGAAATATGTGATTGTTTTATTAATATTGAAATCATATTACAATAAGTGTACAAAGAAACATAATGATACAATAGTTATAGATATTTCACAATAGTTTCTAAAATAATATTTATTATACAAGCATAATAATAGACCAACATATTGACAAATATTCTACATACATAATAAAATAAAAAATATAAGGGTTATAAAAACATAACCATATAACAACTTATTACCCCAGAAAACTACTTATTACCTAAGGTACAATAACCAATTACCATAGTAAATAACTAGTGCCTATGGTAAATAGTAAATACAATACATAATTAACCTAGTAAACTAAGTTTTTTATTATCATTTATAAATAGTTTTTTGAAAGGGACTATACCCCTGTACAAAAAAAGTCTCAAAATAAAAATATTACAATAAAATCATAGAAAAAATGATCAAAGTCAGGATGTTACAAGAGATTTAAATTGTAGTTAAACAAATCGCACAAAAAAATGCCAAAACAAAAAACTGCCCAATAACAAAAATTAAACAACTACTAATCATCTAATCTAATTCAAGCCTGAAAGTATCTCATCACTTAGATGCTATGTCAATTTCCTAATTTATCTCATGTAGGGAACTATATAACATAATTTTGGTAACCTGTGAAGGGTCAGTTTTATCAACCTAACCAAAGGCCTGGTCTCAAGTTGGTCCTTCACTCTATATGTTTTCAAACACATTGCTCAACAAGCATACATTCTTGACCTGTTGTTACAGAAAATTAGAAAAAACTTTGAGAGTTGTGAGAGTATTATCTTTCCTTCTTCTCAAACCAAACATCCTATTATTGAGGGAATTGAGATTTTTTAGACCTCTTAAATCTAAATTTTTGCAAGTCCAGGTCCCTCCTCTACTTTCCTCTTCCCTTCCTTTCTTAACAGTTGATTCATATTTCTCTTTAAAGCCTCTAAATCCTTCAAAATATCATAAATCCTCTTCTCCATGTCCCCATCCTTCTCCAAAGTAGTACTACTTTGCACAGGGTCACCCATATGGAGCAAGCTTTGTGTAATCTTAAGTTATTTAGTCTTGTTGCTATAGAGAACTCTCCTCGGAGGGGAGGGAGGATTAAGGGGGTAGGCATGGAAGGTACAAGGAGAAGGGATGGGTTTTGGATAAGACAATGTTGATGTAGAAGAAATATAATCCCTTGATAGAGGGGGATAGATCAAGTGTGGTTCTGAACCTCCATGATTGAATGCTCTAAAGAGATCAAAATGAAATGTAGAAATATTTTTTTTGAATTTTTTTCCCTGAAATGGTTCAAGAAGATGAGATTCTTAAGGGGAAATATTATGTATATTCCTTCCAACATAACATACTTTACCATCATTTTTGTAATCTCATCGAACGGCGTTGGAATTGAAGCAACCTTGATTCCGACAGTGAAAAATTATATATCTTCATCCTCCTCGAGGAAATTTTTTGTTTTTGTTGCCTTGTCAATTCTTTTTCTAAAAAACCAGTTACCTTCCATGATGATTTTAGCGATCTCTTCTATAAGTTATTCAGTGACATTAATGACCCTACCCCCATATGTCATTATTTTGTTTTTCCAACCCGTATAAAATTAAAAAAATTGATGGTAAACACTTTTATTATACCATAGTATGAACTAGAGTGGTGGAGGAGAAATTTCTCTAAGTGGGACATGGGGTTGGGATTAGGCCCTTAATTCCCTCTGAGCGATCCACATTTGGAGTACCCGACTATTTTCTGCTTAGTCTATGTGGAGAAGTTCGACCCCTACCTCAAGGTGTCCCCATGGCAACTTATTGAAAGCATCTAGTGAAATCAATGGGAATTGAACTTGGGTTGATGATTAAAAACTAATTTTAACTCACCAATAGCCCAAGACATTGAGTTCGCCCCTTAATTTTACAATGCCTCAAGGGATGAGGAGAAGAAATCTCTAAACAACTTAAATTTGTCACATGTAAGTGACTTTGTGAAGATATTTTCTCATTTCTCAGCTATTGGGAAAAAGTGAAGTTGCATATTGTGTTTCAAGACATGCTCATGTATGAAATGAACATGTTTCTCAATATGCTTGATTATCTCATGAAAATATGAAATTTGAACAACTTTGAGAACACCCTCATTTTCAACATACAAGGTGGTGAATTTCTCCTATGATACTCCAAAACCCTCAAGTATGTGACATAGCCATATCAATTTGTAGATAAATCCACATGCAACATGATATTTGGCCTCTATAGAAGAGTGAAAAATAAAGTTTTTTTTCTTTCTTCCCCATGATATTAGTCCGAATCCCAAAAATAATACAAATTCAAAAGTGGATTTATTTTCATCAATATTACCTGAATGATCTTAATATGAATATCCAGTAAAAGAAGAAATTATCATTCTTCATGTACTCTAGACTAATATTCATAGTACCCTTGAGATATATCAAGATCCACCTTTCTAATTTCCAATGAAAATTTTTTGGTTCCTGCATAAACCTGGAAAGATAACTCACTGCAAAGTTGATATCTAGTCTAGTCTAAGCAAGGTAAAGTGTTGCATTTACCAAAGGAGATAGATTTGAATATGATAAATGTTGTATTTCTTATATAAGTGTAACAATAGGTATGTAATCCATCATCCTGAACTTCTTGATAATTCTCTTGTTAAACTTCAACTGAGAAACAAATATGTGATTCTATTTCTTACATACTTCCAATCAAATACAATAGTGCATTATCCTGAGATATTTCATGTCGGGTGACCAATTAAGATATTTATTCGTAGTATTGAGAAACTTCACTATGTTTCCAGTAATGAATAGATTGTTGAAAAATACAACTACTATCATAATCTTTTCTCTTTACCTCTTGAGGTAGAGATTGGGATCATATGGATTTCTCACAAATCCATGTTGAATGAAATGCTCATCAATCTTGATGTACCATGCTTGGGGTGAATTTTTAAGGCCATATATATATATTTTTAGTCTACATACTTTTTTTTCACCTGGTATGACAAAACCATCAGGTTGAGTCATGTAGACTTCCTCCCATAGATATTTGCTTAGAAATGTTTTATTTACATCTATCTGATGGAATTTCCAACCAAACTAAAAATATATAGAAAATATCATCCTAATCATTTTGATCTTAGTTGTGGTAGAAAATGTATCCTCAAAGGTACAAGAATTCTTCATAATCTGAATGGTATTCTTGCTAACTACATTTCCTTGTTGATGGGTGTTTATCACCAATTCCCTTTTTACTACCTTTATTTGTAGTGTGATTGTCCCTATTGATATTTTTGATTTTGAGGTCTAGAGGTTCTTGATGAACTTATTATCCAAAATTACACCCCATATAATTTTTAAAAAATCATCAAGAGGACTTAACCATTTTCATGCTCAAGAAATAGCGCAGGAGACTAGTTCAATATAGCATTGAATTCAGGAACATAGTGTTCGATATATTCTCCTAAACCATAGAACAAAGGAATGATAAGTGTAGGGAATTAGGTAGGAATAAATGAAATTTAGTATTTCTCTAAATATTCTCTACTTTTTTGACACTAATGAAGTAATACCCTTGCAGGTTAAGTCAAATAGAGTACCATGAAATGGTTTATCCACGGAGGAATACAAGAAATCAGCTAAGTTCAAAATTTGTTAAAGAATGACTTGGCATTCCACATGTTTACTAAATTTTAACTGTCCTACAGTTTTTCTTAAACCCTTGGAATGAAATAAAATATCCATAAGGAAAAAATCCACAGATTGAATTATTAGACCCTCATGAGTGGTGCGAAGTATTCCACTCATCAAGGAAAGCAGGGAAAAGGTTAAAAATTTTGTAGAAGAAACAAAACATGAGACACTGTTGTGGATGCTACGCAAAAAACCAAAATTCATACCATACTTTGAACTAGAAATCCAACCACCCCAACCACTAAAACTTAATGAATAAAGACATTGTTCAGTGCAGTTTGATGGTGTACAATAGACGCAAGGGTCATGTTGTAGTAGTTGGCTGAAATTGGAGGTACCATACCTATACTAAAAAAAATCAAAAGATAAATCATGGAATCCAAACTCATTCAATGTGGATCTCAGAGGAAATTATTTCCATCTTGGAATTCCTTTCTTTTCCTCATTCCCTTTCTTTCTCCATTCAAAAAATGATATAAATATATGTGCCCTCACACATGCAAAGGGTTCTCTCATGCATGTCTATGAGATTTACTTTAAGATTACATTATTTTGGACCTCTGTAACTATATTTTGTGGGAATTTGTCAAACCTATGCTTCTGTAATGCAGTTAATACCATTTAAATAAATTTGGTTGTGGTTTTCCTTCACGTGTCACATATTGTATGTAAATCCTTAACCCTTTTTTATTTATTTAAATCTAAATATTATTCCTCAGAGATCTCTAATTTTTTCTTAGTTTCTTGCATGATAGTTTCAACCAAGTCAATAAAAAAGGTTTATACCCTATTTTAGTTTGGTACATCACCTTATTTTAAGTTTACAATACTTTTCCCTTTCTCCTGAACTCTGGATCCTGTGAAATCATAGTTTGGTTTTAATTAGTTGCATCCTTAGGTTATAGGTTAGTTATGGAAGGATAAGAAACAAAGGAACCAACCTTCTCTTGAGGTTGATCTCACTTTGCAAGCCCCACACTTTTGAGATCATCCCACGTTACCCAAAGTTCTGGATGTTCATCCCTGAATATTCAGAGGGTGAAATGTTTTGCATAAACATTTTTTAGCACGTTGGGTGGGAATTGAACCTATAATCACTTGATTAGAAGTTAATCCTTGAAAGTAAAAGGGAAAATTAAAAAGGAGTACCATAAAATGGTCTATCCATGGAGGAATATAAGATATTGGCTAAGTTTAAAATTCATTAGACACTGATTTGGCATTCCGTGGGCTTAATAAATTGTAAACGTCCCACATATTTTCTCAAACCTATGGAATGAAGGAAAATATCTGCAAGTCCAAAATACATTGATTGAAGAATTAGAACCTCACAGGTGGTGTGATGTGTTTCACTCATCAAGGAAAGTGGGGAAAAGGTTGAAAATTCCATGGAAGAAGAAAAAATTAAGACACCATAGTGGAACCTTCACGACAAATAAAAATCCACATCAAAATTTGAACCATAAATATAACCACCTCAACTACCAAAATTTAATGAATAATGACACCATTTTGTGCTTTATATTGGCGTATGATAGAATCAAGGGTTGTGGTGTTGTTGGTGGCTAAAATTAGAGGCATTTGTACCTATATAACAAGTACTCTAAAAATATAATTCATGGTGTCTAGACTCATTCAATGCAAATTTTAGAGGTGATCAATTCTAGCTTGGAAATCCTTTCTTTTCCTTCTTCCCCTTCTTTTTTCATTCGATGAATGATATAAACATATGTGGCCTTACACATTCCAAGGGTTTTATCATATGGAGATGTGATATTTTCTTTAAGATTGCATGTTTTTGGACCATTACAACTATATTTTTTGGTAAGTTGTTGAACATATGCTTTTATAAATGTAAGTGATATCATTTAAAGAAATGTGATTATCATTTTCCTTCATCAGTCGCGTATTGAATGTGAATCCTTGATCCTCTTGTATTTTTTTAATTATGTATATTATTCCTTATAGAGATCTGATTTTGTCTTGGTTTCTTTCACGATAGTTTCAATCATGTCAATAAGCTAGGTTTGAACCCTATTTTAGTTTAGTGCATCACATTATTTTAATTTTACAATAATTTTCCCTTTCTCCTCAAATCTAGATCCTGTGAAAGCATAGTTTAATTTTAATTAGTTTCATCCTTAGGTTATAGGTTACTTGTGGTGGGATAAAACATAGAGGCACCAACCTTCTCTAGAGGTTTATCTCACTTCCCAAATCCCAAAATTTTAAGATCATCCCATATTACCCAAATTCTGGTATGTTCATCTTTGAATATTTAGAGGGCGAAACTTTTGGCGTTAGCAGTTTTTGGCTCATCAGTGGGAATTTCTTGTTCCTTCACTAAGTTTTAGTTTGTGACTTAGTGACTTCATCCTTTTGAGGAAATTATTTAACACATATGGGAACTCCAATTATCTCAGTTTTTGGTTTAAGTAAAAAAGGTTCCTTTTTCATGAGAATGATCAAGACAAGGTCAAATACAAAAAGAGAATATCCCTTTAATTACTTGATGTTGTTGTAAAGGAGAAGAAGAAGAGGAAAAATAATTCATATATCACCATATCCTCTAAGTATAACTCTTTATATTCCTCCTCGTGGTAGGACCTTTTTACTATCTTAAAGGGTTTAGAGAACCATTGTATTCATGGCCCAAAAAAGGAATGAATCCTTTATCACATTTAATTGGGGTAGTCCTCTAATGTTATCATAATATGATGACATTCTAATTACAGCCCTAAAGAGTGTTCCTTTCTTCACCATAGCAAACAATACAACCACTGTTGAGCATATTTAGGATGTTACTAACATATGTTTAGTTTTTCATGTGACACAAGACAATGTAATAGTCAGGTTACTAACAACTCATTTGAAAGGAAAATATATGCAATGGTAGAAATGATTAAGGATAAAATCTCTCACCACTTCGGATGAGTTAGGGGAAGATCTCTGTAATAATTTTGAAGAAAAATCAGATAAAATATCTTTGGTAGAGAACCTAATAGAAAAACCTAGTCAGACAATGTATAATTTTAACATTAGAATTCAAATGACTTGGGAATTAATTCCTTGAGTGGTAAGGCCTACACATCCATATGCATTTATTTATTATCTAAAGGATTTTAATAGTGACATTTCATTCATGACTTATTCTATGGGGGTATAACATTACCATATGCTTATAACATTACAATTTGGGATGAAAATAATATTATCTAGGGTGGGAAACTTGCCCATAAAACTATATTTCTCATATTTCTAGAGCTAGGGACACACACACCTCATCAAACTCTTGAGTTAGCACCCATTCCATCCCCAAGAATCCAAATTTCCAATCAATCATCTACCTATACAAACTCTTCAAGCTAATTACAGGAGGTCGTGAAAGAATTACAATTTTTTTTGAAATGAGTTAGTGTCCCTGAAAACATAGCAAGATAAACACTTTACACCTTACCATCATTTATAATAATTCAACAGACATTCCTATCCACCCACCAAACCACTATTTCAAATAGTTATGTAAAATCAAATTACTCCTTCAAAACCTTTCCAATCATATAATCCAAATGTGGCTAGTTCATAAAGGATTTGGTCCTAATGAAAAATAATATTGTGCAAGATTATGAATGGTGTTTTACTTACAATATTCCACACAACCAATAAAATTATACCAATGGTATTCTCATCTAGACATTAGCAGTACACAATGCATCTATCTCAAAAAACATACCCATAGAAAGAAATCCAAGGAAAGAAATTGTAAAAGAAATTCCGCCGAGTGATACCTCACTTGTAAACTAGAAAAGGGAGGAATTCTACAGAATCAATCAACTAGAGGAAATTACTCAAGAACCTTCATCAATCATAGTTACAAATACCAGGTAACAAAGAAGACCAATGGAAGAAAACATTCTGCCTTTTATTCCTCCATATTCGTATCCTCGGATCCAGAAACCCAGGAATGAGGTTGACTTTAGGTTTTAATAACATAACTAACCACCATTTCATTAAATTTGGACTAATTTTAGTCCAATAATTTTTTCAAAAAGTTCAATATTGGTTTTTTCACATCTAAATTTTGGTATTTAAAAATGTTATAATTTTTTTGCAAAAATGATATTACTAGTTTTCAACATTTGATTTATTGTTCTCTAATAATTGCATTATTGGTTTCAATTTTTCAGTTAATTGAATTATGAGGTATAATGGGGGGCCACCCATTCTCACAATTAATGTTCACTCCAATTGGAAAATAAAACATTACATTTAGAATAATTTTAGTCCAATATTTTTTTTCAAAAGTTCATTATCAATTTCTTTAATCTAATTTTTTGTATTTAAATATTAATTTTAGATTTCAAATATGTTATTATTGGTTTTCAACATTTGAGTTTTTAGTCTTTAATATTTTCATTATTGGTTTCTAATTTCTATTTAATTATATTATGAGGGAGAGTGTGAGACCACCCATTCTCACTATTAATTTTCACTCACTTTGGAAAAATAGATAGCAAGTTTATTGTCTTTATAATTTTAATTAAAAATAATGCTGAGGTCAATGATATTACCTTTTAATCTATCCATCATCCTCAGAAGGACTTACCAATAGTTGTTCCAATTGTTAGGAACATTGCATGAGTATTATTAAAGGCCACACATGTCATACACACAAAATGGGGAAGTATCTTTATTATAATCAAAGGGATACATAAGATGAAATCTACTTTAATAATGTAACATTTCATTATATATTTGACTACTGAATTGTTGCACAATATTTGAGGAAAAATTAAAAGATATTTAGTATATCCCAAATAACGTTTATTTAGATTGACTATAATTAGATTCCTTTTAGTTCACTTCATGAATATTTCATTCTAACATGTTGCATTAGGAGGCCAAATAGTTCAACATGTGTCAGTCTCCATATTATTTTGAAGCATACAATTCAAACCAATCAACGAAATCTTCATAACTAGCTATATTATTGGTGTATTCAAATTAAGCTTGTAAATAGACTTAAATGTACGCTCCCTGTAGGGAACATAATATCAACCCTAGCCCCTACCCCATCCTATAGAAACATGACTCCATCAACAGATACATTTACCCTATTTTACACATAAAAAATAAGTTCAACTAAATTAACCGGTGGGTAACAACTGGGTTCAATCTAATTTTCAATAAAACAAGTTAATTCCCTACAAAATTCATCACATGAACGCACATCAATGTTTTTACAGGCTCCCCATGTTTAAGGCAAATACATATACGTGACATCACAATTTTTTCCATTCAAATAAGCTACCCATCAAATTTATGTTATACTTATGTGGGATGCATAAAATAATTCCCAATTTCCAGGAGGACAATCAACAAAAATATCTATTACAAGGAACTCATCAATAGGATAAGATATGTTAGAATCAACCATATAAACATCTAACACATCCCATCAATAGGACATCCTTTAAGGAATTTTCTTATATACGTGCATCAAATATCTACTACGATACATCTGTAGATTTAGTCTATGTTATACCAATGTTCATTCATGACAACAAGAGAACATAAATGTAATAATAGGTAGCTGAATCTAGCAAGTACAATTATGCAACAAAAGAATTTACTTCATTGTTATCTAGAAAATAAGTGAACCACATAGATCAACATCCAATTGTTCTCTTACAACCTAGTAATAGTACCAAGAAAATCTCAGGAGGCTATTCAACCTCTGTCATATGAAGAATATTTAAAATCATTTTTCAATAACATGGGTAGATGAATGGTTCCATAATATCCTAGGCAATTATGAAGGAAAAAACTCTATTTCTATGTCCCAGGGATGTACAACAACTTCAATTGCAAGGGAAATAAAATTTTAAGTTGATATACATTATTATAAATTTTAAATCACACACATTAATCCATTTGATAACCACATCACATATTGAACTCCATGTAAATGTTATAGCATCAATAACAATCAGGTATACTAAGAATCGAAATGGCATGTCCATAAAGTACATTACCCTAATACTACAGAAGATGCAGATAGCAATGCATTCTAGTTGAAGTTACAGATAGAAAAACCATTACAAGCATCTTTAAAAATCTACACTAGTAAAAAAAAATTTAATGGGAATAATATACCAAGAGATGAATGCTTAACCACACTAGTAAGAAAAGGGGACTTAACTTTTAATGTCTATACAATACATTTATCATCGTATGGCCTGCTATGAAGGAATTAAATATTTGCTTTCGAGGAGAGTTAGCTCAAAATTTCTTTGTACTATTGTTTACCAAAATTTTTAACTTTTTGATTTTGCATCATTTACCGAGGATCCTCCAAAAGTATCTACTTTGTATTCCAATATTTTTTACTTCATTAAACAATTATAACCACCTTTCACCTATTGCCTTAGACAATTTTAACTTAGTGCAATGAAAAAATGTCTTCATTAGATGATCACCCTACCCTTTCATAACTTATTAATATGGTATTTGTAGCTGTCAAATGATTTATTAGTTGACCATAATATATGGAAATATTATAAGTCTATGCACAATGTTCATTTGTGCACATTTCAATCAAGCATAATAAATTGATTCTAAGCTCTCTTGATCACTTTCAACATCCTTATCATTTCAAGATACAACAATATTTTGAAAAAACACAAGGAGCTGAATGGCTTCACAGAAAGCACTCCTCATACCCATTCAAAATCATAAATAGTAATTGACATCTCATCAGATATTGGAGCATCATTTAGAGGATATGACTGTCTCCCTTTTATTGTTCATATGCTTAAGCCTTGGATATAGGTTATGAAAACCAATTCTTTCCTTTATCAAAATATCCTGGTCATTGGTTAGCATCAAGGTAACCTACACTTGATTACCTGTGGTTTATCAATTATGTATTGATGACTCACTACAATTGGAGTCTAAATCCCTTATCAATTGTGAACTAAAGCTTTATAAGATGCACAGCTTTCAAATCTGCCCATAACTTTTTATTAGCTTTTCATCAAGCTTGAAAACTAGGGTTAGAACATACTTGCTAGAGCTAGAATCTCAATTCTAGTTGGTATGAAGATGAACATCATGTAAAAGAAGAAAAAGGTTGCATGGAGATAGAGCTTCTAATGTTATCGTAATATGCTAATCAATATGGTAATAATAGCCTACATCAAATCAACTGGGCCCTGTATTCCCAATATATAATTCAACATTTGTGTCAAAAGATTCATAATAGTTCTATCAATGTACATGACTTGCATTAGTCGATAGAAAGCATTCATCAGGATTTCAGTCTTATACATCCGCATGTTATTGTAAGATCTTACCATTAAAATATCCAACACATTCATTACAAGATGCTTGTATTGTATACTTCCAAACTCACTCATCAAAAACTACACATCAATTCTATCACCAAACTAGTAGTTTAAATATCCACTTAGAGAGCTTGTGGACATAGATAGTATCCAGATATTATCATTGAGGAGGATAATCAAACCAATCATAATAATTTGTAGTGGTCAAATGCAGTGAGATAAATAATTGTATCACTTACATCTTCGTACACAATATCACAGTCACACATTGGTAGACTTATGTAAAAAATCTTCAAGTTTGCATAATCACTAGGGATTACTTTGTTTCCTTAAAATTTAGGAAATATGTGATGCCCATTAAAACAACCCACTTGAGACCCAAGAAACAACCTAGGGTTAGTTAGGAAAATTATGGAATAAAAGTTTTTGATTAGAAGTGTCTACAACCACGTTGCATTAGACTAACAGTTGTACACTATCAAGTTTCCAGAACAAGTCTAAAATCTAATAGAACATACTTTTTATTTTACTAACAATTGTTATGAGGTCATAGGGTCCAAATTTTAGGGTTAGAAGTATCAGTTAGGTTCAGAGGGGTAAATTATCACCATACCCACTCTCTAACAGGTTTAGAGATTACAACTTAATTTTTCTCACACTTAACGCATTCAAAATTTCCCTAAATCATTTCCATTGGATAGGAAATTTTCTCACCTTTCCAACGATATAAAGAAGTCCTCCGAACTTCTTCATAAAAATCCAGTTATGGGTCTAGCGGGCCTTAGGGGTCACAATTTTCCCCCAAGAGCGGACATGTGTTGCCCAGTGGATGAAGAATTTCCCATTTGTTGGGTTGATAGTTGGCGTGTCACGGGTAGTACTTTGGAAAATTTTCCCCGCATGGTGGGCAAGGTTTAGATCCTATTTGCACCTGCGCCTCTACAGGTCCTCCAAGGATACAGTGTTGGGCTCCTAACCCAAGGTGAGAAGAGGATGAGGGAAGGGCGGGGCAGTGAAGGATGTTTAGGAAAATGTCACTAGAGTGAGAAATAAGGAGTCCATTTTCATGCTTCCACGCACCGTGCATTTGTCCGCCAAGGACATGTGGCGCTTAACGAGCCAAAGTGGAGAGATTGTAGAGAGACAGGCAGAGAGGTGGGGACAAGTTGGTAAATTTCACCAAAGGGAGGAGAGGGGGTCAAAAAAAAGATAAAGTTGCATGGGTTCCGCCCCCTTTGTTGTCACCCCATGCTACCACGTGGTAGCCTCTGACTGGCTGCGGGCTGGACGGGGGGCGAAGAATATTAGAAAAATTTCCATTTTTAAAAAAAAAAGTGCTAAGGAAGAAAAATTTTCCGCACCTCTGCCATTGCCTTGTGAGGCCACATGGTAGCCTCTGATTGGCCGTGGGGTGGCAGGGCGATGGGGAAAATGTTAAAAATTTTCCCAAAAAATTTATTAAGTGTTTTAAGGACAAATTCGGGCCGCAAGCTCGCCAGGGAGAATTTTTCCCAAAATTTTAATATCAGTGAAGAAAACTTTAGAAGGCCATAACTTTTGATAAAAAGCTCAGTTTTGGAAAAAAGAGGACTTTCTGGAAAGCTCTCGACGCCCTCTTTGCACAGAAATCATAAATTTTAGATTATGATAAAGTTGATGGGGTCAATTTTAAGAATAATTCCTGGAGTATTTTTAAAAGTAAAATGGTAAATTTTAACTTATATATTTTGTTCAATTTGATCTTCTCCTTCACTCAACATGCCAAATAGACATGGAGAATTATTCTAAGAATGATTTAGGATGCATTTGGAGGGTAAATTTGCTTGATTGATTTCCAATTTGAATTTTCCAACAATTGATAGAAAAAATACTGTCAAAAGTTTGGCCCTAATTTTTGCAATTTTTAAAAATATTTCCTTAAGTGTTTAGGTCTTGTTTTGGGATCATTTTTACCTCATTAAGTTCAATTGATTATTTCACTTGTCTCTTATCTATTTGTAGGGTTATTTGAACATTTGATTAAGGAATTTTGTAAGGTATGTAGTGAAGTAAAAGATCTTATACATTTCAAGAAATAGAGATTAAACTATCTCTTTTGTCATGCAATGAAACATTGAATTCAATCCATGCTAGTCTTAAATGTTTTTCCTTCTTCAATTTAACATTAAAACAAGAATTCAGTTTCTATCTTTTCCAAACTCATATATTTTAAACAAGGTAGAATAGTACAATTTCTTCTCACGTGTTTCTTCCTTTCAGACAGAGATTCCAAAACATTGATATAATCAGTTTCAATTTAACAATCAAATTTGGGAAAAATATTTGATTCATTCATTGATTTCCAAAGGAAATTTTACAACTTCTTTCTTTTATTCCTTCCAAAATCATTTATTAATTACATAGCAAACTATTACATTTTATTTCACATTCTTTCTAAGAAAAAATAGAGTCTGTATCTTTTCATTTCACTTTACAAATTTCATAATCTATACAACATATTTCCATTTCCAAAACATTTACAATTTCATCCACTTCAAAGTGGGAAAGGTTACAGAAGAATTTATTTCACAAGGGACTGTCAAACTATATTTCTCCTCTATTCCAGAATAGAAACATACAAAATTCCCTTTTCTTCCAATTTGATCACAACAAAAGTGGGGGAAAGGCACTGCTCTCCACCCAACCAAGACATCCAATGAAGAGGAGAATCCATTCTTCTTCATTGGCCCCCGAGCCCAAACCAAAATGTAATAGGAAATGTATTTCAAATCATGGCAACAACAGGCTTCCAAATCACAAGAAATCTTTCAACATGTACATTTCAAAATTGAAAACACAGTCCAAACAAAATAGCAGTTTACAACTACATTGAAACATTAAGACAAAACTCAAGCTTCATCATGCAAGCTAAAATAGAAAGAGCTATGGGGGAAGCTACTTATGCCTCCCAGTGGGAAATGGGAATCCACCTGTAATAAACTAACAATATAAATCATCACACATATCCTTATGCCCCCCACAATCCCTCCTTATGCCCCCCACAAAGTAAGAAATACAAGCTACTTATTTTCCATGGTGGATCCCAAACCCAAACTCCCTCCACAAGAATTATGATGCCACATCTTCAACTCCAACAAAAAAGTCAAATTTCATTCTCCAATGCACAATAAAGAGGTGGGTGAAAATATGACAATTTACTTACACAATCTAAACATCCCACACCCCAAAGGAATGAATTAAATAAAATGTAAGAAGAGTACAATTAAAACATGTAACTTGACTTATAAAAATGAATTCAAAAGGTCTAAAATCAACCCTCCAACCATAGGTATGGTTGGTAAATAAAATTAAGAGGTATGGGACAAGTTTTACTTGTCCCACAAGCCTCCAAAAATATCCTCCAAGGACAAATTAGAATTTCCGAGGAGGTGGAGTGTTTCATACTCCAAGATCTGACTTACACAACTCTTACACATACTTACAACATTTAATGCAAAAATCTAGCAACTTCTATACTTACTTTCTTATATCCCAAATTTGGTTCATTTATTTTAACAATATGATTACTCACATTAATTCTCCACAATTAAAGAATAATGAAAGAGGTAAATGCATCACAAAATAAACACATGCAAACATTAATAAAAGAAATCACATTAATAAATACATAAAGCCCCTTGGTCACATTCAAAGGTAATCCCCCCCATGGGTCTCCCTAACAAAAAACAACACACACACACAAAACATATTGCCATGGTGACCTTGTTGAATTCATCTAGAATTCTAATGTGGTTGGTCTCCAGTCCCCTGATGTTTTTTGTGATATTTTAACCTGCAAACACACAAATACCTCCTTCGGCCTCGTGGCCACATCAAAACATCCAACATGATATAAGTATAATCAAAAACTCATCTATACATATGAATCACAACAATATCAAGGCAATAAAAATTATAACACAATTATATCAACAACTATATCATCATCATATAATGTCCATTTTCTAGATCTACTCACAATATCCAAAAATCACATGTCTGGACAACACTCATAATATATCCATGTCAAATAGTATATCATCATCCACATATGAAGTGTCTCTAATAATCATCATGCATAATAACTAAATCAAAATCATCAATAATCCATGGTCCAACATCTAACATCATACTAAATCAAAACCATAATAATGTAATCAATAGTATCAAGATCGGTATCAAAAGGTGTCAAAGGGAAGTGGGCACTCTAGTGGGAGATGTAGTATTTTCCTGTATGTGAGATATGGTGGTGTTTTGAGGCACAGTTTTAGTGCACTTATGGACATCCATTTAGAGATCTGGAAGAGATGAGACACTCTTGGAGAGATGTATTATATTCTTGTATTAAATAGATTGTTTATACTCTTGTTATATTATATATATTAGATCTCTATCTTTGGTGGATGTAGCCCACATTGGGTGAACCACGATACATGATGTGTTATTTGTGTATACTTTTGTGTGATTTTTATTATTCTTGTTTATACTTCCACTCTTGTAGATATTGGGGAATTGTTTAGATCTTGTATGCATGATTGGGTTTGTTATTGAATCATAACACTATTAGGAAGTCCCGAATTCCCAACAATTGGTATCAGATATTGGTTATTTTAGACAAAAGTTTTGCTTCAATATATTGTTAGTGGTTTACTGATAGGTGTATGAGAGTAGGGTTTTTTTTTTTCCTAATGTGATGATCATAGGAAGATATTTAAATATCAAGTGGAAGCTAGAAATCTGAGGTTTTTGGAGGATACAGTAACTGGCGGCAGTTCGGTGGTAACCGAAATTGGTAGGGTGACCGTGGTTGGTTATAGGGAAGCTTGGTTTTAAATAGAAAATCAAAGATCTGAATATTTTTATAAGATGTAGTGAATGTATCTTGTTTGCTTAGTTGTCCCTTGTTTTTTGAGGCACAAGAATTGTTGTCAGATTGCAGATCTGGTTTATAGAGATATGGTTTTGTTACCTTTGTAATGCAGTGCTTGTATTATTTTGATTACACAGGTATGTTTGGGATTGCATATCTGATTATGAGATAGAGGATTAGTTATGCATCCTTTGGTGTAGTTAGATGCATGGGGTTTTTTAGAGAAGAATAATATAGTAACACAGAATGAAGACATGTTTTCCATTAGAGAAGCGTGTTCTTAAGTTGAAGATTTGGTTGAGTATCGTGGTGTTGGTAAGGTGATGGATTTCATCTTGGTGTAGTTTTATTGCATGTATTATTGATTTTAATTTTTTTGCAAGATTTGGGTGCTTCTTGAAATGAATGGCTCAACACAACTATCAAATTTAGTCAAAGTAGGCACCTGGTTTGGTGACCTATGCCAATTTGTGGCATTGTGTTCATTCTAGTAGCATCAAATTCAGTCAGGGAATTGACATCAGTCATAGAGGATAACCGGTACTAGTCAGCAAACCATGGTCGGTATTTGTGACAATAAGTTTGCGTAGGGTTTCTTACAATAGAATAGGTCATGGATGGTTTAGTGTCTTATTTTGGAGGATCAAGTTTATTACATAGTATGTATAGCTGGAAATAGTGCAGATCACTTCAATTTTTGCATCAAAAAGAGGATGGAGTGGGCTCAGTTAGTCCAGTGAGACTTTGAGTCAGGTATCTCTATATGATTCATGTTTTATTTATTTCATTTGGAGAAACTGATATTATTTTTGGATTTTGTGCACAAATAAAATTTGCACCATTGATATTCAGTGAACTTGACTTTTATTTCCAAGATATGTTGGAATATTGAGGACAAGGATATCTAGTATAAGGATGGGATCCTGAATGAAAAGTCATTTTTAGACACAGTTATAGTAACAAAAGATGTATAGTACAGAGGATGAAAATAAGTTGATTCTCCTACTTCATAAGAAGTCCAAACTTCTGTGATGTAGAAGTATTCTTTGATAAGAAGGGAATCAATTTATATTTTCTTTCATCTATTTTTTTTCTCAATAACATATATAGCTTTTTAGCTTGGTGATTAGAAGAAGTGCAGGGGAGTTTAGGTTAATTGGGAGCAAGCCATGGTTATTGGCATTGCAAGTTGTACATATATGCACATGCGGAGTGAGACTATTATGCTACATTTTTTGCGTGGCATGAGGCACAAGTTATTTTTAAGGACAGTCACAGTTTTTTAGGTATTTTGAGTTTATTGCATGATGATGTCGCTTCTAATTTTATTTGTAGTTCTTGTATATCCCTATTGGATTGCAGTTGATGTTTGTTCAATTGGGTTAAGAAGAGAGAGTAATGTTATTGAAATTTAAGGGTAAAGAAGGAAAATTTGTTTGTTACAGGTTAAAGTATGACAACATTATATATTTGCATCTTATTGATGTTTCCCTTGTTTTTTTTCATCTTGGATAGTTATCTAGAGTATGTTGATGACATGTTTTCTAGTATTTTCACTATTTATTAGTAACATCATTATCATGATTGTTTTTGGTTTATATTGATGAGCACAGGATTCATATTTGGCTTTGGAGTTAGTCAATGAGAGACTTGGAGCTTCTAGAGAGCTTGATGATATGGATGAATGTACATGGTAATTTTATACATGTGGATAGATTCTATTTTGTGAGTCTATGATGATGAAGATATCTTTTTTGCACATGGATGCCTATGATCACAATTTATATGCTTTGAGCATGAGTAGGGGATGTTTGTATTTCCTCTTTTTACTATGTTAGTCCTTAATAGATATGTTATCTATGGATGGTTGTCTTGGACATGATAGTTGTCTATGAAGGGTTGGATTTTTAGAATGCATTATTTGAATTCTTTGAGTTGTGCAGGTGTTGTGGAGTAATTTAACCATGGGTTACATGTAAAACTCATTTGGGATGTCTTAACATAGGATTTTTTTTTTCTTACACGTATTCTAGTTGACTTGTCTTTGGTTAATTGCATTAGTGGTTGCATGGAGACATAGATAGATGGTTTGAGAGCATGGTTTATTTTATAGGTATGGCTATGGATGCGTTAGAGGCTTAGTACTTTAATTTGATTGGGAGATCTTATAGGTGTGTTATTCATGGTGGCTTGGTTACATGAGAGGCTTGGTGTTATGATTCAATGGGAGCTTGATGTATGGATAGATTGGTTATCATAGATCAATAGTAGCTTCGTGCAGGTGTATGGTAAGTCATCAGTTTATTATATTTTTGTTTTTAGAAGTTGGTTTAATTTGTCTGATTTCATTTGAGAGAATTTTTGATATAAAGAAGAGATGGTCTTCATGGTATATAGAGGATGTTGATGTACAAGTACAAGTTCAAAAATTTATCTCTAAGTGGGAGATTGTTAGGACTGTGGAGTTGAATTGCTTCACAGTTAGCATGATTTACACCTTGTCAGTTTACTCAGCAACCAGTTTCAGTCTGAGGGTAATCGATGCCGGTCAGGGTAACCAGTATCAGTCAACATCAAGGTAATCAGTGAAATTTAGGGTAGCCAACGCTGGTCAGTATTAAGGTAACCAACGACAGTCAGGGTAACTAGCACCAGTTACCTATGTGTGAAATTTCATATTTAACTCATGGGAATTATATCTAAATTTATTATAAAGTTGATCTAAATGTTTTAAATGCATATATAAGGTGTCCTAAGTCTTTCTAAGCTTATATAAGCTATAAAACTAGGGTTAAAATATAAGCATAGAGGAATAATGTTAATTCTCCTTGGTTGAAGATGAAGAAGAAGAAAAAAAAGAAAAAGGTTGCATGAAGAAAAAGCTTAAATGGAGAGAAGCTGGACAGAAGTAAATAACAGGTACATCTGAATGGTGAGAAGGTGGTTATGTCTTCTTTTATATTTCCTTTGTATTGTCTTGTCTATATGTAATGGATTTCATAGTATGCAAAGCACATAGTATTTCATCTTTTAGATCCATAGGTTATTGTGAGATCTTGTATTGTAGATCCATGAGATCATATTTTATTGTTGATCCATAGGAATCTAGTATTTTAGCTCGTTTGAGAGCTTGTGGATATAGATAGTATCTAGATATTGTAGAGGAGGTTGTCTTCTTATTTGAAGTGGCAGATGCAGTGAGATGGAGGAGAGACTTACTTCTTAGTGCACATATATGGTTGCACATCGGTAGAGCCATGTGAGAGGTCTTTTTTTCATATTCACAAGAGATCTTGGTTACACAGTCAGAGATGTAGTAGTTCCTGGTATGTGATATCTTGTGGTGTTTGGAGGAATGGTTGTATTGTACTCATGGAGATTCATTTAGATATTTGGAGGAGAGGAGATCCTCTTAGAGAGATGCATTGTACTCTTGTATTTAAGAGTTGGTTTTTACTCTTGTTATATTATATATATTAGATCTCTATATTTGGTGAACGTAGCCCACTTTGGGTGAACCATAGTACATGGTATGTTATGCGTGTGCAATTTTGTGTGATTTGGACTATTCTTGTTTATACTTCCACTGCTGTACATTTTGGGGAATTGTTTAGATCTTGTGTGCACGATTGGGTTTGTTATTGAATCATAGCACTATTATGTAGTCTTGAATTTCCAACAACTTCTTCCCTAAATATTTAACATCTTGGCCACATAAACTTGACGAAAATGCTATCTCAAATTTAGTATAAGTATTTTAAAAATTGAGATAACTTTTGTCTTTGAACATAATGGCATCCTTTGGTATGGAAAGATCCAGATATTTTAGAAGTCACTTGAAAAATTAGCACATTTTCCAAATCTAGTATCAATAGAGGCTTTCTACTTAGATATGCACAAATAAATAATAGAATCATATACTCTAAAAACTACCAATTACAACATTTTTAACAATTAGAGTAACTAAATTTTTTGATACTATACCTTAAGATTATTATATTTTTCCTTGAATTGTTGACTCTCCATCTATATTTTCATCAAGAACTACAAATAAATGTTTCATAGAATCAATCATTTAAATTAAGTAATTGCAACCAAAAATATTATATGAAATTTAAAATGTGAGTAGTTAATTACATGTTTCAATGGAACATCAATAGAAAACACTTTTTCATCAAACAAGAAATGCTTTACCTCTTCACTAAGTTCTAGAGTTAATTTTAAAAAGAGAGTCTCTACTTTATTTTCAACTTATTTAATTTATATCTTTTTTCATCTCCTTGAAAGAGGAAAGAGATATATCTACTCTAATGAAGGTAAATATGAACACCTATGATATGTCATTTTTCTGACAAGTGTAGGATTAGTTCTAAGGTGTGAATACTTTATGTTAAGAAGATGAAGAATTGAAGATGTTGTTGGTTTTCCATACATACTTTTAAGAATTTTTAGCATGCATCTATATATTTCTTGTCATGTAGCCATACCTTCCTTATTATTTCTATCAGTTGGGAATGGTAAATTCCAACCAAAACCAACACAAGAATATTTAGCATTTTGTATTGACCTCTCCATTAAATATTTACAATAATTGGCCACATAGGGATCCATTTACACCATATAGCATTTTCTTGTGATGTTATCAATTCTCTCAACTTGAACCTTGATCATATCTCTATTTATTTATTTTTCACCTATAACCATACAAATTTTTCTTACATCATTAACTATCATCTAAAACATCCATAAGTCATCATGAAATTTATCTGGCTTATGTCCTTCAATTAACCATTCTTCATCCAAAATACCTCTTTCAAACTCTCTATCAACTTTTTGTAGTGGTTTTTCTACAAATGAAATGACAAAGTGTTTCCATATTGTTATTACAAATGGGAAATTTGAACAAATTTATCTCAATATCAACAATAATTAAAATAAACTATAAAAAATTCTTGATTGCATCTAATTAGTTTTTCACTAAAAAAATAGTAGGGATAATTGTCAATATTAAACATTAATAAAATATAAAGAGGCCTACCACTCTCCCTAAAATTATCAAACATTTTTCATGGTATGTGAGGCCTACCATTATCTTCCACTAATACATTTCATGGAATGGGAGGAGTACCATTTTCTTTCGATAATATTTTTCAACTTCAAAGTAAAAAACATAATCAATAAGGAGAATGGGAGGTCTCTCATTCTCACAAATATTAAACATTAATTATGAAGTAGAAAAGGATATCTTACTTTTTCTTTAGAGTGGAAAAAATATTTTATCTTCCTCAAAAAATAAAATTATAATCAAGAGGGTAATTGAGAGGCCTCTGAATCTCCCTAAAATTATAAATCAAATTTTCATCATATATGAAGCCTACCATTATCTTCCAATAATACCCTTCATTTGAGTAGAGACCTACAATTCTTAACCAATGATAGTTTTCATCCTTATAATAAAAAACAAAAAGGTAGACTAGGATGTCTCCCATTCTCCTTCATATTTAAAAACAATTAAGAGGTAGAAAGCGATATCTCCATTTCCCTCTTAAGTGAATTTTTTTTCCCTCAAAGTAAAAATACAATAAAAAAATCGAAAGCCTCCTAATCTCTCTAAAACTATAAATCAATATTTCATAGAATGATATGCCTATCATTCTCTTCCAATAATAGTTTTCAACCTTATATTTAAAAAAATATCAAGAGGGAAACTGAGATGTCTCCCAGTTTCCTTCATATTGAATACTAATTAAGGGTTAGAAAGTAATCTCTCTCTTTCTCCCTCAAAGTAAAATTACAATCAAAATAAATTAGAAGCCTCATAATATCTATAAAACTATAAATAAATGTTTTATAGAATGGGAGTCCTACCATTCCCTTCCAATAATAGTTTTCAACCTTAGATTTAAAAAATATAAAGAGGGAGAATGGGAGGAATCCCATTCTCTTTCATATTGATAAATAGTTGTAAGGTAAAGAGGATGGTGTCTCTTTTTCCCTCAAAGTGTAAAGAATAATTGTTCTCTATCAAAATTAAATTATATAGAAGAGGAAAATGGGAGATCTCCTAATATCCATAAAATAAAAACTATTTTTTTCATGTAATGGAAGACCTACCATTCCCTTACATAATATTTTAAATAGAATGATAATCTTACCATTATCTTCTAATTATAGTTTTCAACATCACAATAAACTAGTAATATAAATTGATAATGGAAGGTCTCACATTCTCACTCATATTGAAAAATTATTATATGGTATAAAGGGAGGACTCCCTTTCTACCTGAAAGTGGAAAAAATAATTTTTTCCCTTGATTTAAAATTATAAATAAATTTTCTGAGAATATATTTCATGGAATGGGAGGCCTAACCATTAGCTATTTCTCTTTCGATAATAAAATTCAACTTCAGAGTAAAAATATATTCCAAAGGGAAAATGGTATGTCTCACATTCTCCCTCATATTGAAAAATAATCGTGAGGTAGAAAGGGAGGCCTCCCTTTCTCCCGCAAAGTAGAAAATATGTTTTTTCTCTCTCAAAGTAAAATTACAATCAAGAGGGTAAATGGGAGGCCTATTAATCTCCCTAGGTTTCTAAATCAAATTTTCATGGTATGTGAAGACTACCATTATTTTATGATAAAATATTTCATGTAAACTTCCAATAATAGTTTTCAAGAGTAAAAAACAATCAAGAGGGAGAATGGGATGTCTCTAATTCTTACATATATTGACAAATAATATGATGTAAAAATTAACGTCTCCCTTCTCTCTCAAAATAAAATTACAATAAAGAGGGTAAAAGGGAGGCCTTCCAATCTCCCTAAAAATATAAATTATTTTTTCTTAGAATGGGAGGCCTACCATTTTATTCAAAAAATATTTTTCAACATGAGAGTAAAAAAATGATCAAGAGGGAGGATGTGAGGTCTCGCATTCTTACAAAATGAAAAATAATTATTAGGTAAAAACGGATGCCTCTCTTTCTCCCTAAAAATAAAATTCCAATATCTCTAAAATTTTATATCAAATTTTCATGGAGTGGAAGGCCTACCATTTTCTTATATAATATTTTTTATGAAATGAAAGGTCTACCTTTCTCTTCCAATAACAATTTTCAACCATGTACAAAAAATATAATAAAGAAGGATAATGTGATGTCACCAAATCTAACTCATACTGAAAATTCCTATCATTCTCTTCCAATAATAGTATTCGAGAGGGGAAAAATGATCATCCCAATCTCCCTAAAATTATAAACAATTTTTTTATGGAATGGTAGGCTTACCATTCTCTTCCAATAATAGTTTTCAATCTCAAAGTAAAAAATAATAAAGAGGGAGAATGGAAGGTCTCCCATTCTAACTCATATTGAAAACTTATTAAAAGGTAGAAAGGGAGATCTCCCTTTCTATCTCAACATAAAAATAATAATTTTTATCCCTCAAAATAAACTTACAATCAAAAGAGTAAATGGTATTCCTCCAAATTTCCCTAAAATTATAAAAAATAATTTCATGTTATGTGAGTCATACTATTCTCTAAATCTGATAATGTCTTTTATGGAATGGTGGCCTACCATTCTTTTCCGATAATAGTGTTCAATATTAAAGAAAAAATAATCAAGAGATAGAATGGGAGGTCTCCCATTATCACTCATATCTAAAAATAATCAAGAGGGAGATTGGGAAAGAGGAAGAATGGGAGGTCTCCCATTTTCACACATATCTAAAAAATAATCAAGAGGGAAAATGGGATGTATACCTTTATTAGACAATGGGATGTATCTATTTCTATCTCAATGTTGATAAAATAATGTTTCACTATCAATTTTGAAAAAAACAATGTTTCTTCCTCAAAGTAAAGTTATAATCAAGAGGTGAAAAAAGAGTCATGTCATTCTTCCTAATATTATAAATCAAATTTTCACAAAATTGAAGCCTACCATTTTATTCTAATAATATTTTGCAACCTCAAATTAGAAAATAATGAATAGAGAGAATGATAGGTCTCCCAATCTCACTCATATTGAAAAATAATTATGAGTTAAAAAGGGAGGCCTCCCTTTATTCCTCAATATAAATAAAATTCTTCTCCCTCGATAAAAAAATAAGAGGAAAAATGTGAGACCTCCCAATCTCCCTCGAATTATAAATCAATTAAAAGGGATTAGAAGACCTCTCATTCTCAATCTCTTATTATATTTTTCCCTTACGAAAAAATTGAATCAAGATGGAGAATGGAAGGCATCTAACTATACCACATTGTAAAAACAAATCAAGATAGATAATGGGAGCTCTCTCTTCCTCCCTCATATTTTAAAAAAAAAAATAATTTTAGATAGGGAGGCCTCTGATTTTACATTAAATTCAAAGAAATAAAAATATCATGACAAGCCTCATTTTCTATCTTACAGAGAATAAACATTGATGACATAAAATGGGAGGCCTCCCATTCTTCTTGAAAATGAAAATCAATATATATTTTTATATAAATTAGAATTATAGGTCTTAATTATTTCTTAAAAATCATAACTTTGAGTGAGAATCAACATCCTACCACTATCACTCAAATACTTTAATTTTATGGAGGATGGGAGGCATCCCATTCTTCCTTAGGTTCAAAGGAAAATATAATGTCTCACATTCTCAGTCAAAGTAAAATAATGTTAATTTATAATGGAAGGCCTCTGATTCTCCTTAAATTTTAAAACTTTACTAACAGGGAGAAAGTGAGCACTCTCATTCTCCCTCATAATGATGATTTTTTTAGAATATTAATTAAAAATAATAATGAATATTCTAATATTTAACTTATCAACATTAACCTATCAAAAACATAATATTCTAATATTTAATTTAATTTCAACATCAATAAAGTTATATTGACTAAAAATTGTTAAATTATTACATTAATTTAACATTGTTAGTTAGTTTAGAACTTTATTTTACAATTGCTAGCTAACTAGTTTCAAGGTAATTTTAAATTTCAATAACAATATATTAATTTAACATTATTGCAAAAAATATTAAAAAATTAATATAGCATGTTAATTTCAAAAATATACCTAAATGACTATACATTAAATAATATTCACTAAAAATATTTAGAATGAACCACTTAAACTCAAGTATTTGTAACACCTCACTTAATCACAGATAAAATAATTTGTCTCTATTATTATATTAGAATTATTCATTCTACTTCTTATAATTATCATATTTGACCTATTTAAATTTTTATATCATCCAATTTTAAATTGTTATTTCATCATATTTATTTTTATTTTCATCAAAATGGTGTCTAGCTATATTTAATATATTTCCACTATTTTAATTTATGGATCAGGTTTTTAATTTTAACTTTCAAATTCAATCCCATCATTTTAAATTTCAGTTAATATTGTGAAATGTAAATCATTTTTTGTATTCATAAGTAAATACATAAATGTGCACTGAATAATAACTATCCCATCTATTTTTATTTTAAAAATCATAATGAGGTAAAAATGTAATTATTTTTTAAAAAATAGATATCCCGCCTATTTTCATTTTCAACTTTGTCTCACCTCATTTTGAATTTGAAAGAGTTTTCTATTATAAATTTTAAACCCAACATGTTTTTATCTTCAAATCTTTATGGGAATTAAAAAGTGATGATCTATTAAAAATATTTATCCCACCTATTTTCATTTTCAAATCCATCTTGCCTATTTTCATTTTCAAATTCATCCCACCTATTTTCATTTTCAAATTCATCCCGCCTATTTTGAATTTGAAAAATGCATGCAAAGAATCTAAAACACTACAAAAAGAGTTTTAAAAAACTCAAACGTTTTTTCCATTTCGTGAATTTAGTTTTTGTAGGATTACCAGATGATGATCTCCCAATGCAGTGTTATAATCATGGAAGCGGCACCAAGATTTTAAAGTTCTCTCAATAAAAATAGAATTTTCATCAATAGAAGAGGCTACATGATTTGAGGGTGATCTCAAAATAAAAAAGCGTTCATTCATAGAGTTAGCTATAGCATTTGAAAATGATCTAAGAAAAAAACTAAAGGTTGATCTAGCAAATATCAAGTTCAACTAAACTACACAAGAAATTATTTAATATTATATTTGAAGTGGAATGTATCAAATTTATATGCATCTTAGTTTATAGCAGGAAAGGAACATCTACATATCAATATAAATACAAATTTTAAAATTACCATTTCTTTACATTTTTCGTATTTATTTGAATATGATTAAATATTTAAAAAAAATAAGAGTACTTGTAAATATTTTCTTCTTCTACTATCACTTCCAGTTTCAAAAATTCTTGTTATCTCTTTCTTCTGTGTTCAAAAACAAAAAACTCAACTTCAAAATTTATTTTTATTATGAAACCTACCTATAATGTAAAAAACCATGATTAAAGATGTTTAAATAAATGAAGAATACCTATAAATATCTATATCTTCTGGTATGACCTCCAATTTCAAACATTCTTGTTATTTCTTCTTCTTTGATTTCAAAAACCAAAAAAAATCATGTATTGATTTTATTTTTACTATGAAATTTATCTTCATTGTAATGAACTATTTTCAAACTCCCACATTTTTAAATGCAATGCGCAAGAAACAAATATTTAGAATTTAGAAATTGTGGGTTTTTAAGTTTAGAGTTATATGCATCTAACTATTTAATGTTAAAAGAGTGATATTTTGAATTCAACATTCACATTGTAAGATTAAATAAAATAATAATATGATTCTATACAAAAAAAATATTAAATTTATTACTTTATTTGAATAAATTCAACATTTTTTATTCTCATTAACCATCAACGTAATTTAAACATTATTTTTCACCTTGTAACATAGTGGGTAGCTTCCTAACCTTCCAATCTCACTCTCAGTATGTTTATTATTTTTAAGAATAATGGGAGGCCTCACATTCTCCTTTAAATTAAAAAAACAAATTGAAGGAAAATTGGAGGCCTCCATTCTCCTTCATAATTGTTTTTTAATTTGAGAGAGAATGGGAGGCCTCCCATTCTCCTTCAAATTATGAAAATAATTATGAAGGAGAATGGTTCTACCATTCTCCTTCATAATTATTTTCATAATTTGAAGGAGAATGGGAGGCCTCCCATTCATTCTTTTAAATTTTTCATTGTAAACAAGAATAAGAGGTTTCTTATTCTCTCTCAAATTTGATAAAAATTAATAGTGAGAATGAGAGGCTTCTCATTCTCCCTCAATGTGAAAAATTAGATCAAATTCTCCTTTAGATTTGTTTTTTTACAATGAGGGAGGGTGGGAGGCCTTTTATTTTATTTATTTATTATTTTTATTTTAAGGGACAATAGTCATAGTATTATCTCTCAATGTGAAACATTAAATCTAACTGAGAATGATAATATCGTCATTTTATTTTAGATTTGATTTATCACTTAGAGGGAGAATGGGAAGCCTCCCATTCTCCTTATTTCTTTAATTTTAGAAGAAACAAAATACTATCAATATGAGGGATATTTGGATTCATTATAGTTTACCCAAAATTATAAGCCTTGTTATTCTCCATAAAAATTAACTAATAATTGTTAAGGAGATTAGGAGGCCTTCCATTTTCCCTCACTCTAATAATCAAATGTTGAGAGAAAATGAAAAAAAATTCATTCTCATTTCACCCTTTTGTTCTTAAATTTTATTCCCACTTAAAAATTATAATTTGGGACCTTTCATTCCCACTTAGAGTGAAATATTAGCTCAAAAAATCATTCACAAGTGATATAAAAAAATACATCATTCTCACAAAGTAAACAAAAACCTACAAGAATAATGAGGCATAAACCCTAAAATTAAAAAAATGAAGATTGAAAATGGAAGGCCTCCCATTCTCCTTAAAGGTGATCAATTAGTAAAAGGGATAGTGGGGGCATCTCATTGGAATACTTCTCATTATCCCTCAAAGTAAACAAAAAAAATCTGGAGATTGGGATGCCTCTAATTCTCCCTAAAATTGAACTATTATAAAAAATATATTGAGAAAAATATCCCTCAAAGTATTAAAAATAATCAACATAGAGAATGGGCAGCCTCCCATTCTCATCAAAAGTAAATAACAATGTAAGGTCTCTTGTTATTCCTAAAATTATAAAAGTAATCAACACAGAGAATGGGAAGCCTCTCATTCTCCTCAAAACTAAATAATTATTAAAAGGGGTATTGGTGGCCTCTCATTTTAAGGAATTTCATCATCCCTCAAAGCAAAAAAATTAATCAATATGGATAATGAGATTCCTCCCATTCTCCCTAGAAGTAATAAATACTTTAAAAAAATATTTTGGGGCCTCTCATTCCCACTTAGATTGAAAAAAAAATTCAAACAATAATTCACAAGAGATATCAAAAGGCATAATTCTCTCAAAGTAAATGAAAAATCTACAAAGAGAAAGAGACATAATCCCTCAAATTAAAAAAAATGAAGATTGAGAATGGGATACCTCTCATTCTCCTTGAAAGTGGCCAATTATTAAAAGGGATAGTGGGGGCATCTAATTAGAAGACCTCTCATTACCCCTTTCAAGTATAAAAAATAATCAAGATGGAGATTTGGATGCCTTTGATTATCTTTAAAAGTAAACCACTCTTAAAAATTATATCGAGAACTATATAAGGTCTCTCATTATCAATCAAATTATAAAAAATAATCAACACAGAGAATGGGAAGCCTTTAATTCTCCTCAAAAGTGAATAAAAATGTAAGGTCTCTCATAAAAATAATCAACACGGAGAATGGGAAGCCTCTCATTCTCCTCAAAAGTGAATAATTCTTAAAAGGTATATTGGTGGCCTCTCAATTAAAGGCCTCTTATCATCCCTCAAAATAAAAAAGAATAATTAAGATAGAGAATGGAAGGCCTCCAATTCTACCTAGAAGTAATAAATCCTTTAAAAATATATTTTGGAGCCTCTCATTCCCACTTGGATTGAAAGAATAGTTCAAACAATAAATCACAAGAAATATAAAAATATATCATTTTCTCAAAGTAAGAGAAAAAAATGAAGCATTAGAATGAGAGGCCTCATATTGTCTTAAAAAGTGAGAAATTATTAAAATCTATAGTTGGGGCCTCTCATTGTAATACCTCTAGTGATATCTCAAATTAAACCAAATAATTAAGATGGAGATTGGGATGCCTCTTATTCTCCTTAAAAGTGAACCATTCTTAAAAATGATATTGAGAACAATGTAAGGTTGTTCATTATCCCTCAAAGTATAAAAAATAATCAACATGGAGAATGGGAAGATTCCCATTCTCATCACAAGTGAATAGAAATGTAAGGTCTCTTGTTATCCCTAAAAGTATAAAAATAATCAACACAAAGAATGGGAAGCCTCCCATTCTTCTCAAAAGTGAATAATTCTTAAAAGGGATATTGGTGGCCTCTCATTTTAAGGCCTTTATCATCTTTCAAAGTGAAAAAAATAATCAAGATGGAGGATGGTAAGCTTCCCATTCTCCCTAGGAAGTAATAATTTATTAAAAAGTATATTTTCATCTCATTCCCACTTAGAGTGAAAACAATAGTTCAAACAATCATTCACAAGCAATATAAAAGGACATCATTCTCTCAAAGAAAACAAAAATATAAAAGGAGGATGAGACATAATCACTCAAAGTAAAAAAATAATGAAGATGGAGAATGGGATGATTCCCATTCTCCTTGAAAGTGAGCAATTATTAAAATTGATAGTGGGGGAATCTCATTGGAATACCTTTCATTATCCCTCAAAGTAAACAAAATAATCAAGATGGAGATTAGGATGCCTTTATTCTCCCTAAAAGTGAACCATTCTTAAAAAAAGATATTGAGAACAATGTAAGGTCTCTCATTATCCCTCAAAGTATAAAAATAATTAACACAGGGAATGAGAATCCTCCCATTATCCTCAAAATTGAATAACAATGTAAGGTCTCTTGTAATCCCTCAAAGAATAAAAATTATCAACACAGAGAATGAGAAGCCTTCCATTCTCTTCAAAAGTGAATAATTATTAAAATGGATATTGGTGGCCTCTCATTTAAAGGCCTCTTATCATCCTTCAAAGTACAAAAATAATCAAGATGGATAATGGTAGGCCTACCATTCTCCCTAAAATTAATAAATTCTTAAAAAGTATATTTCGGGGCCTTTCATTCCCACATAGAGTTAAATAATATTCAACATAATAACTCAAAAAAGATATAAAAATACATCATTCTCTCAACAGGAAACAAAAATCTACAAGGAGAATGATACATAATCCTCAAAGTAAAAAATAATGAATATTGAGAATTGGAGGCCTCCCATTCTCCTTTAAAATGAGCAATTATTAAAAGGGATAGTGGGGGCCTCTCATTCGAAGACGTCTCATTATCCAAACAAATAAACATAATAATCAAAATGGAGATTGGGATGCCTTTATTTCTCTCTAAAAGTGAACCATTCTTAAAAAGGATATTGAGAACAATGAAAGGTCTCTCATTATCTCTAAAAGTATAAAAATAATCAACACAGAGAATGGGAAGCCTTTCATCCTCTTCAAAATTGAATAACAATGTAAGGTCTCTTGTTATCCCTCAAAGTATAAAATATAATCAACATGGAGAATGGGAAGCCTCCCAATATCCTCAAACATGAATAATTTTTAAAAGGTATATTGGAATTCACTCATTTGAAGGCATCTTATTATCCCTCAAAGTAAAAACAAATAATCAAGATGGAGAATGGGATGCCTCCTATTCTTCCTAAAAGTAATAAATACTTAAAAATTATATTTCGGGGCCTCTCATTCCAACTTAGAGTGAAAACATAATTCAAAAAATCATTCACAAGATATATAAAAAGACATAATTCTCTCAAAGTAAACAAAAATCTTCAAGGAGAAAGAGACGTAATCCCTCAAAGTAAAAAAATAATGAAGATTGAGAATGGGAGGCCTCCCATTCTCCTTGAAAGCGAGTAATTATTAAATTGGATAGTGGGGCCCTATCATTGGAATGCCTCTCATTATGCCTCAAAGTAAACCAAATAATCAAGATGGAGATTGGGATGCCTCTGATTCTCCCTATAAGTGAACCACTCTTAAAAATGGTATTAAGAACACTGTAATATCTCTCATTATCCCTCAAATTATAAAAATTAATCAACACATAGAATGAAAAGCCTCTCATTCTCTTAAAAAGTGAATAATAGTGTAAGGTCTCTCGTTATCCCTCAAAGTATAAAAATAATCAACACGGAGAATGGGAAGCATCCCATTCTCCTTAAAAATGAATAATTCTTAAAAGGGGTATTGGTGCCCTTTAATTTCAAGGCCTCTTATTATCCCTCAAAGTAAAACAAAATCGTGATTGGGAATGGGAGGCCTCCCATTCTCCCTAGAAGTATTAAATACTTATAAAAAGAATCATTCACAAGAGATATAAAAAGACATCATTATCTCATATCTAATTGATTAGTCACTAGTGGTTGGTGGAAGTTTATGTGTGTGTGTGTGTGTGTGTGAGGGTTCAAAAAGATATTTTTTATTGAATACATTGGGAGCAAATAATAAATACACTCATTTTTTAGTCCATAAGAAATACAAAACTTGAAAATATAGTGCTGTCAATGTTCAAAACATTCAATATACTTAAGATTTTACATATTAATTTTTCTATGATATATGATTATTTTATTTCTTTTTGTTTCATCCATTTCCTTTGATAGTAATTATTGCGTTGCGATGATTTCCATGAAATATGTATATAGTGATATCTTAAAGGAAATGTTTAATTACATTGACTCTAACCTCCTAATGATAACTAAAGAGGTCAATCCAATGGTTGGTTTTTGCATTCACATTATCTAAAATAACCTTCTATGATATACGGTTAGCTTGAATAGTTATATATATATATGGGTAGCTTGATTTTTTTTATGAAAAACTAGAAATTCAATTTGGAAAAATTATATATCCATTTAGGAATATAGAAAAGAATTTTATAAGCTCTGAAAAGATCATGCTCTCATCATATCAGTATATATCTATAATATGTTATCTAAGTTTGAATTATGTCATGTCGCAGAGTGACGCAGTCTACATCGAAGTCTCCTTTAGAAAGCTCCCTTCTACATTCAATGCATTATTTCACTATTCCCTTAGAGGAGGAGAAAATTGTTGCACAATGAAAGGCTCCCTTCTACATTTAAGTCTAATGGCTATGTTCTGGAGTTTGGAATAAATTATGTTTTGAAATAGCTTCATCAGGGTTAGTGTGAAGATATTTATTTTTATTAGTTCCATCCTAGTTAATGGTGTAACAATTAGACAAATATTCAATCCTGCTTATATCATGCTTAGTATCTTTGGCTTCACACTCATAAAAATCTGCAAGAAGAAGAATACATTAGAAATTTTGGGATAAAATTTACCATAATTAGGCCAGGTGACCTAAATAATGACCCTCCAAATGGAAACATAGTTATGGAACTTGAGGTAATAGTTGCAGGTTATTAGGAGTTCTTTTGAAAGGAAATAAAGTTTTCATGACAATAATGTTGAATTTTATAGGATACACTTTTTTAAGTCTCCATATCAAGAGAGAAGGTTACAGAGGTTGTTGTGGAATCTCTACTATTTCTAGAGGCCTCATACAAAGTTTTGGAGATTTTTTCCCGATCAGATGCTCCTAAAAAGCCTCTTCAATAACTTTTTCACTCATCAAATAAGCTCGATTAATTTTAGATTATAGTTTATTCAAAATATTTTTCCTCACCACCCTATTTCAATGCTCACTTCTCCGTCTGCATAAAATTGAATCTAATTTATTTTTCCACTTCTTTTAATATTTACTTATACTTTTACTTGCACTTTGTGTTTTAATTCTATGGTCTAGAGTTCAGAAGAAATTATGTTCCGGAGTAGCTTGGTGAGGGTTGTATCATATCCATGAACAAAGGGCCAAATACATAAAGGTGTTATTCACTAATATTACTCATTGCATGCTAAAAAAAATCAATTTTCTTCTTTAATAATAACCCTAAAATTTTATTTTTCTGCAAAAACTTAGCCATACATTCTTACAGCAAGAATCCCTAGTTCCCTTTTGTCTATCCTAAGGTAATGTGTTCATTGTCTACACCTTAGAATTTGTTCCATCTAGATAGTAAGTGTGTTAAAAATTAGAGTAGTGAGCTGATCTATTCACCTTTTTTTGTTACTCATGTCCCATTATGTGACTCCTTAGGCTACCCCCCTTGAAAATGATCCTCCCTTTCCCTGTTACCACCGGGGAGATGTAATGAAGCCTACATGATTACTGTCTCAAAATAAAAAAAATTGTACCATTTTTGTGAAGGTAGTCATAACAATTATGGATTCATATTATTTAAATATAGTTTGACCATCCATTAAATCAGACCCCTACTTATTATAACAGGAGATCATGGGGAATGAAAATGTATCCATTCATTCATTTTTCTAATATGATGCTCTGAACTTAAAGTAAATCTATGTCAGTAAAAAATAACTTCCTTGCCTTTATATTTAATCAATGCAACTGTTATTTCATTGGTACCTTGCTACAATTCCTATCTTGGCCGAGTTTGGAAATATTTTTTTTGATTTAGCTGTGATAATTAACCTATGAATTATATCTTACCACCATTTTTCAAATCCGGTGTCTTCATTTATCAAATATAATATCTACATTCACATATCTACCAAATAGATACATGTTAAGCCTCACATCTGTCTAGCAAGTATCCAATTTTTATTGCATATGTTTGAGATTTTGTGTTGAAACCCACCTTGATCTATTTTTCATGCTGTTAAACATTTTTGCACCGTGTCATCATTGGAGTAGGGAGACTCCTGAAGCATAAAAAAATTTTCAAGATTTGAGAGAAGTTTATGTAAGTTAGGTTCCCAATTTATGGTCATTACTACCAATTCATGGTTTGCAAAATTTTTGAAACTTGTTGCGTATACAATTTCAGCCCATAGATTTTCATTATTGAATGAAATTTTACCCTTCTGTGAAGCAACTGGTGCTCATGTTATAGAAGTTACATATGGTATTGGCAAAGAAACAATTCCCAAAGGCATAACTATAATTAGAAGCATTGAAATCCCAACCATACACAATGCCTTCGATTAGATTCTCTGCAGCATTGTACATGATACAAATAGCGTTGTAGATTATTCTCTGTAGTGTTGTGACCCTTATAGCTTGTTTAATGTATTCTAGATGAAATGATGTCTCTGTTAGATTTAGAAGATGTAAGTAGTTATCAGATAATCCTAAACCAATAATCACCATTATTTTTTATCCTTTCTTTCCTATTTAGTTTTAGAGGATTCATCTGTATGACTTGGCTTTAGTATTTTACCATCAATAATTTCTCACATGTATTTTTTAATTAGCATCAACTGATTTTGAAATTTCTAGGTATGGAAATCATTTTGTTCAAAATTTTCAACTATTTTCAACTTGTCCATTTTGATATTTTAAATTCTACCCACAATGACTATGAATGACACAATGACTTACAAAATGATATAGACAACCAACAAGTAATATTTAATTACTTTTTATGACAACTATATAACGAGAATATTTCACTCTATTTTTTTTATTAAATATGGTAATAATCGAGAATCAACTTTTAATATAGCCGAAGGCTATTGATTAAATATTATATCGTTTATCACAATGTTAACATCTAAAGGCTACTATTGAAACAAATAGATGATGGCACAATGATTTTATTTATAAATGAAAACTAACACGTTAGTAAATTTTAAATATTTTAATTATATGAATAAACCTTTTAAACAACCGAAACACCTCATTTATAAAAATTTTGTTCACAATTCAATGATACAGTGGTGATAGACTGCTTATGTGTATGATGAATGCTTAACATGATTATATTTTTATGTGGTGCAATGCATTATACAAAGGAATAATAATGTATCAAGTGGACACCGGTGTCTATACAATTCCATCATGTAAGGGAGGATCCAATGCCGAGGAAGAAGAATATTCAATGCAAGTGCCAGAACTAATACAAGTTTGACATAGAGGGAGATATGAGTGCAATCATTTCAATGTAAAACAAGATTTTATAAATTGATCTCATTGTAAGGTTAGATGCAAAGGATAACTAAATCTATGCTCCACAAGTTATACTTCCCTTACTCTACAATTTTTATCATCTACAACGCTATAAATAATCTAATAAATTAGGTCTTAAAGTCCAACTTTGCATTTGATACATTATATTCCTTCCTTTGCACTTGTCATACCGTCAAAACCACCTTCATAGTCCACAATTTCAAAAAATAAGGTGTCTTCATTATCTGCATGTATTCCTGTAGAGAGCCATCAATAGCTATAACAGAGAGAATTCTGAGTGTTTCTTATCTTCACGAGGAGAAGGGCCCATTACTACACTCCCCAATCATCCAAATGCATCCACAATTCAGACAATAACAAAGAAATATACATAGTTTTTCTATTCTTGTATGCCCTGCCTACTGATTTGTAGAAATTAGGCACATAAAATAACTAATAAAAATAAAATAAAGAATTACAAATAAAACATATTATTACAAACTCATATCAGCACTTCTATGCATATATTTCTTCTTCTATTTCTAGAGCTTCGACTCAATAAAATCTCTTTGAATGTGTTTTATATGAAAACACTTATAATTGCCTCTAATAAATAGATGGCTTCATCTAATAATAAAACACCCAAATCTTAAAAATAGAACTAAAAAGCACATGATTTTGTGCAATACAAAGCTTTTGATTGATTTTCCTTGATAAATTTTCCTAAACTTAAAAACATTTAAAACTAAACTCAAAAATAAAAGCATGTAAAAAAAAAACAACTTTTTGCTTTTCAGGGGGAGAATTACTCTTTTTCTAATACTCCCCCTTAGTTTTGACCTTCAAAATTTTATTCTTCTCAAGTTGAGTGTGCACTTCTAGATCTAACATATTCATGATCAAAAACTCCCAAACAACTTCTCCAATACACAAAAACTTTATTTCCCAAATATTTTGTAAAGATATCAGCAAATTGATCTTTGGATCTACAAAATTCAAGATAAATTTCCTTATTGTTAACCAACTCCCATGTGAATTGATTCCTCATGTCTATGTGCTTTCTCCTCTTATGAAAAACACAATTTTTGGACAATGCTATTATTGAGTTGTTGTCACAAAAATCTATGCAGCACCCTCTTGATTTTGCCTCAAATATTTCAACACTCTTCTCATCCAAACAACCTGACATGTTGTTCATGTTGCTACTACATACTTTTCTTCTACTAAAGATAGTGTGACTATGGACTGCTTTTTTTATGCCCATGAAATTACACGTATTCAAAAGTGAAAAGCATAGTCGGATGTGCTCTTTCTGTCATCAATACTTCCGACGCTGTCACTATCTATATAACCTATGATTTTCAACTCATTTGATGGTGAATAAAAATTTCCATGATTCTTAGTTCCACATACATACCTCAAAATCCTTTTTCCAACTTGCCAATGTGAATATTTTGGAGATTCTATGAATCTTTAGATTAGGCTCACACCATGCATAATATTCGGCCTTATGGCCATCAAATACATGAGACTTCCAACTAGTCTTTTGAACAATGTTGGATATACAAATGATTCACTATCATCTTTTATTAACTTCAAACCTAATGCAATAGGTGTTGGCGCTTGACTATAATTCAACATGTTAAATCTCTTCAAAACATAATTAGCATACCTTTCTTGTGAAATAAAAAATCTAGCTTCTGATTGTTGAACTTCTATGCCCAAAAAATAGTTCATGAGGCCTAGATTTGTCATCTCAAATTCTATCTTCATAGCTTATTTGAATGAATTTGTATATAGATTTCAAGTGATGATTAAATCATCCACATATAAACAAATAATAAAAAATTACCTTGTTCATTGATCTTGGTGTATAAGGTAGGCTCATTTCTTCTCCTATTGAAACCATTTTGTATCAAATAAGAATCAATCCTGTTGTACCAAGATTTAGGTTCTTGCTTGAGACCATAGAGCGTTCTTTTCAACGTGTATACCTTTCCTTCATGACCTTCAATCTCATAATGATCTAGATGATTCACATAAACTTCTTCAAGAAAAATATTCAAAAATTCTGATTTGACATCCATATGATAAATAGGCCATTTATTTTGAGCTGTAATTGCTAAAACCATTCTTATCGTGTCCAAACGTGCTACAGGTGCAAATGTCTTGTTATAATCTACTTCATATTGCTGTGAAAAACCTCTGGAAACTTATGATGAGGCCTATATATGTCTGATTAATGTATAATATATGATCTCATCATACTCTTCTTTTGATTAAGTTTGATTGCATTGTGTGACTTTTAGTTGATCTGATATGAGTTAGGATGTAACTGTATGTCTTTTGATTGATTGTGATCCTAATGTTAAAAAATATGAAATTCCTAATAGTGTGTGTTTAAATTCAGTTTTATAATAAAGCAGGTCTAATCAGTCAAGGAAATGAAGTAGGTGGCATTCAGTATGTTTTTGATAGCGTCTAATCCTAGACAACTTAGTTCTAGAACTCCATCACATGGTCATCTTTTAGTTCCGGAACTTTCAGACTTAGTTTTGAAACTCCAAAATTTAGTTCCGGAATTTTCAGACTTAGTTCTAGAACTCCTAGTGACAGCTCTAGAAATCTCACAGGTTTTACTTCTTAACAATTTCCTATGGTTCTAGAACTTATCCAAAGTTTTGAAACCGATGGGATTTATCTATTTTAAACCACATCCAGAAATTTTGCATCTACAATCATGAAGGAAGAGAAGATTTCTGAATGTAGATCCAGGAAGAGTTATCCTACATGTATCTAATCAACCGCTATCTGACTCAACATCTATTCTGGGCAATATTTTATTTTATCAGAATCATTGAGATAGTTGGGATTGTAAAATTTATATAAAAACAATCCTGCATTAGATAGAAATAGATAATGAGAGATATAGAACAGAGAAGAGAAATATATTAAGTATCCAGATCTAGTACATTTTGTAATACTGAATGTTTTCATCAATAAAATATCCATTCTAATTTGAGAGAATTCTGAGTTCTTAAAATCCTAATTCAAGGAGGAGCAAGGGACCACTCCCCCAAGGACCAAGATATTCATTTATTTGGTATTTACATTTCTTTAGAAAATAGCTTAGATCTATTAATTTTGTATTGCTTTAGTTATTTCAGTTAAATTCTACTTCATGCTTGTTCCTACAGGTGTTTAAATAAATATTTATATTTTTTGCAATTATTTTCAAGCATTTTAATATGAGTGTTTACCTTCAAAAGAAAGTGTATTTATTTTCCAACAACAAGTGTGTTTCCTTTTCACACAGTATGTTTCCTTTCAGCAAGCTTTCAATAATTTTTATTTTTGGCAAGTTTTCATAGTTTTATTTGAATAAGGTTTTACCAAGAATTCCTTAAGACATTAAAGAGATCCCCCATAAAATATAAAAAAATAGTTACAGTCAACTACTAGATCAGTTAAAGTATTCTTGTTGCATATAGCTTTAGACACACCCCTGGTTTGATATGACATCAACAAGAAGTTTATTAAATTAAGGGAATGATGACACCCATCATTTTTAGCTCTGTTGTTAGGGAACACCAGTTGGAATTTTCTAATTAAGTGTTAGCAAGAGTAACAAAACATACATCTAGTAGTTGAAGAATCTTCCCTACTATAGCACAAAATATATGAGTAGACCAAGAGACTCACAAGGTAGATTCCTTTCAAAAAAATATCCACAAGAATTCATAACATCCTCTAGTCAAAGTAAGGAAATTAATCAAGAATTGGAGGCAACACCATCCCCTATCAGAAAAGAAACAGAATTGTAATTTTTGGAATTCTTAGATCAGTCACCTAAAGGGAGTAGAAATTTTAGGAGAAGGCTTATTACCCAAGATCCATCGAGGGTAATTTTTGATTCTCAATTGAGTAGTCAACCTCATACTCCTGATTTTTCACCTTCCCAAAAGCATACAAATTACCACATTGATTGAGAGGAAACTTCAAAAATTATTTTTTGAAATGGCACGAGAAGTTGAGGGAGTACCTGATAGGACCTTTACCTATCCAATCCAATTGGGATATGACGACACATCAATGAAAAATATCTCTCCTGCACATTTACCCATCTTCAGAGGGATGTCATATGAAGATCCCGACCAATTTCTGTTTGAATTCAAGGTGCTATGTTAGACCTATGATTATAAAATAGATAATCAAAAAATCAATTTATTTCCATCCACCTTGAAGGATGCAACAATGAGGTGGTTCATTGGATTAACATCCAACTCTATTAGCACTTGGGCACAAATGGATACTGCCTTCCTAGATAAATACCAAGATTATTACAGAGGGAGAAATAGGAAGGAAGAATTCTTCAAAATCAAGCAGGAAGAACATGAAAACATAGAAGACTATTTAGACAAATTCCTCTTTATTAGCAAAAGATGTGGATTTTTGCTTACAGAGGAATTAAGTAAAACCATTTTTCTCAAAGGTTTGGATGACGAATCTAGAGAATCCCTTAACTTGATAGGAGGGGGAGACATTGATCAGATAAGAATGAATGGAATTAAAGAGATTTGTAGAAGCTATTCCAGAACAAGAGGTGGACCTAGAAAAGGAAAATAAATAAAAATTATGAATCCAGATATGAAAAAACTAATGGATGAGTTAGAAAACTTTAAAATAGACATTTTAGTGCAATTAATGTCTACTATGGATGGATTACAAGCTAAAGAAAATTCCAAAACTGAACCATTGGCTATGTATTGTCCTAGATGTAGGAAGAAGAATTCATTAAGAGATTGTCCTTTGGATAAAATAGAAATGTGTCTAATCTGTGAATATAAAGAACATGATACTGATGTTTTTTATTTGACTCCTATCATTTAAAATTAGCTTAAACAAACTTGTGCCACGTCTACAATTGAAGAATTGAATTTTGTTTAGAGACAACCTAACCAAGGGCAGTTTATGCCAAGATCAGCTCCTAATCCATGGAAAATGCCATGGGCTGCTTAGGCAGTACCAAAAAATTGGGGACAACCACCTTGGGTACCTCAACCAACTTGGAACCCTCAAGATTGGGAAAATCAAGCCTGGTATGCTCAAGGACATCAACAACCATGGGTTGGTCAAGGAAATCCTTATGCTTGGTCACAACCTAGATGGAACCCTAATTATTCCCAAGGAAGAACATATTTAAATTAGAATCAACAGGCCATCATGGGATCCCCTACACAGAATTCACAAATAGAGAATGTAGCCTAAGCACAAATGCCAGCACAACCAGTAGCAAACCCTAGAAACAAACAAAAAACTCTTGTTTATGGAATAGAACCTGAAAAATCAGTTGATTTACATGTTATGGATTATATGGATATTCAAACTAGATCTAGGAAAATCATTAATAGTCCACCCCTTATATCACTGAAATGAAAAAATAAAATGAGAACCCTAGTATTGTTGTTCCAAAAGAGGATATAGAAAGAAAAGAAAAGGAGCCAGATAGCAACACTACTGAGACTCCATTTCCTGAAAGATTCAAAGAAGATATAGAAATCAAGGAGTCTGAATTGGTTCAGGAATTAAGGAAATCAAATATTGAAATACCACTGTAATAAGTAATTAAATATATTTCAGAATCAAACAAATTGATCAAAATGTTATGCATGAAAAAACCTGGAAGAAAGAAACAGTATCCCAAGACTATTAAAGTAGATGGGAAACTTATTGATTTATTAGCAGAAAGACTATTACTTCCTAAATACGAAGATCCTGGAAGTACTATTATTTCTATCTCTATAGGAAATAAGGATGTACATAATGTTTTGATAGATTTGGGAGCTGATATCAATGTAATGACAGTGGATACTCTAAAAACATTACCATTAATGGGTATACAACCTACTAATACCATATTGCAGATGGAAAATCAGTCTGTAGCAAAACCAGAAGGAATTATTGAAGATGTGGTGGTGATGGCAGATTCATGGGAATATCTAGTTGACATTTTTATATTGCAGCCAAAAGTTAAAACATTGGGTTATCCCACTATTTTGGGCAAACCATGGTTAGCTACAGTTGCTGCTTTGATAGATTACAGGTCAAGTGATATGACAATCTCGAATGGTAAGAACTCTAAAAAAATTTCCTTATATCCTACCACACAACCTTTTACTGATAGTCATGAACAATTGTGGGTTGATTCTCCTGAAACTAATAAGAAAAATTTGTCTTCTTTGGCTATGATCACATTACAGGATCATAAAAGAGAATTAGACGAGATGATTAATCTAGCATTGGATGAGAACCTACTATCTTCAGTTCAATCATAAATAGTTTTGGAACCCATGAACTTAGTTACAAAACCCACAAACTTAGTTTCAGAACCCATGAACTTAGTTCTGGAACATACGGCTATAGTTCCAAAACCACTAGAGTTAGTTCCGGAACCACGACAACAACAGTTCTCTTTGATTGAAAATAATTTTTCTCTAGAGGAAAGTGATTTCTCATGGGGAGAGGATGAATCAATAGCTTCAATTTCAAGTACATCAGGAAGTGGTGAATAATTTCTGGAAAGTATCAGTGACGAGGAATTTCGCATGTAAAGAGATAAGTATCATAATTCTCATTACTATCCTTTTTCCAATATTCTATCTCAAGGAAATTTTGGAGATGTTTCTACATACAATATTTTGTTACCACATTCATGTCCATTAAATACTTTAATGAAACCCTTTCCACAAATTAGTTCATCACATATCGGAACCAAACATGTTAAAATTCAGCTAAGTAAAACTTTAAACATTAACAGCTGGTTGAAGGAGGATGAAGAAGCTAAGTTGTTTGATGTTCTAAAAACAATACTAAAGATTTTTCTTGGGATTACAAAGATATGATGGGGATTCATTCAAGTATCTACACTCATCACATCTATACTAAAAACACTAAACCAGTTAGGTAGCCTCAAAGAAGGATTAACCTAGCTTTAAGGGATATAGTTAAACAAGAAATTGAAAAACTATTACAAGTAGGTTTCATCTACCCGATCTCAGATAGCCAGTGGGTATCTCCTCTTGTAATTGTTCCCAAAAATAACAAAAAATAGAGAATATGTGTTGAATATAGGCAACTAAACAAAGCCACAATGAGATATTATTTTCCCTTACCTTTCATAGATCAAGTCCTAGATAACCTTTTAGGTAAGCAATACTTTTCTTTCTTAGATGGATTTAGTGGGTATAATCAGATCAAAGTTTTTGCTGAGGATCAAGACAAAATTACATTTACATGTCCATGGGGAACCTTTGTGTATAGAGTGTTACCATTTGGTTTATGCAATGCTCTTGCAACTTTCTAGAGAATTATACTTGCAATCTTTGCTAATCTAACAAACGATTGTGTTGAAGTATATATGGATGACTTCACTATACATGGAGATACATTTGAAGATGCTTTAAGAAATCTTGTCAGATTGTTAACAAGATGTGAACAACACAACCTATCTTTTAGTGATGAAAAATCTTTGATGATGGTGGATGAGGGAATTGTATTAGGACACCATATTTCACAAAAAGGAATTCAGGTGGACCAAAAAAAAATTAGGATCATTTCAAATTTACCTATCCCTCAGACTCCCATAGATATCAAATCATTTATAGGACATGTTGGGTACTATAGATGCTTTATAAAAGATTTTAGTAAAATTGTTTCCCCCATGTTTAATTTTCTAACCAAGGAGTGTGAATTTCTTTGGGATGAAAAGTGCCAGCATGCTTTTGAAGAAATTAAAAACAAATTAATCAGTGTCCCAATATTGAGAGGTCCTAATTGGGAAAAGCCATTTCATATCCAAACAGATGCCTCAAATTATTCCATTGGTGCAGTATTGGGAAAAAAAGATGAGGAAGGAAAAATGTATACCATTTACTATCTTAGCAAGAATCTTACTCCCACTTAAAATAATTACACCATCACTGAAAAGAAATTTCTTGTTGTAATTTATGCAATCAATAAATTCAGACATTATATTATAGGGTACAAGATATTTGTACACATAGATCATTCAACAATTAAGTATTTAATGAACAAACCAATGGTTGGAGGAAGAGTCATTAGATGGTTAGTACTTTTGCAAGAATTTGATATTACCATTGTGGACAATCCAGGTAAATCTAATGTGGTAGCTGATTTTCTGTCAAGACTAACCACCATAGGGGAACAAGATCCAGTCAAGGATAACTTTCTAGATGAACAACTGTTTGCAATCTCAGCAAGAACACCATGGTTTGCTGATATGGAAAATTATCTTGCACCAGGGAAGTTACCTCCTTCTTTCACTAAGAAACAAATAAAGAATTTAATTAAAACCAGTGCATAATTCAAATGGTTAAATGAAATTCTATTTAAGTGTGGCCCTGATTTTTTCTTACGCGTGTGTGTAAGAGAGGATGAAGTCTTTGACATTCTCATAGCATGTCATGATGAACCAAGTGGAGGACACTATTTAGTAAAAATAACATCTCATAAGATACTTGGCAATGGTTATTATTGGCCATCTCTGTACAAGGATGTGAAAATATATATCAAGAGGTGTGATCCTTGTCAAAGGATGGGACAACCAACTTTCACCAATGAAATGCCTATTCAGCCTCAAGTTGTGGTTGAACCATTTGAGAGATGGGAATTAGATTTTGTTGGTCCCTTTAATCCTCCTTCATAAGGGAAGGAATATATTCTTGTATGTACTGACTATGTGACAAAATGGGTAGAAGTGTAGGCATTGAAAAATTCCACTGAGGAAGTAGTTGTTGATTTCCTTTGGAACATAATTATGATCAAGTTTGGAGCACCAAGGATCATAGTTTCAAATCAGGTACCACAATTCATGTCTAATATGATCCAATATTTCACAAGGTATTACCAAATCAATCATAGGAAGTCATCTCCTTACCATCCATAGTCAAATGGACAAGTTGAAGTAACAAACAGAGAATTAGAGAACATCCTTACCAAAATGCTTGAAGCTGGGAGAAAATATTGGGTAAAGTGACTACCTGAAGCTGTCTGGGAATATAATAGAACTTGGAAAACTACAAAAAAAAATTCACCATATGAATTATTCTATGGGAAAAATCCCTTGTTTCTAATAGAATTTGAACAAAAGACATTGAGGATAACAGTGAAGGTGGGAATTGAATTAAATGCAGCTCAAAAAGAAATCCTTCAACTCAATGAGTTGGATGAATTAAGTTTGGAAGCACTTCAGCAGACAAAGATGATTCAAGAGAAAAGGAAGCAATGACATGCCATACATATCAAGAATAGGCAATTCAAAGTAGGAGACTGGGCATTATTGTTTGACTCTAAGTACCAATAGTTCAAGGACAAATTGAGAACCAGATGGTTGGGAACTTATTAGATTGATCAGATTTTTGACAATGGTTCTATTCAGTTACTTCCCATTGATGCAAGTAGCAGAACACTCTTGGTCAATGGACATAGGATGAAACTCTATAGGAAGCCTCCCATTAAGAATGAAATTTTGAGGAAGATTGAAGAAGACAAAGAATTTGATCATATGGAAGAACTCATTTAGTCCAAAATGATCAAATAATTAGATGATAGATCCAAAATAAAGGGAAGAAGATGAAAACCAGCAAATGGCATCTTCTTGCCCCCAAAAATAAAAAATAAAAAAAATCTCTCAAGGTCAATTAAAAACCACCAAATGGCAGTTGATCTCTTTTTGGCTAGTTGAAATAAAGGAATTCTTTTGAATTCCACCTGTCTTATATAATCATGTTCTGTTCCACTTGTAGGAATGACAAGTCATCATAGCAAAAGGCTTACATCATCAAGGATGGTAATTATGTCTTTTATCTTATTTAGGGTTGATGGAATGTTTGCATGTGTGATGTGACTTAATTTAAAAGTAGGTATGATGAGTCATCTATTTATACATTATGATTACAAGTGTGTAATCATAATATTGATTTGGATGGAATAAGTGGCAGCATGGTTATCATTAGTAGTCATTATTGCAAATATCAAGTGAGATAAATATTGCAGAAGTATCTTGAGGAAGGAGCAATGAATTGAGTTGGTATTCCATTGCAAAGAAAAAAGAATTTAGAAATTCTGTAGCTGAGAACTAAGGTTCTGTAGCTGAAAACAAAGGTTCCGTAGCCAAGCCATTAGTTCCACAGTTAAGGAGAAGGCCTACAACCAATTCACATGAAATCAAGGAAGACAGAACTCAAGCCGATATGGGGATTAAGAAGAAATCAGAATCAAACGATGATTCCCCACTGCTTGCAGATGAATAAGTAGCATCAATCTTTGAGCATGCAAGATGGCTTGAATTCCTAAAGAAATTTTCAAGGAATAATGAGGAATTGGTAAGAGAATTCGTCATAAATATAGAACAGTCTAGGACAAAAGTAAGAAATGTATTTATTCATTTTTCTATAAATACTGTAAGTAATGTGTCTGGAGTACCCATTGTTCATGTCCCACAACTTGTAAAGGGGACTTTGAAAGAACTGGTTGAAGTCTTGCGACAAGAAGAAGAAGCAAAACCCCAGTATATCTACAATACAAAGAAAATCAAAATGGGGTCAGAAGGGCCAGCTTGCCCGAACCCTTTGATAGGGTTTCATTTAGGAAAGTAAAATATTTAACATGTGATGTTCAGTTTGGGTCTATGGGAAAAGAGGTCTTAAAAATGCTCATATATCTAAAGTATGGAGCCACCAAGCCTGAATACATAATAAACCTCTCAGGGTTTCTTTTTTATTCCATTCAGACCATGGCTCAGAGATATTCCTTGGGTGTTGGAACAATTAGACATCATGGTCTAATTCACTTGATATGCCAGCACCATTTCCTATCAAAAAAGAATGGAGAAGAAATTTGGGATAAGTTTCTTGGCAAGTTCAAGAAAAACCCTAATATTATCAGAAGGATAATTCCAGCCCCATTCTCTCCTTCAGCTAATTTGGAAATTGATGCCCTTGTAGAATGATAAAGGGAAATGGAAAGAGAAAACATACCAAGGAAAAGAAGGTCGGTGAGGAAGATAAAAATAGCAGAGCCTTCTGTACCTATGAAGGAAATTCCTCCTTCCACAACAACTTTAAAAGAACCAATATCTATCTCTGACAGTGATAGCTCACCCACACAAGAACCAGAAAGAACAGTAAGAAGAAGTTCTAGAGGGAAATTCACTACTAGGCATGTTGAACTTCCCCAGATAAGAAAAAGTCATAAGAGGTCAAGGGGAACTCCAGAAGTAAGGAGTGAGCAGGAAAGGATGGAAGAGGAAACTATTGACATTTTGGGCAGCATGGCGATGAATCCACCTGAGCCAAGTCATGTTGAAATAGATAAAGGAGAAGAAAGATTTGATGATCAAGATTTTCAGGAGTTTGTTGAACCTTCAGCAGTGTCACATAAAGAAGAAGAGTTGACATCTAGGATAAGAAAAGGAAAATTTCCTTTGATAGAGGAAGAATTCCAAACTCCTCAAATAATTTCAGAAGAAGAGGAAAGACAACAAGTTAAACAGGCTCTATTCTTTTCTAGAGCAGAGCTTATTATCAGAGAAAAAGATGAGGAATTGGACTTCCTCAAACTTAAATTAGAACAAAGAGAAATGCTCATTAATGAGCTAACAACTCAGCTTGCAACCAGAACTGAAGAATTATCAGCAACCAAGAAGCAAATGATAGAGAAAGAGGAAGAGTTCCAGACTTCCAGAAAACAGAGTGCTATGTCCACAACCTTTGCACATAATGAGTTGACCTATTTTCCACTGAAAGAAAAATGGGATGACAAGAATCCAAAACATCAAATGAGGAATTAAATACCAAGATGACGGAAGAGATGAAGGAAAGAAAGGAATGGGAAGAAAAATTTTATAAGGAGGAAGGAAATAAATATAAATGTCTTGCCAAAATTCATATGGTCTGTATTATGAGTGAGGAATTGCTCGCCTATAGGAGACCTTCTCTTGCATATAGTGTGTTTTGGGAAGAGTAGTTCATTCGCTAGAAGTTCTCAAGAATTGCATGTGGGCTCCCACATGAATTACAAGATGAATCTAAATCCATGGCAACTTACTCTGTATCCAGTCCTGAACAGAAAAATATCCTGTGTGAAATTTATCTTTACAATTATATGCTACAGAAAAATATAGGATTTATGATTAACTTATATGTAGGGAAGAGCCAGCTCAATAAATTTGTCTCTCTTTTGCAAAACCAAATTGCATGGAAGGAAAGAGAATCTGAATTTTTATTGAAAGCCAGCTCAACAGGCCTCTGCATGAGAGCTCATTATGGTAAACCTTTTTCCTTCCTCACACATTTTAGAACTCGTGCCTTTGATAAGAGATTCAAGACACATTACCCTGCTATTCTGTAAAAGAGTATTGATGCCTTCACCTCCTATGAGAAGAAAAAAATTGAAGATATTTATGAAAGATGCTCAAAAATGTGGGAATGCCTTACTATTGCTTTGAAAAGAAGGGAAGTAATTTCCCCTACAAATCTGATATGGAGTTTAGAGAGGGCCAAAACATTATGCACAATAATTCCCCAAGTCAATGAAACCTATAGCCAAATATGGATGGGAATGCGAATGAGGCCACCTCTACTTCTCACCCCCATGTCTCCTTGGCAGAATAGAGAACCTCAAGACCCTGCTGAATTTGAAAAGTGGGAGAGGAAAATAAAAAAAAGGAGCTGGGTACAGTACATCTAAGCTTAAGCATTGGAAAATTCAGTTTCAGCCATTTGATCTGAGCAATCAAATGGAATGCAAAACATATGATCCTACTTTTGAAGAATGAGTTTGTAAAGGGAATTACAAACAAGTAAGTCTAGGGGAAATGATGAGGCCAGTATATGTCTGATTAATGTATAATAGATGATCTCATCATACTCTCCTTTTGATTAAGTTTGATTGCATTGTGTGACTTTTAGTTGATCTGATATGAGTTAGGATGTAACTGTCTGTATTTTGATTGATTGTGATCCTAATGTCAAAAACTCTGAAATTCCTAACATACTGTGTTTCTAAATTCAGTTTTGTAATAAAGAAGGTCTAATCAGTCAAGGAAATGAAAATAGGTGGTGTTCAGTATGTTTTTGATAGTGTCTGATCCTACACAACTAGGTTAGTTTCCAGAACCATCACACAGTCATCATTTAGTTCCGGAACTTTTTGGAACTCCATAATTTAGTTCTGGAATTTTTGGACTTAGTTCTAAAACTGGTGACAGCTCCGGAACTCTCACAGGTTTTGGTTCTTAACAATTTCCTATTGTTCTGGAACTTCTCCAATGTTCTGGAATTGATGGGAGTTATCTATTTTAAACCACATCCAGAAATTTTACATCTACAATCATGAAGGAAAAGAAGATTTCTAAACGTAGATCTAGGAAGAGTTATCCTACAGCTATCTGATCAACCGTCATCTGACTCAGCATCTATTTTCAAAAAGATTCGATTTCATCAAAATCATTGAGAAAACTGGGATTATAAAATGTATATAAAATCAGACCTGCATTAGATAGAAATAGATAATGAGAGATATAGAATAGAGAAAAGAAATAGATTAAGTATCCAGATCTAGTACATTTTGTAATACTGAATGTTTTCATCAATAAAATAGCCATTCTGATTTGAGAGAATTCTAAGTTGTTAAAATCCTGATTCAAGGAGGAGCAAGGGCCCACTCCCCTAAGGACCAAGATATTCATTTATTTGGTATTTATATTTCTTCAGCAAATAGCTTAGATCTATTAATTTTGTATTGCTTTAGTTCTTTCAGTTAAATTCTATTGCATTCTTGTTCCTATAGGTTTTTAAATAAATCTTTATATTTTTTGCAATTATTTTCAAGCATTTTAATCTGAGTGTTTACCTTCAAAAGCAAGCGTGTTTATTTTCCAACAACAAGTGTGTTTCCTTTTAGCAAGCTTTCAGTATGTTTTATTTTTGGCAAGTTTTCATAGTTTGATTTGAATAAGGTTTTACCAAGAAGTCCTTAAGACATTAAAGAGATCCCCTAGAAAATATAAAAATAGTTACAGTTAACTACTAGATGAGTTAAAGTACTCTTGTTTCATATAACTTTGGACACACCCCTGGTTTGATATGACATCAAAAAGAAGTTGATTAAATGAACGGAATGATGACACCCATCAACTTACCTTTCTTCATGTTTTTGTACTTTACCATCATTAATATATTTGTTCTTATAGGGCCAATTCACTCCTATCATGTCCTTTCCTTCTGGCAGATCTAAAAATTCCCATGTTTGATTCTTCTCTATGGTGTCTATTTCATTATCCATGGCTTGAACCAAAACTCCATTGTCTATAGCCTCTTCAAAGTATATTGTATCTTCAGCTTGAGAAAAAAATGCAAAAATGGAAAAAACATTAGTTGTATCAACATTATAAATCTCACTAAGACTCCTTATTTTCTAAGGCAAAGGGTTATCTGATGATGGATTATCTTTTACTGAAGGAGTAGCTTCTGGTGTTCTTTTTGGTGTCTATTGGATGGTTGAAGATGACTGAAATCTTAGACATCTTCTAGATGTAGATGGAGATGTAGCTTGTGCTAAAACTTGTGGTGCATGTCCAAGATTCAAATAAGATACAATACTTTATAGCTCTATGCTTTCATCTACCATATCATCATGAGGAATAGCTATTGCTACACTAAATGTTTTCTCAATACTTCCATCATATGCCTCATTTTCAACAAATTATACATTTCTACTGATTATGATCTTTCTAGTAACTAGATTGAGCAACTTTTAATATTTTTTATTCTTTGAATATCCAACAAATATATATTTTTCTCCTTTGTTGTCTTACTTCTTCCTTATCTCATCGGGCATATGTGCATATGCCACACAACCAAAAACTCTAAAATGGGAAACATTGTGTTTCCTCTTAGTCCAAGCTTATTAAGGAACCATGTTTCAAATAATTTTTGTTGGACACTCATTTATGATGTAAACAGCAGTTGTTACTTCTTATGCCTAATAATCATTTGAAAGATGTTTTGTATTCATCATACTTCTTGCCATCTCCATGATGGTTCTATTCTTTCTCTCTGCCACACCATTCTTCTACGGTGTATACCTGAAAGTAAACCACTTTTGTATACCATGACATTTGCAAAAAATTAGAAAAGCATTGGAAAGATACTCACCTCTTTTTTTTTGTCCTCATAAATTTGATGTAGTACCCACTTTGATTTTCCACTAAAGCCTTGAACTGCTGAAATATATCAAAATCATCTAATTTGTGTCTCAAAAAGTACACCCATGTCTTCCTTGTATAGTAAAGTATGAGAAATCTCCAATAAAATTTTTTGCATCGGTCCACATAAATTTGAGTGAACAATCTCAAGTGGTACACTTGTTCTTTTTGTTTTTCCAGCTAGGAAGGACTCTTTGTGTTGCTTCCCCAAAATACAACCTTCACAAACTTTATCTAGTTTCTAAATCAAAGAATAACCTGTCAATATTATTTTTTTGTGTAAGAAATTCAAATGGCCAAAGTTTAAATGACCAAACCTGAGATGTCATAGCCATGATTAATCTTTTTTAACTAACTAAAATGTCGATTCAATCTCCTTAGCTCCGGACTGATCTGTAGTATGAGCTCTGGATGTGGCTGGTATAATCTTCAAAGGAAACATTATGTTGCTTATCATCTTCACTTTAGCAATCACCTGGGTACTTAGAGCTTTATACATGATCACACATTCATTATCTTCAATGTAAACTTTGTATCTCTTTTGTACCAATTGGCCAATGTAAACTTGCAACATAATAAACATCCTACATAATATTTTCCTCCCCCCCTTTTTTTAGAATGTTGATTGTTCATTTTCCTTTTATAGTCACTATATTATTATTCCCAAGGTTAACTTTTGTCTTTATTGACTCATAAAAATTAGAAAATAAATCTGAGTTACCTGACATGTGATTATTGCAACCAGAATCTAAATACCAAACATCACTAGGACTCTCTTGGGATATACTACACTCAATAGGTGATGCATCAGCAATCTTTCTGCATGCAATAACATGGAGTTGGGAGTAGAGATTCCAAATTGATTTTAATTCTTATTGTTCTGATCATACTAATTTTTCTTGCATTCAAAAGCATAGTACTCATATATCTTGCAATAGTGACACTGCACATATGATTTTTCCTTTCTCTGACTTGAAAAATGATTATAATTATGCTCTTGACTATTTTCTCTTCCACTTGAGTTTGATGGATTGCTGCTACGTCCTCTAGATGAACTTCTTCCTCTACCTCTAGGGCTGAAATTTCCTCTTCCTCTTCCATGATTTCCTATTACCTGTTATGAAAAATATTGATCTACAACTGCATATGATCTATTCAACCTTTGTTCATGATTTATTAGTGATGCATGCAAATCATCAATTGAAATTTGACTTAGATCCTTAGTTTCTTCAATAGCAACTACCAAAGGATCAAATTTTGTAGGAAAACTTATAAGAAAATTTTCAATAATCCTTCTATCCTCAATAGTTTCACCATGATATTTGATTTCATTAACTAAACCAACTACAAAAGTAAATAATGATTCTACGAAATATAAATCTCTACGAAGCAACTGTAGCTTGGTGGTTTTTATTTTCTCTTTACCTTGATACGCAGGTTGGAGATTTTCCCACACTATTTATGCTTTATTAGCTGCTGACACTCTGAGTAAGATGCTATCATGCATGACTTGATGAATGAAGAAAAGAGATTTTCCATCTTTCTTTCTTAATTCCTGTAAAGTGTCTTTCTCTTCCTTTGAGAGTTTGTTATATATTTCTACATTTGTGGGCTCTGTGTACCCATTCTCTATTATTTCACACACATTCTAGGATTTGAATAGTGCCTTCATGGTTGATGACCAATACTCATAATTCTTTCTTGTGAATTGTGGTTTCTGCAGACCGGATATAGAAGCCATAACCTATTATCAATTAGAAACGTACTTAAAAAATCCACGCTCTAATACCAATTTGTAGAAATTAGGCACATAAAATAACAACTAATAGAAATAAAATAAAGAATTAGAAATAAAACATATTATTGCAAAATCAGATCAGCACTTCTGTGCATATATTTCTTCTTCTAGTTCCAGAGCTTCGACTCAATACAATCTCTCTAAATGTGTTTTATATGAAAACACTTACAGTTTCCTCTAATAAATAGATGGCTTCATCTAACAATAAAACACCAAACTCTTAAAAATAGAACTAAAAAGCACATGCTTTTGTGCAATACAAAGCTTTAGATTGATTTGTTTTAATAAATTTTCCTAAAATTAAGAACATCTAAAACTAAACTAAAAAATAAAAGCATGTTAAAAAAATTATTTTTTCTTTTCTGGGAGCAAAATTACTCTATTTCTAACATACAACACAAATTTTTTCTCTTTGTTAGTAAAATTTTAGATTTTTACATATCACTAATTAAAACCAGTGATTGTTAAATGAGTGGTTATCCAAATTCAAGTCCTTGTTATAGCTCCACCAAGTGTGCCTCTTGCGTAGAGAATGAATTGATTAAGTAGTAAAAAATATTGTCATTGCTTGCAGATAAATTAATGTGTCATTAAATTCTTAAACTACCATCCCATGATTACATCTCCCTGGTAAATTTTGGGAGAATGTGTGATTGAGAATTTCCATAGGGAAAGTATTTAGGGTGAACACCTTTTGAAATGCTAGCAGAGGTTGCTGAGTTTGATTTTTTATGGAGGGAATGTACATTCATTAACCTCTGAAATGAGGAGAATTAATAAGGATATATTTTCTTCTATTTTTTAGCTTCCGTGAAAGTGCTAAAGGTCAAGCCCTATGTAAATCCATTTTTGTACATACATTTATATATGTTGCAGAAAGCAGTTCCATTTATTCAATATTCGTAGAGAATGTAATATTTAAACAAATCACAAAATTTTGAAACATACCTGTATGCGTGAGGAAGGGATCAATACCAACATTGCATTAGACATTTGAATGTTAAATTGGTATAGATCTAATGAAAGATTCCTTGAGGCCATTGTTAATGAAAGGCCATGATTCTTTAGTCACGAGAAAAGGATCACTCTCACAATCCCCTTGTCTTCTAGGTCTGAATGCCTCCCACTTTGTGCAATATTTAGATATCACCTTGTAGTAACTTACCAACAAGAAATCACTAGCTAGGATTCCTATCACGGCTATAATTAGAGGTGAGAAGTTAGGATACGGCTGATGTGTGAGGGTGAGGAAGGGGGTTGATAGGGATACTCATTTGAAAGTGGTATTAAAGGCCAACAAGGAGGATTCATTTGTTATTCTCTGTAAAATTAATTTTAGGATTTTTCAAGCACATAAATCCCGTAAAAACATTTCTCCTTCTGCGATGGTATGAATAACAGATAAATCTCTGACGAGGGAAAATACCCAAATGCAAAGTCAATAGACTAGATTTTATTTTTGTACGATTACTCAATGCCAAATGGATAATTCATTAATTCAAGAAATTTTTCCACATAGGAAATACAACTAAAAAGGAATATCTTGTGCATACTAAAATAGATTTAGAACAAAGTTATTTCACATATGTAAAGCTAAATGTGATGTTTCTATTTTAACCTTGCCTAAACTTCATTAATGAAACATATGCAACCAATAACTCTATCAAGTTTATTGTGAGTTAAATTCAAAAGTTTCTATTGGTCATTTATGTTTAAACTGGGCGGCCATAGAACCTCTCGACATTTATACCCCTATCGTGTCTGTTTACATACCTTAAGTCCTATAAAGTGTGCCATCGATAGCACTAATTCAAAAACCTAATAATCCATCAATATGGGAGAGAAACTCTAGATTTCAAACACACTTTTATGCATTGTAGTTAAGTGGAGGCATTTTCCATTTCAATTGCGAGGTTTATTTTCTCATGTACGGAGGAAAGATGTTTGACTGTACTTTTATATTCTAAAGTTTTTCAAATATTGATCTTAGTCTTTATGATCTCAGCGTTTGATCACCTTGCTCAGAAAAATAGATGTTTACCTGGTGAATGTATTCAATTATTAAATCAGGAACACGTATACATATAAATGATTATTTATAAGGGAAAAACATGATCGTGGTCTATACCAATGCTCAAAATCATGAAGTTGCTCACTTGTGAGGTGTCACTAAAGTTAGCGTATGATGGAGCCACAAGTTCTTTATGAGCGAGTTGACTCGTTAATTTAAATGAAGACCAGCAACAGATAATCCTGCGAAAGGATTTATAACATGTCATCAAAGGGTTGTTGAAGGATTTCGGTATCAAAATTTGACATTGAAAAAGATTACACAATCCTTGAGCCGTTTAACTAAAAAAAATTCCTTTGTAATAATTATGTTGTCTATTCAGACCCGCCAAAATGCTTCTGTGAGCTCCGCGATGAGTAGAAATCATTAACAAAAAAATAAAATTGTAGTATCGTCAAAAGCACAACAAATATCGTAACAAATAAGGCCAGATTCATAGTATCACACTTTATACTTCCAATTGCAGGTGCAATGTTAATATTTTCATCATTAATGGACTCGACTCCTTTACTTGGAACTTACCATGAAATAGAATCTATTTTTTAGGAATTGGAGGAGAAAGAAAGCATCAATAATCATCATCCACCGAAAAACCAACTCTGAATCTCCTCGATCTTCTAGTCATAAAACTGCTCAAATCTCGATATCATATCGGGATTGATTATTTGTGGGAAGAAAATTTGTATCTTGAATTCAGGATTGTTCGTTGTTACTTGCCGTGTGGAGTTGAGCTTGTGAAATTCCATATGGGAAAGATGGGCGAGGCGGTGGTGGAATGGTCCAGCGACACCGTTTGAGGAATGTATACATCTTGCTTGTGTTCATAGATTTAGGAAATCACGCACCAGCTGTATAAGCAACTGGAACTGTTTGCTCGCCCGTTGTCAAAAAAAATTCTACCTCAACAGTCTATTATTTTGAAATTAGTAATTCCTCCTCAAATTTAGCTATAACCATCGGAAAATCGAAAGACCAAAATTTGGAAACAGCGGGAGAGAAGACGATGCTTGTGGTAAGATAAAGGAGACTGAAAGTTAGGTCATAGCTATATATATGCTTTCCATCTGGATCAAGGATCACTTTTCTTTTTATTTTCTTTTTCATGTGATACTTAAACGCTCACCAAAAGTAAAAGAGAAAAGCTTGAAATGTTGATTCACATGAACAAATAATTTAGGTATGACTATCTAATGTTCAAATAAAACCAAATAACTCTCTTTCGAATTCCTCCATTTTTTATTTTGGACCCTTCAAGTTTACGTAATTATCCAAGTGAGATCTCATCTATAAAGTTAAATGACGATGTCAACACAATTCTTAATTAGGAGAACTGTGAATGAAATCACCATCTTAAGACGCTACTTCCACTCCACATCTTCATGCCTCTAAATGCAAAGGATAAAACTAGAAACAAATTTTAAGTTCAGGAATATTTTCTGCCACTCCTTACTGTCACAAACATCTCTTTAAGTTTTTTCCATTTAGTCTTAAATAACACCCCTAATCATGTTTTAATGATTGACATATTTTTTGTGTCATTGTTGGACGGTTGAGTTTCACATTGTTTCCCCTTTCCATTTTTTCAACCCTCGCACTTCTCCACCATCTAATCCCTTCGTCTTCACCCCTCTTCCTCTGCTATTGTTTCTCTCCCTTGAATTTGACTCCTTCAAAAGATTTCAACATTTCCATCCTACATTTCGTATGATTGCTAGTTTAAATACAGTTATATTTTATATCTTCAAGTTGGAAGAGGGTGCGATGTAATAATTTTTTTAATATATTCTTGAAGGGAAATAGCGTCATAGAAAATGATCGTTTACACATTTTTTCATGCTTTTAACAAAATGGTTGTAATTCTAATTATTTAGCATAACAATACTAGCAAATGAACATTTGCAAATTTTACAAATTTTGGAAATATCCATCATGTATAGGTATAGGTGGAAAATTTAAACCCTGAGTAAAATATCTAAAAGAACATTTCAAGAACAATATAACCTACATTACTTGTATTCGAAATATCATTCTTTACCATCTTTAATATTTCATAATCTACGAATTTCATAAGTTGTGATATTTTTACCATGGTTACATGATGTCCCACATAATTTTATAAATGGTATGCCACTCTATAACTCTAAATTTAATATCAACACCCCAAATTCTATGTTTCCAAGACCAATGTATGATAATTAAGTGATTCATTATATAAGTAAAAAATCATATTACCATATTTATCATTATTAAAGAAAGGATTCCACATCATTGTTCAGTGACTCTTTAAAATAGTATCATGTGGGAATAATGAATGTAATCCCAAATATGGATGACTTTCAGTGACATGCAAATTTTAATGTTAACAGTCCATTATCAAAGTACATGTATAAGAAAAATGGAAGGTTTTTGGTGTCAAGTAAAGGATAAATAGCAGGTCAGCATGGCTGCATACTATCGAACTTGGATGATTTGGGTTTGGAAATGATGAACAGGGGTAATTCAAATCTTTGAAGTCCATTAACATAAGTTGGGTGTTAAATACTCATAAGGTGATAACAAAATGAATGTAGAGAATGGATTTCCTTTCATTCTCCCTTAAAGTAGATAGATATGAAGATGGAGAATGGGTGGCCTCTCATTTTCCATAAAATTAGAAAAACAATGAATATGGATAATGGGAGGCCTTCCAATCTCCTTGAAAGTGAATAATAAATTAATATGGAGAATGGGAGGTCCCCCATTCTATATTAAAGTAAAAAAATTGAATACTGATAAGATGATGCCTTTCATTCTCTTTCAAAGTTCAAATAAATGAAGAGATAAAATGGGAAAGTGAAAAAATTTCAAGATGGAAAATACGACAAAAAACTCTAAAGATAAAATAGGAAAGTAAAAAAAATCAATGGAGAGAATGGGAGGCCTCTCATTATCCCTTTAAGTGAAAAAATTAAAAGGTAGAATAAGGATCCTCTTTAACCTATATATGTATTCAACACATGACAATATTATATGGTGCCCCATAGTTTAAATATACAATTTTCGTTACTAATTTTGAAAAATTGAAAACTGATAATGACACATTTTGTTGCTGACATTCACATGCTTTGCAACCAACATTATCACAATTGGAAACTGATAATAACACAATGGGAAACCAAATTTCATGTTTATTAAACCATGAACCTTGTTATTGGAAGTCTATATTTTTTGTGGTTAGTCCAAATTTAATGAAATGGTGGTTAACTGTAGAATGAAAAAAATCCACAGTACACTACAAACCTACAAAACATTGATTCCACAAGATAAAAAATTGTAGCATGTTGCAGACTATCAAATCAAAGAAAATCCATGGATTGAATGAACAGGAAATAAAAATATTGTTCCTATTTTGTGAAATCCCATGGAGACCATTTGGGTTATAAGATATCTAAGTCGTATACTACATTCATTCCTCACCTTCTCAATTTCATAAGATGTATTTATCATTTATTTACCCCATTTTTTCCCTTATACCTCTCACAGGATTTCATTACTAAGACTGGAGGATATATATCTGTGGATTGGTGACATATGTTGTTCAAAATGAGGTATGGCACAAAGGTCACCATAAGATCTAAACATATTTCTGAATTTCATATATAACCTTACAAACATAACCCCATCAATAAAATTTTTACTATTTTTGATAAATAAGATCATCCAAACATTCAATAAGAAGATACTCAAATTGAAGGTATCCTAGATTCATTACTTGATGAATGGGTAAATACATGTCAGGGGTTTTACCAATATAAGCAAGTTGAATAAGTTGTCCTTGACATCTACTTTCTACATGAAGAAAGTTTTCCTATTCTAAACATTGTGAGATAAAAGAATGAATAAGAATTTGACCTTTCGAAAATGTTGTTTGATGTTTCAAGAAGAAGACATGAAGTAGGATTAGGTGTAATGCTTCTATCTTCTATTGACATGAGATACTAGATTCCTCTTTCATATTTCAATTTTTCTTTTAATAACAACTTGAAAAAGTATCAATCTCTCATGCAAGGCCTCCAATAGGAAAGAATGAAGAAAATTAAACAATGGTAGACCTTTGGCAATACTGAGATAATTTTCATTCAAGTCAGAGGACTAAATGCAACTAAGATTCATCAACATAGATATTTTATTCATAGTTTATGGTATTATTGGTGCAAAATCACAGCACCCCTGGACGCACATCAGGCTTCTAGGTTGATGTTCAGGCATCCAGTGTGATTGCACAACATGGAAACCTCTCTCCAAGCGTGGGACTTGTGAAACTGAGAGAGAAATCTCCAGAGAAGGCTGGTTCCTACTCCTAAACTACCTACCACAAGCTATTCCAGTGCAGGCAAGCTAATCTAATCCTAATCCAACCATGCCAAGGAGACAGAGAGAGAGAGAAGGGAAAAATAGCAAAAGCCTACACTAAAAATGGTGATACACCAGAGAAGGAGAATGTTGAACATCTATCAAAACTGCCATGGAACAAGGAGAGGTGAGCAATGGGAAGGATGGACAGATGCATCACAGGCCCAAGGATAGATTTCACACAGAAAATGTCCCAAAACTCCATGAACACAGCTCCAGACCTGCAATGAACGTTCAAACTTGCACAGATACCTGCAATGAAGAGAGGCAAGAAGAAAGACAAATAAAGAATGAGCAAGGATGGACAGATGGATCACAAAACACATTTTTGTTGCTCCAAGAGTTTGCATAGAACATCATTTCATTATTAAGAGGCAAAAAATGCCATTACAAAGCAGGGGAGGAGGTTCGAACTCCATTTTCGACCCTAGAGAAGAAAAGGAGGGAGTAGCAGAGCTGAAAAAATGAACCACCACCTGGAAAGAAGCCCCTCCTTATAATTTATAGGAAGAATGAGAGAGGGGGAAGAGAGGAATTTGAAATCTTCCCCAACCACCTCCAGACTACATTTAAATCATATCATTATGGCGGTAGGTGAGATCCCCAACAACTCAAAATATGGCGAACTGTATTTTGAATTTTTAAGAATTTTTTCTCACCCAATTAAATATATCTAGTCATAGTTGGACAAAGGACCTCGTAAGCTTTCCAAAAAGTCTAACCTTGCATGAATCCGAGCTCCCAGTCAAAAGTTATGGCCATCTGAATATCTGTGCCAAGGTCTGCTCCCTATCAGCGCTCAAAATGTTGCACCCCCTGAAGGCGCGCCATAGGCACATCCGTGTGTGTGTTGACATCCTCTTATGTGCGCCAAGGGTGTGACTTTTACCCTGTCGATAGTCTGTGTCATGCACCATTTTCGTGCACCAAGGGCGCAGCTTCTCCATTGTCGACAGTCTGTGTCATGCGCCATTTCCGTGCACCTTGGCGCATACATTTTAGTGTTGACACCCATTTTCATGTGCCATTTCCATGCGCCAAGGTTACAGCTTCTCCATTGTCGACAGTCTGTGTCATGCGCCATTTCCATGCACCTTGGCGCATACATTTTAGTGTTGACACCCATTGTCATGCGCCATTTCTGTGCGCCAAGGGCGCACCATTTCCTCTGTTGACACTCCATGTCGTGCACCCATTCTGTGCGCCTTGGGCGCACCATTTCCTCTGTTGACACTCTGTGTCGTGCACCCATTCTGTGCGCCTTGGGCATGTCAGGGATTTGGGCTTCTTTGATTTCTGTATCCTTCTGTTGTCTGTATTTACCCGGGGGGGAAGATATATACAACAATTTGGTGACTCAACGGGATCATCTACCTGCTAGATGAATGACCAGTAACCTTTGAAGCATCCATTGGGCATGGAGTCATGAGTAAGCCTAAAAACTGATCTGAACTTTGAAAACTTCCCTCTGAGCCTCTAGAAACCCATTGAACTTGGAGTTGTCCTCACCAAAATGCCACTGAAATGAACTGTGCCAGAGCAAAACCAGCAACACCAAAACTATGTACAGAACTGAAAATCATACATGCTCTAAATGGAACATGCAGAGTGTGCACAAGCACTTCTTTTGCTGAAAGCAAACCTACCTACTCTACTCTAACTAGAAGCAAAGGCAAGCTAAACAAACCCTACAACTGGTTGTGCAAAATAGCTTCCTTTCTTCAAAATTGGCAGCCATGCAATTGATTTGGCACTGATCATGGCTATTTGGATGGATGGAAAATCAACAAGAAGCTGGTCTTCTATCCAAATCATCAAGGTATCAACTGAAAAATCCAATACCTCTTTTAGTTGCTCTGCATTTTGATTAGAGAGGTATGGCAGCTGATCATTGGTACTTTGCAACTCACCCTCATGCTTAGAAGCAAGAATGACTGGTTGTGACTTCTCCTTTGGCTCCAATGAAGCCAAATACCTGATTGGGCAAGGTATGGTCCATTTGATATGCCCATAGCTCTGATTTTCAACTCCAAAAATGGAGTCTTCTCGTAGACCCTCCGAGATGGATGACGTGAAAGAAATGGTTGGATTCTTCTGTCCTTTCTCTTCCTCCAATGAAGAACATGGAAGATTTAAATCTTCCAATTTTGATTCCAAAGGGCTGCCATAAGATGCGGGCTGCTGCAAATGAATTCTCTCCTTCATGGCAGCAGGCTCTGGTGTTTGGAATGTGGATGATGAAAGAGAGAATGGTGAAAACTCAACCGCCTCTTCTCCATCAAAACAGTCCTCCAAATATGACAGGTAAACTACCTCATGACTGTCCTGCTGCAAATGTTCAATCTCTCCCATGGTGTTCTCTTGATCTGTAACTTGATCACCATGGTTGTCTTCACCCTCCAGCATTGAGTTTGAGAGATCAAACTCCTCTTCAGTACTAGAACTTGAGAGAGGTGAAGTAGAAAGAAGAACTGAAGGTTCTCCTGTAGCCTGCTTTGTGGTCAGAGCCCTTGGATCTGCACTTTCCTCCTCCACAACTAGGATGTGCTCCTCTTCATTTGGATTTGGAGCAGCTTCTCCCTCCTGTATTACTCAAAGGCAATCTTGCTCTTGATGTAACTCTTCCTCTAGCATGACGTTTTTTAAGTCAAACTCTTCAATCTGCTGCTCTAGAGGACAAGTAGGGGCTACAAGATCTTCTTCTTCTGCTGCAATAAAATCAGTCCTGACCACCATTTGTTTAACCTCAGTCTCTTCTGTAGGCTTTACCAGCAAAGGGATCTTCTCAATTCCAAATTTAAGTTCCAAACTTCTAAGCTCTTAATCATTTCTTCTTTTCTTGGTTCTTCCTCTTGCTATCCTTGATGACCGATTTTTGCAATTTCTTCTTCCCCACATGGAATTGGGAATGCAAAAGGAGGAATGGGTTGAAACTCAACTATTTTTACAAATTTTTGTGGTGGTGGAGGCAGTGAAACCTCTTGTTTCTTTGGAGGAGGGGGTGTTTCTGTTAGCTCTTGTGGAGGGAATGACTATTTGGAAGGGAAAAGGAAAGAAGAATCGAGATGAGATGGAAGACTGAGAGGTGGAGACATGGATTCAACATTTGGGACAGCAGATGGAGGGTTTGAAACTTGACACTACTGAAATGAAACAGATTGGGAAAGAGGAAACAGAAAGGCATGAGATGGTGTGCTTACCCGTTGACAAGGTTGGTGAATACTTCTCTCATACACCTCTATTCCTTCAATCCACTTTGCAAGCAAAGGCAACGTTGCAATCATGAAGCCAAGTTTCTCCTGAGGGATGTAATGCCTTGGAAAAGGTCCCACCCATAGAGAGGGTGCTCCACAACCGATTCCAAATGCTTTAATTTGTGCTTGAGCCCTAGACTGCACCATGTTTACCTCCATATTTTGGATTTTCTCCAACAGACCAGCATCTTGCATCTGATGGTCTTCGTTATATGCATACTCCTGCTCTTGGAAAGCTCCATAGCCAAACTGACTTTGGCACTGCTGGTCATACGAGTATGCATGCTGATTTGGAGGATTTGTAAAATATGTTGGAGGTGTGATATACTACTGCTGTTGGAAATGTGAGTCCCATGATGGAAATGAATTCATGGTTGCACAACTTCATGGAATGGAAAAGAATGAAAGAGATGGAAAGAAAGATGGATGGAAATGGATGAAAAACAGGTCTGCAACTTCAGAAATGGGTTGCTGTTCAGACGGAGTCGCCAGATGTGTTTGTAAGTGCCTCCAAAGGCTGAATTTTTCACAGGAACACACCAATCCTACAAAAGATGAAGTGGAAGACCTCTAAGGTCCCACCCGGTGTGCCAAAACTGTTGGTGCAAAATCACAGCACCCCTAGATGCACATCAGGCTTCTAGGTTGATGTTCAGGCATCCAGTGTGATTGCACAACATGGAAACCTCTCTCCAAGCGTGGGACTTGTGAAACTGAGAGAGAAATCTCTAGAGAAGGCTGGTTCCTGCTCCTAAACTACCTGCCACAAGCTATTCCAGTGCAGGCAAGCTAATCTAATCCTAATCTAACCATGCCAAGGAGACAGAGAGAGAGAGAGAAGGGAAAAATAGCAAAAGCCTACACTAAAAATGATGATACACCAGAGAAGGAGAATGTTGAACATCTATCAAAACTGCCATGGAACAAGGAGAGGTGAGCAATGGGAAGGATGGACAGACGCATCATAGGCCCAAGGATAGATTTCACACAGAAAATGTCCCAAAACTCCATGAACATAGCTCCAGACTTGCAATGAAAGTTCAAACTTGCACAAATACCTACAATGAAGAGAGGCAAGAAGAAAGACAAAAAAAGAATGAGCAAGGATGGACAGATGCATCACAAAACACATTTTTGTTGCTCCAGGAGTTTACACAGAACATCATTTCATTAGTAAGAGGCAAAAAACGTCATTACAAAGCAGGGGAGGAGGTTCGAACTCCATTTTCAACCCTGGAGAAGAAAAGGAGGGAGCAGCAGAGCTGAAAAAATGAACCACCACCTAGAAAGAAGTCTGTCCTTACAATTTATAGGAAGAATGAGAGAGGGGGAAGAGAGGAATTCAAAATCTGCCCCAACCACCTCCAGACTGCATTTAAATCATATCATTATGGTGGTAGGTGAGATCCCTAACAACTCAAAATATGGCAAACTGTATTTTGAATTTTTAATAATTTTTTCTCACCCAATTAAAGATATCCAGTCGTAGTTGGACAGAGGACCTCGTAAGATTTCTAAAAAGTCCAACCTTGCATGAATCTGAGCTCCCAGTCAAAAGTTATGGCCATCTGAATATCTGTGCCAGGGTCTGCTCCCTATCAACGCTCAAAATGTTGCGCCCCCTGAAGGCATGCCATAGGCGCATTCGTGTGTGTGTCGACATCCTCTTATGTGTGCCAAGGGCGCGAATTTTACCCTGTCAATAGTCTGTGTCATGCACCATTTCCGTGCGCCAAGGGCACAGCTTCTCCATTGTCGACAGTCTGTGTCATGCGCCATTTCCGTGCACCTTAGCGCATACATTTTAGTGTTGACACCCATTGTCATGTGCCATTTCCGTGTGCCAAGGGCGCAGCTTCTCCATTGTCGATAGTCTGTGTCATGCACCATTTCCGTGTGCCTTGGCGCATACATTTTAGTGTTGACACCCATTGTCATGTGCCATTTCCGTGCGCCAAGGGCGCACCATTTCCTCTGTTGACACTCCGTGTCATGTGCCCATTCTGTGCGCCTTGGGCGCACCATTTCCTCTGTTGACACTCTGTGTCGTGCGCCCATTCTGTGCACCTTGGGCATGTCAGGGATTTGGGCTTCTTTGATTTCTGTATCCTTCTGTTGTCTGTATCTACCCGAGGGGGAAGATATATACAACAGGTACCTCATAGAGTATTTTGAATATTTCAATATGCATGTTATACCAAGGGAATAAAAAAACATGTAGATAGGATGACCACAGTAGTAGAAAGATTTGATGTCGATGATGAAATCTAAATAGGAAAAGAGAAACCAAATTTAAAATTGGTAGTGAGGCCCACATTTCTTGATAATAACATCAACTAGAAGGTATTTGAGAATGATCAACAGATCATCAAATTTCTCAAAGAATAATCTAAGTTCTCTTCAAGAAACTAGAATAAGCTAAAGCAATAGTATAGAGACCAAATTATTCAGCTAAGGTCAAACAATTTTCCCAAAGGCCTAATCACTTTAGAATCCATTTTTAGCCTAGATGGCTAGATGAGAAGTGAAAAGATAAACATAATGGTAAATAATGAGGATTATTAACCCATCATGGTTGGAAGGGACAAGATACTCAATATTTTCAAGGTATGAACTCCTCAAGAAAAAATAATTTTGTGGAAATTTGCTAATATATTTCTAACGTATTTATATGGAACTATGAGGGGGGTTTTGACCCTAATTTAGAACAACTATTAAATTGAATCCCATATCAAAGCCTATCATATATAAAAAAATGTCATTCAATCTGTGGATTAAGATGCTCATGAAGAGAGAACTAAACAAGTTGATTGAATTAAATATTATCTTACCTATCAAACATTTAATAGGGTTACAAATTTGGTCTAAGTACATAAATGAAATGGAGAAATCGGGTTTTTTTTTTATGTCATAGATCAAAAAAATTAATCTTTTAAATACCATTATCTATTTCTTTCTATGGATAAAACCCTTTAGACAGTAGTAGGATCAGAAAGGTTCTCCCTACTAGATGTATATTCAGGATTCAATCAAATCATGGTAAAGAAAAAGACCAATTCAAAACAAATTTTATTACAAAATGGGGAACTTATGCCTACAAGAAAATGTTTTTGGTGTGTCTAATTTGGGAGTAACATTTCAAACAGTCGTGGATATGATATTTAAGGGAATAATCAACAACATTATTCTTGTGTATCTGGATGATATCACATATTCTCAAAAAATGTGAAAGACCATCTCCTCTACCTTAGGTAAATATTTGACAGATGTAGAAACTTTGGAATCTTTCTCAACCCAAAGAAATGTGTCTCCCTAGCACATGAAGGAAAACTCCTAGGCCACATTGCCTCCAAACAAGGGCTTGCAATAGATCAAGAAAGGGTTAGTGTTATCATGGATTTGATATTGTCAAGCCATAAAAATGTGTTGTAAATTTTCTTCGAAAGTCTTAACTTCATCATATGATTCATACGAAATTTTGTAAATCGTGTTAAGCTATTGACCTCCATGCTAAAAAATTTTTTTGTGTTGAAATGGATTACAGAAGGGAGAAATAGATTTCAAGATATATAGAAAGAAATCACATAAGCCTCAACTCTCATCAACCCTTATTTTACTAAATATTCACCGTATATGCTTTAGGAGGAACATATACAATATCTGCCATATTGTTGCATACAAATGAATAAAATTTGGAATAACCACTTTCATTATTTAGTTAAAATATTGAATACTATAGGTAGAGATATTATTTCATTGAGAAACATGCCCTAGATGTTATAAGGAGTTTGAAGAAATTCAAACATTTGATATCTAATAAAAAAAATTCACCTTATGGTATCTCATTTTAGGGTGAAATATTTTATTTTAAACAAGGATTTGAATGAAAAGAGAGTTGGTTTGATAACCAAGGTGATGGAGTATGATATTGATATCAAGGTGACTAAACTAGTTAGGGGTAGAGGGCTATGTGATCAGATGGCTTCGAACCAATAGTTTGACTAAGAGGTTGTCCTCATGCTCCAACATGATCAAGAACAACCAGATGATGCCTTGCTTACTCCATGTTTGACGTGTAATATAATTGAACTATCTCCAAATGGGTCAGTGTACTAAAGACTTAAGTAAAATAAATAGAAGATATTTATACTTCAATCCATTCCCTATGTTCTTGTTGATGGAATTTTTTTTAAAAAAAATGTAAATAGTGTCCTCATGAGATGCATTGAGTGAAATCAAATTAAGAAGGTGCTGCATGAATTTCACAATGGGAAAACATGAGGTCATTTTTCTCCAAATACAACAATAATTAGAATCATGAAGGGCAGCTATTATTTGATGAATATCTTCAAGGATTGACATGCATGGATTATAAAATGCAATAATTTTTCCTTTTTCATAGGTAAGGAAGGACTTTTGGATCTCCCACTTCATCCCATTTTTGTAGAGCAACCATTCATGCAATGGGGGATATATTTCATATGATTAATTAACCCACAATACATTTTGGGGCACAAATGGATTCTAATAGTCACATATTATTTCAACAAATGCACAAACGTAATTTATTTGAAGGAAGAAAACAAAACCAACACTCTAGATTTCTATGAAGACATAGTGGTCGAATTTGACATGCCTTCCAACTCATATTCTGAAATTATTTTTACCTTTATGGCAGAAAAGTCACTTGATGTCAAAAATGTAAGAACACACCGGTATTGGGTTATCAGTAACCGGCATCGGTTATCAGTAACTGGCATCAGTTCCTCTGATCAAAACCAGAAAACCAGCCTTTCCCTACCCAGTTCAACGAAACAACTTAATTGATATCTTACTATATTTTGTGTTAATTCATATTAGCAGGGGAACTGACCACCTTCGAAAGGAAGTTTTATATTTCCTGGGCCCAAGGCAGTTCCCTCATTTATTGTCTAATTAAAATCTTGTGGTCTTGTGTTCTTATTTGCAGGTAGTCCTTCCAAGACAAAAAGGAGTTCTTCGCAGTCAGCCTGATCTTTCTCTACGGTACGTGCACACCATCTCGACATTCTACAAGTATTCCTCCTAGCCCCTAACCTTATCTGTTTCTAAAAGGAACGAAACATTTCCGAGTGAAACATTTTGGCACGCCCGGTGGGACCCATTTTGGGTTTCTGTTTCTCTTGCTTATTTTCATTTTAGGAAGCATACTTGCTGTTGCTACTTTTGTTATATATTTCGTAAAGAATTTGTCTTGCTTTCCTAGTTTCGCATTAGTGAAATTCATCTCTCTTGCTTCATCAAACATAATTTTTGATTTGGGTTTAAAACACGTGCATTGCATTCCTGCTTGTTGTTTTTCAATTCTAGTGAACGTAGATTAAGTAACAGGTCGTACACGTGGGGGTGATATCCACGGTATTGACAAGAAATTAATCTTACATTCACTGCACAACACATACCGAATCACTTCACAATTAACACAACAGCTCAAACATCCCCCCTTTTCCGCGGTATTCCTCCACCCGATTGAGGTAACCTTATAAGCCAAAACAACTTGACATTTCCCCTAAGTCTCTTGTTTAGGATTCCAACATCATTCTACGTCTAAAGGCATAAGCCCACGATAATTAAAATTAACCCTAGGGTTAGTCTCTGGATTTGCGTGTGCATCTTGCTTGTTTGTAGTTCTGTTTTCTTTCTCATACCCTGTCTTCTATGATCAATAATTGGACAAGTATACTAAACGTTGTTAAAAATCAAATTAGTAGCCTTTTTATATCTTGTTAGCCCAGACTTCTTACACCAACATCGGTTACCTGACCGACGTCGGCTATAGTATAACCGACATCGGTTACTAGACCGATATCGGTTACTGTCTTTTCCAATTCCTGACAAACCAGCAACCTACCAATTTTACCGGTCTGAGTTTGTTTCTATTCCTAACAGATTGAAACCCTACTGTGAACTTCTGTCCATGGTTGTTATCACTCGAAAGCAAGCCACCGCTATGGTTTCACATGCTTTCTCTGTTTCTTTTCCTGAATCACACCCTTAACATTCTGTGGGAAATCCTATGGATACCAGCGAGGTTCCTAAAATTCCTGTGGGAGATAAGGACTTTGCCAAGTTTCTGGACGCTAATTCTAGTGTTGTACAATACTATTTGTCTCATACCCCTGACCGTACACCTGATGGTCAGCTCCTTGTCAGTATGCCTATCAGTATAGCTGCTCATTTAGCTCCCACTCCGCCTGATAATACCGCCTTGCTTCCTGCATCTCTAGCCCCGTCTCCCAATCCGACGGCTTCAAAGGTTCATACGACCCCGATTAGCTTTCCTTTTGTTAATCTTGGACCCCACATATCATTACCACCGACCGCCCCTACCTCATCTCTCTTGCAGACTGCTCCATTCATGACTTGCTCTCTGCCACCTATCCACACGAGCTTTCCTTCTCAAGCTCCGCCTACCTTTTCATTCCCATACACGTATCCAGTGACCTCAACATCCTATATGGGACATCCCTATTCAGTCGCCTCAACATATTCATCCTCCACACCTTATCAACACTTAACCCCACCAGTGTCTAGCGGTGGTCCTTGGTCCAATTTGCCTCCGTTTACCACAACCACACCATCATCTCATCCAACTACTGATCTAATTAAACAAATGATGGACAAAATGCAAAACCTGGAGGCTTCTGTTTTAGGAAGTCGTAGCGCCTTGACATACGAGCAAGTTTGTCAGGAGCCCATTCACCCTTCTGTCCCCCTTCATTCATATCCTCCTCAATGGGAGTTGCCAAAATTTACTCGTTTTAATAGTAAAGAGGATCCTCAACAACACTTGCGATCATTTAGACATGCTTGTTATTTGATTGCCCATGATGATGCCTTGTTACTCCGCACCTTTCCCATGTCCTTATCAGGACCTGCCTTGGAGTGGTACAGTGCTTTAACCCAGCACTCAATCTTCTCTTTTAACCAACTAGCCCAATCTTTCTTGGATCATTTCTCCATTAACATTGCCAAGAAAGTATCTATTACCGACCTCCATGCCATCCGACAATTTGAAGATGAATCTATCGTAGATTTCGTTGGACGATGGCGGGGCCTTATCAACCAACTTACGTATGCCTTGCCTCAAACTGAACTTATCGAACTATTTACGTGGGCCTGCGCTAAGCACATCTCCCCTACCCTCCAAATTCAAACTTTCCGTTCATTCGACGAGGCCTTTACTATGGCTTGAAAATTAGAAATTCGAGCCTTAGAGGAAGAGAAATTGCGGTTGCGCAACAAAAACTCCACTTTCTGAACTCCAGATTCCACCAATAAACCAAATACCACCACTCCTCATGCGTCCACTTCTTCTTAATCAAAAGGAGCTGTCCACACGGTGACGGTCAAATCCCAACCACCGTCCAATACCCCACCAAAAACCACTTATAAGTATAAAGCGGAACCCATCAACTACACTCCCTTGGGGGAGACATATGGCGTGATATTGGAAAAACTACTCAAAGTAGGAGCCATTACCTTACCTCCTGTTAAACCTCATTCCGGATTTGATTCCACTCGCGCCATACCTTCCTGGTACAAAGAAAATGACTTCTGTAACTTCCACTGCGTGAAGGGACATAGTCATGAAAACTGCAAGATGTTGAAAAACATAGTGCAGGAAATGGTTGATGTGGGGGATATAGCCCTCGATAATCCTAACGCCCCTGCCAACCGAAATTTGAAAATATTCAACAAGCCATTCCCGAATCACTCGTCCAATAGTAACGTAAACCAGGATATCTTAACCGAGGAGAGTGTTCATGAGATCCATGCAGTCTTCGATACCCAGCCAAAACCCTCTATTGAGAAAATTTTGAATCAAGCCTCTTCACTAACACAGGAGCCCGAACCTCCTTTACCACCATCAAGCCAAAGTGAAATCGTTCCTTTACCCATAAAAGAGTTAACTGCCCAGACTTCTCTTCTCATCAATGAGTCTGCTTACACCACATCCCTACAAGACTGCGAATGGATGTTATCTAATTTATCTATTTCCCAGACGTCTCCCTCTACTGCTCTTGCTGCACAAGAGGAGGGTACGCCACTCCTTTTGACATCCTTAGACGAGAAATCTCTTGCACCGACATCACTAAATTCTTTAACCATGACAGACCCTCTCAAACATGCCCTCCTGCCTATTAGTCCTTCATCGCCTAAATCTTTTCAATAACCGGTCGACCTCTTACTATCTATTGATACAGTACCTCATCTACCCCCTGTATCACACCCACAGTGGACTAGAATCACAACCTACCTTTCTTCCATACCAAATTTACAATTCAAACCTGAAGACTGTTATTCTCCAGAAGATAGACGAATCCTATGGGAACGTTTGAGTACCCCTTATTCTACTCAAATGCAAATGACCGATCCTGATGCCTCCACCATATACCCGAAGTGCTTACAGAAGCTTAAAATGCCCATGTTCTCACCTTCACCCCCCTCACCTCTACCAAATTCCCCGTCTACTTCTATCAACTTAACCAAATCTTCCCCTACGCTTGGGACCTCACCAATGCCCAGTCTAACACACCCACCTAAGCGACTCGATTTATCCAAAAATAAATCCGCCCCGCCGCCTAGGAGACAAACTCAATCTGTGCCTCCATCACAATCAAAACCCTCATCGTCATACCCACCTTCCATATTAGGACCTCATCCCTCTACCTTACATCAATATATCATACCTCCTGCATTTTCTTCAAAATGACCTACGCCTTCCGCACCTATACAGAGATCAAAGGGTATAACAACACCGTTACCCCACATATCCTGTCCACCCATCAACCCTAAACAAACTCCATCATCAAAGGATTTATTTTCTGTCACTCCCCTTTCTCCGTGGTTGTTTTCCGCTACCACGTCATCTGTAGCATCATCATCTAACCAGCCAAACGTAACTTCTGCGCCAAAGAAACCACGTTTAGTGAAAAACACGTGTCAACACCCCTCGGCTAAACCACCACCCATACGAACCAACCACGCCCAAACATTACCAAAACCCGCACAACCAATACCCTCATCTGATTTTGACCCACTCAAAGGATCTTACACCAAAATCCTTGCTATGTTGGTGGAGAATGCAACCATTTCCCTACCCCCACTTAGACCTTATGACCCATCTAAACCTCGACCCACAGGTTATGATGAGTCTAAAATCTGCGCATATCACCACACACCAGGACATGATGTGGAGGGATGCAAAGCTTTAAAAACCATCCTTCGTCAGTCACCTCTCCCGGATAGAAAGGTTAAGAAAGAAAACTTACGAAGGGAGAGACCTTTAGCTTCAACCCCCTCTACTATATCATCTGTCCCCGCCTCACCAAGATCTATCATTATTACAACCCCACCTCTTGAAGACCATGAGTTATCCCAACCATCTTCCTCATCTCAGGTCTACGAGATTAATATGATTAGTGTCGCTACTTGAGGGCAGAAAAACAATGGGAAAGCGAAAGAAAACACTCCTGCGGCATCTCTTTCTCCTTTAACCATCCCAATTGCACCTAAAGTGGTTATTCGCGGACCCGCCTATCCCGTCTCTAATGGAGTTGCCCACCAAACTATGATCAAAAAGATTCATCAATCGCCCGTAAAAATGACACTGTATGATCTCATTCAAACTTCTGAATCTCATCGACAAGCTCTCATTGAGATTCTTCAAGGGATAGAGGTTTTACCCAATGAAACCCTGCCTGTTGCCTCCATTCTAACACCCAATCATGTTGCTTCTCTCACCAAACAACCCACTGCTCCAACCAATTTTGTCTCTGTACAACAAGCCGCTGCAGTCAGTTTCTCGGAAGATGAAATTGTTGACTTTGGTACAGAAGACCCCGATCCTGCCCTTTTCATCTCTGCTTACATCTGGGATATCCGGGTACGTCGTGTTATGATTGACGGGGGTGCCAGCCTAAACATCATCTCTTCAAAATCCTTCCAACAAATGAATATCCCTTCTAGTTACATGTGTGCCAACCCCATCATGTTGCAGTCATTCAATGACGCTATTACCTCTACCTTAGGCACCATGATCCTCAACATTCGTGTAGGACCGCGTACTTTACCCGAACTCTTCTATGTCCTTGAGGGAGATTTCCAATATAATATATTGCTGGGTCGTCCTTGGATCCGGGCCATGGGATGCGTTCCCTCAACATTACATAGATGCATAAAATTTGAGTATGAGGGGAAGTCCTACACCGTAAAAGCTGATCCTCCTCCCTTTAAAACCTGCAATATGTTATGCCTCCCTAATGATGTGCTTATACCAATCAAGGTACCCATACATTCAACCCAACCATCCTCTTCAAATGTACCTCAACCATCCACCTCAACTGCATCTATGCCTTCAACTGATGAAACCACCGTTGCAAAAACCACTTCCCTTCCCGCAGCTAACATCCCAACCTCCGAACCCTTAGTATATGTTTTTCAACGCCTTACGTTGGGGGAGTACTGCCTATATAACGTTAGTTCTTTCCCTACCCCGCAGGAGTACGGACAATTACATGCACATCCCACCTACGACCGTCGCATGGGGGAGGTAATATCTTACGGACCACCCCATTGCCACACCAACCTAACGTGGTATGGGGGGGTGTGTGTTGACGCATCCTCCATTACCCCTAAACCTCCTCTTGGTGTGGTCCCCTTCCAATCCGATTTTCAATACTTGACAAATCGTCGTTTCGCCCTCACCTTCTTGACTCGCTATGCTTGGAAAGGCTTTGGTTTTGGTCTTTACGAACAAGGCCGACATACACTCATTCCCGTGACTACCCACAAACATAATGATTGCAGTGGTCTCGGTTTTCCTGATAAACTTACATAGGAGACACCTCGTGTCAGCTGTATTCTACAAGAAGACGACGTCACCCCTACCAAACCATCATCACCCACTTTGCCATCATCACCCACAGAATCTATAGACCCTGAATCTATCCCTCCTAACTTTTTTTTTTCATAAATGCCATCTTCATAGGTCCTCTCACTTATCAACGCGATAATGAGGACCCATCTTCTTTGCCCCTTCTGTATCCAGACATGATCGAAGAGGATTCGCCTTTGATTAATGTTGTTGAGTGTCAGGATGACGAATCCATCCTCACTTACCTTGGTGCGGATGATTCTTATATTCAACGAGCCTTACCATCTGAAACCCAAACCATGCTGAACGAATCTACTATAGAAATCAACATCCACAGGAGGAGGATCCTCACATAGTGAAGATCAGACAATCCCTTAACACATCAGAACAAGCTGCCTTTACTACCTTCCTCCGTACCTGCAACCAAGCTTTCGCTTGGTCCTACGCGGACATGTCAGGAATTGATCCTACCATTGCCATCCATAACATCACCCTAAATCCCGATTCCAAACTAGTCAAAAAAAATTGACAAAAATGCATCCACGCATTGCCCTCTTGGTTAAAGAAGAGCTTCAATGACTTCTTTCTGTTTCCTTCATCTTACCTATTGACTATCCTCAATGGATTTCTAACATCGTACCTGTCACTAAAGCGACGGGGGGACTTCAGATATGCACGGATTTCCAGGATCTTAACCTTGCTTACCCTAAGGATGACTTTCCCCTCCCAAGTATTGATCAACTTGTTGATCTCACTGCGGGCCATGAAATGCTTTCTCTCATGGATGGATTTTTAGGATACAATCAAATTTTGGTAGCACCCGCCGATCAACATAAGACCGCTTTCATAACTCCTTGGGGAACCTTCTGTTATCATGTCATGCCGTTTGGCCTTAAGAATGCTGGTGCTACCTATCAGCGGGCTATGACCTACATTTTTCATGACATTATGCACACTATCCTTAAAGATTACATCGATGATCTTCTTGGCAAGTCTAAACATCACAGTGAACATCTCGATGTTTTAACCATTATTTTCGATCACCTGTTGCAATATTCTGTTCGTCTTCAACCAAAGAAATGTGTCTTTGGTGTCCTTTCGGGGAAACTTCTTGGTTTTATCGTCTCTCTGCATGGCATTGAGGTCGATCCATTTAAAGTAAAAGCTATCCTAGAAATGCCTCCACCCAAAAACCTCAAACAATTACATAGTTTGCAGGGTAAAATTCAATCCATTCGGCGTTTCATCTCCCAACTCTCGGATCGATGTCACCCTTTTCATCACCTTCTTAAAAAAGACGTTTCCTTTCAATGGAGTGAGGAGTGTCACCAAGCCTTCGAAGCTCTCAAAACTTATCTCTTGCAGCCACCCGTGCTTATCCCACCCCAGGACGACCACCCTTTCTACCTTTATCTTTCTGCCACTGACCATGCTATAGGAGCTATGCTCGCACATCGAGACTCGGCACGTCGAGAATAGGTCGTTTATTATATAATTCGTACCCTCATGGATTACGAGACTAGGTATACACATGTAGAAAAATTATGCCTAGCCCTATCATTCGTAGCTACCAAACTCCGATATTACCTCCTGAATCACAAAACTTTTGTCATCACCAACACGGACCCCATTCATTATATGTACGCCAAACCACATCTAAACCAACGCATCACTCGATGGCTCATGCTCCTCACTGACCTCGACCTTGAGTTTATACAACAAAATTCAATCAAAGGACAAACTCTTGCAGACCAACTTGCGGAGGCCCCTTTACCTGGGGAACAATTTACCAATTTTACATTCCCCGACGAACTCATCGCCACTCTTTCACTCGGGGAAGAGTCGTATCAAATGACCCTCTTCTTCGATGGATCTAAATGCCAGCGTGGCAGAGGAGCCGGCGTTGTTCTCATCCCTATTGACACTGAACCTATGCCTCTTTCATTCCAGATTGATTTCCCCTGCACTAATAATACAGCGGAATACGAGGCCCTTGTTCTGGGTCTCCAAGTTGCGTTACACTTAGGCATCAAATCTATCAATATTTTTGGTGACTCTCAATTGGTAGTCAATCAAGTTATGGGCGTCTACCAATGCAAAAATGAGGAACTTCAAAAGTACAAACACTACGTGGATTCACTTCTAGCCTTATTTACTCACTATTCTATCCAAACCGTTCCCCGTTCCATTAACAAATTTGCGGATACTATGGCTTGCTTGGCCTCGTAAATTCCCACCGCACCAACTAACTCTGAATTATTCGTCATGGTCCAACAAATTTTTGCACCATCCTATTCAACCCCGGTAGTTTGTATGATAAATACTATGTCTACTAATTCGCAGGATACCTGGTATCACCAATTTCACGACTACCTTACAATCTCTGTTCTCCCACCTGACCTTACTAGTAACGGCAAACGTGTTTTTCTTAAAAGTGTTTCTCATTATGTTGTCATGGGGGGACTCCTCTATAAACGTGCCTTTGATGGCATCCTCCTTCGCTGTCTAACTGGCGCGGAGGTCACCTATACCATCCAACAAGTCCATGATGGGATTTGTGGTGGACATTTTAGTGGCCTTGCCATGGCTAAATGAATCCTTCGCCTAGGTTATTATTGGCCTACTCTCAATAACGACTGCTACGAATATGTTAAGCGTTGTGTTATGTGTCAACAACATGCCAACCTTCAACATACTCCTAGCCATCCGCTGCAGGTCGCACGAGATCTTTGGCCTTTCTCACAATGGGGTTTAGACCTTATTGGTGAGATTCACCCGACCTCTTCACAACGTCACCGTTGGATAATCACAGCAACTGAATATTACACAAAATGGGTGGAGGCCATTCCACTCATTTCAATCAAAAAAGAAAAAATTGTCGAATTCATTAACCATCACATTATCTATCGTTTTGGTATTCCTCATCGCCTAATAACAGATAATGGTAAATCTTTTAAAAACAAGTTGTTACAAGACCTTTGTGACAACTTTGATATCAAACTTAGTTTCTCATCGCCTTACTATCCGCAGGCCAATGGTCAGGCTGAATCTTCTAATAAAACCCTAACCAAAATCCTCATGAAAGTTGTCAATGAATCCGGAAGAAATTGGCACGATCACATTCCCTATGCCCTTTGGGCTTATCGTACTAGCATTCGTACCTCTACTAACGCTACACCTTTTTCTTTGGTATATGGTACTGAGGCCGTCTTGCCTCTCGAAATACAAATACCCTCCCTCAGAATATCCCTTCAGGATATTCTCACCAATGATGATTTCCGCCAAGAACGGTTAGCCCAATTTGAGCTTCTTGACGAACGTCGTCTTACAGCTCTTGATCACCTTCAAATCTATCAAAAACGCATCAAGCATGCTTATGATAAGTGACTTCATGAGCGTACCTTTAAGGTTGGTGATCTTGTCCTCAAAGAGAATCAACATGTCACCAAACTAGAAAAGAGCAAACATGGAAAATTTTCTCCCAATTGGATTGGGCCTTATATAATCACTCACACCTATGGATCAGGCACTTATCGTTTAGCTTCGCTTAACGGTAAACCTGAGCCTAAACCCCTTAATGCCTTGCATCTTCGACCATTCTACTGTTGAATCTAGTGTTATATCACTTCTTATCTACCTATTGCTCGTCCTTTGAGCTCATTTACCGCTACATACACTTTGTTTTCTATATCTCAAAATAAAATCAAAATCACTTCTCACCTCCCCTTGATGATGCCTTCCCCTTTTTAGTCTAGTCCATGACTTCAAAGTATTAAAATAATCCATATTCTTATGGGATTTTCTTGAGTCAAACTTCCTACTAAACTAGATGCTTCACGCCAAAAGAACATCTAGTCATCTAAATTAAATATAGACTGCTCCCTTGAAGGACAGCTATATGACGAACTATTGCTGCTACTATAAATAGACTGCTCCCCCGAAGGACAGCTATACACAGTCAGCCTTTTCTTAGAAGCTTCTCGCATGGATCAGCTTTGCGAAGACCTCAAGAATAGTACAATCAATATCCCTTGTAGACTTCCCGCATCGATCAGTCTATATTCAGTCAAATAAAAGCCTCATTCAAAAGAACCTTTTGGGTCATGGACTTGTCTATTTAGGGTAGGTTCTCTTTCTTCAGAACACTCACTTTGTAACAAGTTCTCTATACCTCAGCTATATCATCCACCTCACCTCACCATTTGTTTCAACTCAAGGGACGTAATGTACACCTGATATATTGTGATCATACAACTCTTTTCACCTATTGACTTCTTGTCTATGCACGGTACCTAGGGCTTCAAGCTCGTTCTACGTTATGTGGTTTGTTTAGCTCTTTTCACCTACGGAGCACTCTTTCCGCTTTTCCTCGCATCTAGGATTGTGTGTTGATCTTAATCAAGACACGATTCCCTACTACTTGGGTATGCTAACTTTTGCTTCACCTATACCTACACCAACAACATTATCCTACCAACACCAACAACATTACTCTACTAACATCAAATTTTTACCAAACGACAAATTGCCTAACCACAACCAAATTGCCTAAATTCACCTCTCCCTTGTCCTAAGGGAGAACTACATCGGTCTGAGGCCCCTCCTTGCTTTGTGCAAAGGGCTATGTAGGCAGAACTTCAGAGACATGGGGTTTCCCAAGGTTAGCTCGACCATCCCCTACCATAACCTATCATGTGTGGTAAATATAAATATTTTTGTGTATTTTTATTTAATCACATTCCTCTTTATCCTTTTTCAAAACACCGAAAGTCAAAACGAAAACATTCTTATTATTATAACTCAAATCAATATACATATCTCGTTTTATTTAGATGTTAAATAAATACATCTTCTCTATCATCGACACGCAGGTCGGTACTCTTATTTATTCTTATACCTTGCTAACATTTATTTAGACCCTCACGCCTCATCCCAAACTAGGCGATGATCGTGATCGTCGACCCCTCTCGCCAGGCCTCTCTGTCCTCAATGGTACCATGGCTATTGGTACCGCCCACTGATCTGCCAATCTCTCCTGTAACATATGAATACGCCCTCTCGCATGGAGGACTCTAACCTCTAGTCTCTCCACCCGTGACTCCGCAACCACTAACAATCCTCTTGTCTCATTCACCTGCGTTTGGAGCTGCTGAACCAAACGCTGCAGACGATCCCTCTCTGCTGTAATCACCTCTATGTCAGGATGATCACGTACACCTCGCAATTCTACTACCCACCATAACCTATAGGCCTCTGTCATTCCGGCATCCATTACACTGTGATCAGCTGTTATCTCCTCGGGCCCTTCTGGAGGTGTTGGCCGGGGAGGTGAGAATGCTGCCTCGGCGTCGATCCTCATATATGGTCTATAAGCCTGGGGTATATCCTGCACAAATCCAAATTGTTGCCGCACGCGATCTATAGGAATCCTATCATATTCACCTGTCCTGTGCCCCGCGATCCACCTCAATCGCTCTACACCTCTCAACTCCTCAGCTATGTTCTCGGTTACCATATAGTTCCCGTAAGGCCTCCAACAGATATCCGCAACCATCACCCTCTCCCATACCTGCCTGTAATACTCGATGTCACCCGTCACAGCCTGAGATCTTGCCTCTTGTTCTGTCTGGACCCAGCATCTGAATCCCAACCTCTGTACTCCGGTCTCTCCTGCCTGGATGGATCGGCCTATTGGTCGCACACAAACAATGTGCTCATAGGCCCAACAGTGTAATAAGTATGAACAATCCAGTGTCGTTCTGTGATTTTGCCTACAAGCCCATAAACCCCTATATAGCTCCGCCAAATATGCAGGTGCCCATGTAAAATTCACGTTCCTTTCTATCATCTCCCAGATAACGCACATCAATGCCTTTGGAAATCTTCCCCCTTCTGCCCTTGGTAATGCATAATACCCTACCGCTATCATTAATATCACTGCTAACCTTGTCTCCTCAGGGTGTGCTGCATACATTACCCCATACGTAAATGATAAACCTCGCTGTGTCAAATCTCGTGCGTATGGACCAAATACTGCTGTTATCGCTCCCCGTGCCGCGCTAGGTAGTGCCTGATATACTGGTTCTCCTGTAATAGGGAGTCTCAAAATACGGAACACATCTTCCAATGTTACTGTCATCTCCCCTGTTGGTAGATAGAAGGTATTTGTCTCAGGATTCCATCTCTCAATCAACGCCTGTAACATAGCATGGTTACGTGCGATTCATGAATAATAGCGGATTCCACTTAACCCCAAATGATTTATCAATGTCCATTCAGCCGGTGTTACATCCGCTCGGATTCGTGACAACAGTGCTGGTACACTATCATTCATCCTCAACCCTGCCTCTACCTGCATACATCCAAATAACAAAAAAACCATTTAATTCCTCCAATTCCCCTGGGTTTTTTCTCAAATTCTAGAAATTCCTACAGCAACCGGTATCGTTTACAGATAACCGGTAGCGGTTGAGTAACCGATACCGGTTATCACTAACCGATATCGGTCCCTGTTACTTTCATACACCTTGCCTAAACAACCACCTACAACAATAATTTGAGCATCTATTCCTTTCTATACCTACAAACATACCTGAAACCCCTGATTACCTACCCCGTAACACTTATAACCCTTGCTATCATGTTTTCTTTTTCATATCTACCCACTTAATCTCTTATTCATAACACATGCAAAAGTCAAATCATAACCAAAACGTTTACCTCTTGGGTTGCAGTAGCTTGAGGTGGCCCTTGTCTTCCCTCTTGTCCCTGCCTGCTAGATGTTTCTCCTCGTCCTGCCATTATCACCACCTTTTTCAAACCTACCTTTCTGTCTTTTGAATCTCAGATCACAATCACTTTCCATGTCTCTTTACTCCTAATCACTCAAATTTCTCATGTAATTACCTGTCTCAATCGTCAAAAAGTGTCGCGTTCGCGTATTTAACTTCTTGCATGGCTCTCAAAATTAGAACTTAAGTTGCCACCCTAGCTTTTTTATTTTTAGAAAAGCTCATACCTAAATAACCGGTATCGGTTATGTAACCGATATCGGTCTACTACCTACCCGCGTCGGTTACCTAACCGATATCGGTTACACACCTGGCCTTTTGAAACATGGTCTTTTCTTCATTTTTTTACCGAATTTTTGTCGCGCCCGCCTCTTTTCCTACATCACAACACCATTATCCATATTTGTCTATCCACCACACATATCATTACAATTTCGTTAACATCATCTATTTTACAAAAACAAACAAGTCATCAACTAAGGATACCACAACAAAACAAAAAACTATCTATCTATACAACATTTGGATCCAACTCATCAGATACATATATCACAATGTCACAAAACTAACCCACAACATGCAACATTTCATCATATAACATGTCATCCTTATATATGTGCAAAAACAAAAACATCAACATCATCCATATATCAACATGTCAACTAAACTCATCCTACATTCTATATCACAAACCATCGACAAAATACTTAAACACATTTTTGAACACTGCATGTGGATCAAAACATCATCTCTATATATATATACAAATTTTCAAATATATAATGTGCCCTGCATCGGGGCCTCTGTGATCTCATCATACAACTAAGTTGGCATGCAGGCCGCAATAACTATCCAAAATATTGACTCGGCTCGCAGGTCGGTCCCTCATATCAAAAAAATACTTGGCTCGCAGACCGGTATCAAATATACAACCCATACTCGACTCGCAGGCCGGTATATAATGAATAAATGAATCCATACATGAATAAATGTAGGCACGCAGGCCTCTATCAACACAACCGGTTCGCAGACCGGTGCCCATGCCTATATACAAAAACAATACAGGGATCCCTCAGCTCTCCCCACCGCCCTCAGTACCTCTCCCTGCTGGTCCCTGTGGCGCCTCTCGCCTCCTGCCTGTAACAGACATGCCGGCTGTGGCTGCACCTCCCTGAGATCTCTGGCTGTGAGAGGTCTCTGCTCTATGAGCTGCATAAGGCTGATACTCAACTCTAGTACCATCAAGAACATCCTGATAGTACCGGGCCTCCGCTCTCGCCTCCATGTATCTATCTCATGCCACTGTCGGTACTGGGGTTGGTCCCCGGACTCCTACTGCCAGTACCCCCTATACCTGTGGTTCCTGTGGCTGTGCTGCTGTTGGTACTGCTACCTGTACCTATGCCTGGGGCTGTGGCTGTGCTGCTGCTGGTGATGGTGTCGGTACCTATGCTGTTGGTGGTGGTGCTACCTGTGCCTGTACCTGAGCCTGGGCTAGCTGCCCCTGTAAGACCCCTATCTGTGCCTGCGCAGCAGTAAGCTGCCCCTGTAAGAGCTACACCTGACCCCTAAGTTGATCTCTCTCTACCGTCACCACTACCAAGTCTGGCTGTGCGGGCTGTGCTACCCTCGCCGCTCTCTGACCAGCCCACCAAACCCTGTATGCTCCCGTGCACCCAGTATCATCTACGCCATCATCTGCTATCCTCTCTGCAACCCAATCTGGATCCAAGGGCTATGGTGTAGGTAGTGGGGCCTCTACATCATCCCTCCTGTACTGAGGGAAGGGAGGTGGCTCGTCCTGTCGGAGCCCCATCTGCCTGCGTACCCTCTCTAGGGGTATCCTCTCGTACTCTCCTGGCCTCCGTCCTGCTATCTAGAATGTATACTGGATCAGACGCAACTGTAAGCGGGTGCCTCCGTGAGGGTGATGACCTCTGTAAGGTCTCCATACAATATCTACCGCTATTAGGCCCTCTAATAAGTGCCAGTAGTAGGCAACGTCTCTCCCCGCAAGCACTGCTCGTGGCTGCCCCACGACTCCCAACCACCTCTGAAAGCCGTATCTGTATATAACCTGTGGCCCTGGCTGCTGGGGTAACCCTACTGGCCTGATGCATATGATGTGCTCATATGCCCAACAATGCAGCAAAAATGTCGAACAAATCCCAAATCGCCTCATCCAGCGATAGCCCCATAGCTCCCTGTATAACTGCACCAGATATACTGGTGCCCAAGCATAACAGGTGTGCTCCTCCACCATCTCATCAAGCACCCCCATCAATGCCCGTGGAAAGTGACCTCCCTCTGAGTCCGGGAGGGCGAAGCAGGTGATCTTAATCATCATCAGCACAGCCAGCCGTGTCTCGTGTCGATGCGCATGGTACATGTCACCATACCCAATGCTTGCACTGTGATAGGTAAGTAGCGCGGCTGCATCTCCAAAAACTTGTAATATGTTGTCCATGGCAGTCTCTGAATCTACCTGGAAGACTGCCTCTCCCTCGATAGGTAGTCGAAGGATGTGATATACATCCTCCAATGTGATAGTCATCTCCCCAGTCGGGAGATGGAACACATTAGTCGCCGGATCCCATCTCTTGATGAGGGCGACCATCAGGCTATGATCTCTCTCTATCGCTCTGTACCTCTGGACTCCACCGAGTCCCACCTCACGCATGATCACCCAATGAGCCGCAGATATGTGTGGCCGCATCCGCACCAACAGCGGGGGCATCCTATCCCGCATCGTCAACTACTGACGTGCCTGCAAAACCAACCCACATCCTTAGACCTACTTTTTATCACAACATCTACTTTACCCTCTAAACCCCCTTTTATCCCCCCGACCACACCCCGACTCTCTACCACCCAACCCCAAAACAAAACAAACCCAACCCAACCCACACTCACCCATAACCGACCCCGGTCCCCCTCCCACCGACGCCGATCAACGATCAACCAGCATCGGTAACCCACAGACCCACCCTGCCCTAAAAAATTCGTGACCGATGTCGGTCGCTTAGTGACCGGCATCGGTCACTGGAAATTTTCCGCGCCGACCCCGACTCGGCTACCCCTTTCTTCTTTTTCCCTATTTCTACCTCTCTACCCACCCAAACACCCTAAAAACCTACCCACCCTGCTGCCTTGGCCTATTTCACCTATCTACCCTCTCCCTTTTTCAAATCATTTCCATTTATTCATTATTTTCTACAAAACATTATATTCCTACCCAAATCCCAAAACCAACATAATGCAATAAAATGCACAAAATGAGGAGTTTCAAACTTACCCGTACGACGACACGTCATCGTGGTGGGATAGGTGGTGGTGGTCCAGCTGGTCCAGCCCCTCCTACTCCTCCTGCCTGTGCCATAGCTCCAATTCTGATCTGCTGGGTCCCCGGCCAATCAACTGCTGCCTCCTCCTCACTCGGGCCCGCAAACAACTCACTCCTCCACCAAAATAGCTCCACCTCACTCAATAAACCTCCAATCTCAACTCCCCATGTCAGATAAGTCAATTTGGTTTTCAAAATAACAAAGTGACAATGACAAGCCGTATTTTTCTTTTTATAGGTTTTTCGCCCATAACCGATATCGGTTTCATTTTGCCCTAATGAACCAGTATCAGTCCCTTGACCAATATCGGTCATGTAGAATCGACATCGGTTTTTCTGCCAACTTTCCCCCAATATTTTTTGCCCCTATTTACCATTTGCCCCTTTTTAACCACATATCGCCTATATCCACCTTTGCTGAACACCATTTGTTTACCCATTTGGCCCGACCCAAGGCCTCAACCTACCTATTTGGCCCGACCCAAGGCCTCAACCTACCTATTTGGCCCAACCCAAGGCCTCGCCCTAACCTATTTGGCCCGACCCAAGGCCTCAACCTACCTATTTGGCCCGACCCAAGGCCTCACCCTAACCATTTGGCCCGACCCAAGGCCTCAACCTACCTATTTGGCCCGACCCAAGGCCTCAACCTCCCCATTTGGCCTGACCCAAGGCCTCAACCTATCTATTTGGCCCGACCCAAGGCCTCAACCTACCTATTTGGCCCGACCCAAGGCCTCAACCTACCTATTCGGCCCGACCCATTTGGCCCGACCCAAGGCCTCAACCTACCTATTTGGCCTGACCCAAGGCCTCACCCTAACCATTTGGCCCGACCCAAGGCCTCAAGGCCTACCATATCCCGGGCCCACCCTACCCAAGGCCTCGCCCTAACCATTTGGCCCGACCCAAGGCCTTGCCCTAACCAACCGGCCCGACCCAAGGCCTCACTCTACCCTTCTGGCCCGACCCAAGGCTGTAACCTAACAACTTGGCCCGACCCACGGCCGTATCACTTCAATACCATACCCACAATCAACGTTTTATTTTATCCATCCATCATGTACCTTTTGTTCAATCGAGCTCACCTGTTCGTGTTTTAGCATGATTAGGGTCCTTGACTTGATCTGCCGACCAACTTTGCCTAGACCTAGACCGTGACGTTTATCTCAACCAAACCAACCATTTGGTACTCGCCGAACACGCCTAAACGTTCCTGTACCTTACCTGTTATATACCCTGGAGCTACTTCCTATGCCTTGGATACCAGGATTATATCACCCTTGTTTGGATAAACTATCGACCTTTGCCTATGCACTGCTGGTTTGCTCGTCAAATCATGTACCCTAGTCGTACTATTGCATTTCAACATGCGTCTGCTTCCTTGGACCTACCCCACCACCTTACCATCCCCTCTACAACCATTTACCCTTTATCAACCCTATCCCTGATTTCCCGTTCACTCAATCTGTGATAGATTTGAGGGGGATTACCTATACCCTTAACAGGGAAACCACTTCATATTATTGTCCGCATGCAGCTTTACAAAACAAGCTACACGACAATAAGGGGCTAATGTAGACACCAAATTTGTGTCTTACGACCCCTTGTGACCCGCATCTCATCTCGCAACTTAACCTCATCACCTAAACCTTACACAATTATTTATTAATTACCTTGTAATTGATAAATCCACATCACCTTACCTACCACCTCATTTTGCCACTTCATCATGACCTAGCCCTAACCCTAAACTAACCTAATTAAGACCCATAACTTGGTCCACACCTACACCCATAACTAATGACCCCTTTCTCGCACCCAAAACTGACCTTCTAGTCACTTGACCAAGCCCGCAACTGATCTCTCGGGAGAAAAGCAGGGAAGGTGGGCTATTTTACTAAAAATAGCCTACTTTTTCCTTACCGATGCCGGTTCCTACTCGACCGCCATCGGTTACGCAACCGCCATCGGTTCCCTGTAAATGGGCTCCCCAAACCAAAAACAAAGGATCGAAAATTTCATTTTGGGATCAAAGTCGAAGGATTTTTGGAATCAACAGAGATCATTGGGAGCGAAAACAGAGTCCAGATCTTCACTTGACCGAGCAGAGACGAGTGAAGAAACCAGAAGTGTTTACAGCAAAGGAGATCAACTTGCATCTTTGTCAAAACCAGTAAGTCACATCTTGCATGTCCTCTGTTATAACATTTCTTATGCTTTTGAATCACAGTCCTCCTAAATCCATTCTTGAATCCACTACCCAACGTGCATATTACATCTAACTATCATTCATCTACCTCTCATCACCTTATTTCCTAATATCACCCATATACAGCCTTACAAACAACACACTACCCCACAAAGTAACAACCTAAGATCCTAGAACCCACCGGTATCGGTTATCAGTAACCCTTACCGCATCGGTTATCAGTAACCGGCATCGGTTCCTATCCGATCAAAACCAGAAAACCAGCCTTTCCCCTACCCAGTTCAACGAAGCAACTTAATTGATATTTTACAGTCTTTTGTGTTAATTCATATTAGCAGGGAAACTGACCACCTTCGAAAGGAAGTTTTATATTTCCTGGGCCCAAGGTAGTTTCCTCATTTATTGTCTAATCAAAATCTTGTGGTCTTGTGTTCTTATTTGCAGGTAGTCCTTCCAAGACAAAAAGGAGTTCTTCGCAGTCAGCCTGATCTTTCTCTATGGTACGCGCACACCATCTCGACATTCTACAGGTATTCCTCCTAGCCCCTAACCTTATCTGTTTCTAAAAGGAACGAAACATTTTTGAGTGAAACATACCTATTCCCAGATAGTGAAATTCCATGAGTCTGTTTCACCCTAGCATAAGGAAGGTAATCATACAGCAGATGCACCTCAACTAGGCTTCAGGGAGCATGAATGAAAGCCATCAGCATGGGATCTAACCCTTGCGTGCAAAACTGTCCAGTGCAAAGATCACAGCCCATTTTATGGACAGGGAGATCAAGGTCCCTCTCTATAATGATATCTATAAGCATCCAGACCGATGCACCACTCTACGGATAACCTCTGGACAAGTGTCAGGGACTTGTGAAACTGAGAGAGGCAAAATCTTCAGATTAGAGGAGGTCACTTGAAACTTCCCGCAGTGATTTAGACATCTATATCTTGGACAACTACAAGGAGTTCAAATTCCTAATCCTACTATAGGCTTCAAGGAGATAGAGGATCAAGTCTATCTGCAAATCATCAGTCAACATAGAAAGTAACTAATTTAGCCATGGTGATGCTTTCCCATTGTGACAGGATTGGGTGAGGCTACTTTTTTCGTGCAAATAGACATGGTATCTCAAAGATTGTAGGGGCCATATAACATACATTAGACCATAAGCCTAATGGTAGGATCTCGACCATGCTCAGAGCAATTCCGCTACAAACCTCAAGGAGAAGGCTCATTGGAAACCATGAGGATTATCAGGTCCAATGTGACAACCACTGCATTACAACCTCAGAGATGGTAGCAATCATTGTTACAATGTATTTTAAGAGGTCTATATATCTCATTAGCTCCTACAAGGTATGACCTACTCGGTAGGATCCTAACTAATCAGGAGGCTATGTCTTTCTACCTCTTATCTTTTGGCTTTCTGGCTATTACATATTGATTATGTATACACAGACTTTATGATCCTAGAGATGATATAACTATAGCATGGTAATGGTGGGAGCTTGCTTCTACTCATTGACTACAAATGCGTATACCAATGGCATGGGGGACCTTACAACTCACCCATACCCTAGCAGACCTAATTGCTCAGGAGGATGTAAGACCTACCATCTGCATTCTCATGATAGAGTCATATTCATGTCGAGGCTTGATGGCCGAGAACTACAGTTCGTCATGAGGTTTCTCAGATTTTTCTCTTCAAGACTAAAGGCAAAATTCTAAGGGCATTAGGCCCTGGAGGTCAGTCAGAGAATGGTTTACGCTAACTCATTCATCTTTCAGGTGGGTTAAATCACATGTGCAAATCTGAGCTTAGGTCGGTTTTATGTGTGATCTGAATGTCCATTGTAGGTAACATGAAACCAGGCAAAAATGGTGATTAAAATTTTTATCGCGTTCCACCACCTGGACGACACATATCGGGTGCTATTGGATGAGAAATTTATCTCCTATCATAATCATGCATGGGTATTATAAACGATCTTAAAAAATGTGACCCATTAATTGATGCATTTTGGACAAATTTCCCATTTATTAACAACGCGTCCCCACCAATTGAAACTCAGGTATGAATACTGGTTGGAGGACAGTGGGGGCAGGGTCATTGCCTTAGGGTACCTTTTAGTTTTTGGCCAAGCTAACCTTTGCCAAGGGTGACCTAATTCCTCCATGAGTGTTTCCTACACTAGTCCCTGTCTCAAATTATGACTTGTGACCTGACTCCATCATTGGCTAACGAGCCAACCTGACTTCAATCCCATGCCCTAATGAAATTTCCATCATGAACGTCATATTAACTCAACCATGCCTATGTTGAATCCATCATGTTAGGCAACCTAACTGATTCGTCCATCGGGCCTAATACAGCTGTTGGTGTCCATATTTGTATCCTATGTTAGTTTCCCATCTGTCCCCATTAGAATAGGGACAAGCCTCCGATAGAGACTTGATAATGTGGGCTTGAAAGATTCTTTGTCAGTCTTTGAGGCGATATACACGTTTGCGTTATTTGATTGACTCCTTGGCTAAATTGGCTCATTCTAGTGTACCTAATGTAATTTTATGTCCCAACTTGAAATAAAAAATCCTGAATGAGTGTGAAAGATCTATTTTATGCCGATCCGGGCGGTTCGCGTCCTTCGCGTAAAGCGGCCTGGATGCTCTATCAGTGGTATTACAGCAGTTAGTTACATTTTGAACCTTGCTTGTGAGAGCTGTGAATCGGCTTTCTGCATTGCGTACTTATTTTCCAAAAATCCTTCCCAACGTGATCCATAATATTGCTTTGCAAAACTGCACTATGACGGATTTTCGGCCGATTCGTAACAGAAAACATCCGATGACCCATGACTGTCCCAAGGACCGTTGAATTTCTGAGGAGATCCTTAACTACATTGCAATCATGATTTTTTACATGCCATACAAGCTGTCATTTGATTTCAACTTTAATCATCACCCTTGGCCTCTTAGGTGATTGCCACTTTCTTCTTGGACAGGATTGATTCTGAAAAACATTCCGAGGTTTCCCTGATAAACTGGTGCATTTTTTGTGCTTCGAAAGAAAAATAATTAGAATTATCTGCCTGGGACTTGAAAGATCACCTGATGCATGTTCTTATGCAAATCTTAGTATGGCAGGTGAATTTTTTGGATAACAATAATATTAATGTTGTCCTAAACATAGTTGCATGTTATAAGGGAAAATATGGAGTGGATTGCTACCCTCCACATGGTCCTGCAATGGATGTAGTGTTTAATTTACATATCATTATTGCCAAAGTTCAAAATATCTATGTAATCAGCTCAACATTGTCATGTTGTGGCAGGAAATGGTAATAGATTTAAATAGTCCAAAATAAGTTGACTCAAATTTTATGAATTAGCATTGTGCATTCTAAAGTAGCCACCATATGGTACTGTGTCATGCACCAAAATTAAAGGATGTCAGTATGATGGTGGAGAATAAATTCAAATATTTGTAATTTTTCCAAAAAAAAAATGTCAAACATTGCTGAATTAATTCATTCACCAATATTTTTTGAGTAAAACATAGGGTAATAGTCATTGAGGAGAAAGTACCTGTGAAAATCAAAGGTGGACTAGGTAGATTTTGTTTAAACATTTTGTTGACCATTTTCCATAGTTCCATAGTATTGAGATGTCCTATTTTGTCATAAAAAGTAAACTTCATGTCGAATCACAAAATTGTTATGTCTCTCAAAAGTCGCCGTAAGATAGCATTTCTATAGTCAACTTTTGCATCAAATAGCGTATCATGTTAGATATTGGTTTCGTTGTCAAATCCATAGTCAAGGCTGTCAATTTTGTTTAATTTAACGTAAATAAGAAATTGAAATAAATTTGGTCATTCTGTAATGCATTTTAGGTTGAAACTCTCCGATTTTTGGCAAAATAAATATGCTAGATTTATGTTAAATAGAAAAGTATTCAATTTGATATTTCTTGAAACAAAAGGTTTTATTCAAGATAAGGAAAATATGTTTGAGGTCTGGTAAATGGTCTCCGACCCTTGTTAGGTAGGTCTAGGTGGCGATTTTGAGTTACACATTCAGAAGCGCTTTCATCTGGTATAAGAATATAAAATAGGGCACTAAAGACCTTTAGACCCCCGCTTGGAATTCTGAGAACCGATTAGCAAATATTTATGGGATGAAGATTAGGTCATCGATAAAAGGTAGATGAAAATTTGAATACTTCAAATGGGTGATCAATTTTCTAAGTAATGGATTGTGATCCTCTCTATGGTTGTCAAGAGGCAGTGGAGGAAGGAGTGTCAGATCAGGGACCTCGTCATATAACTGCAAGCGACGGGGCCGCATCAATGAAGTTGCAGAGGAAGTTTTTTAAGAAAGGTGGACAAGCATTATTGTTTCACTGTATGAAAATAAGAACAAATTTCACATTGCAGATATCCGGGTCAATTGATAATGTGGAAAATTCTGGTTACGAATGTAAAAATATCCCAATCAAGAAAATTCATTGATGAGAATAACCATGTCTACTAACTTGTTTATTGTAATATCTCATAGATTGTGTGTCAATATGGTTGGTGATAGATCCATTTACAAACCAAAGATGTAAAAAGTAGATGCCGCAAATGCATTACCTATGTAGCAGTCTCATGGATACTTCAACCTTCTGGTGGTTGAAAGCATTTCCATCATGTTAGTAGTGACATGCTCGATTGAGTTCTGAATAATGGAGTAAATCGGGATGCTTGTTCCTTCACAAGTTGTGGTCATCTGCATGACCAACATGGCATAGTATAAGGATATTGTAAACACCTTGTCTTTGATCAAGGAACAGATGGTATGCAGGTATAGGTTCTCTGTAGCACGTTGGTACAAAAGGAGTAATACTAACCTTGGTTAGGGTGATTAGTCCAAGTGTATATTGGGAATTAATAATGATTTCAATAGTTTGGCGTGATCTTGATTGTTAATCACAAATATAAGTGTCGGATTGGATCATTAGATAAGTGGCTAGTAATATGGGAGAAGAATAAGATCTTTACCTTCAAGGGTTCATGTTAGACTAATTTGGTTTAGATAAGTTAGACTGAGTCTGAGAATTAATAGGCTGGATATAAATATGGTGAGGTGTCTAGGTGAGGTGTACATGGAACATTAATTCAAGTATTAGAATTAGGGATATGAGATGATGAGGATGATACATTAATTCTATGAGAGATTTAGCAGTGCAATTAAATTAATATAAGGTATTGGTGATCAGATGTTGTCATGGATTAGCTGAAGGACATTACGTTAATTCCTTAAATCATGGCTAAGGGGATTTGATCCAGCATTTGGTAGTCTACATTTCCTTTGAATTTGTGATTGAGTAACATTGTATTGATAAGTGAAGCTGTCTAATCTTGTAAAGTCGTGGCTACATTCTCAGGTATGAGTCTCGAAGATTAGGTTGACCTCAGAGTATGGGTAGAGGTGCATTCCCCTCATAACTAGGATCTGAAGAGGTGATAGATGGAGTAGAGTGAGTGGTTTGATAAATGTTAAGCATGATCTTGAAAAATAGGTCATAGGCCTGGTCTGTCAGTTTAGGTTGGTAATATGCATGGATATGTCTGTAATATGAGTCAAGGTGCATTGAAACATTTGGTCACACATTAGGAAAATCAATAAGCTATGAGTAAGGTTGGTTAAGAAGCTCAATAAACTCTTACTTGTCAAAGAACCCTAATTTGGAAGTTTATCCATACCCAAGGTTAATGTGACTTCAGGAAATATAGGATCCTATTGGTGTTGATAATGGACAACTAGGAAAGGTGAATGAAAAGTCACATAGTTCTTTTCAAGTGTTGCCAAAGGTTAGGTCAAGTAATCCTCTCATAAAGATTAGGCATACCTCAGGAGTGAAGGTGATTGAGGTTGAGACTGGGTAAGTTCTAGTGTAGCACTCAGATCTAGCACAACGTGTAGTTTCAATTCAAATACCAAACTTAAATAAAATCAGCAAGTCCATGATGAAAATTTCAGTCTTGGTGAATCATTTTTTTATAGGCTTAATAGACCTTGATCAATGCGGGATATATATGGGTGACCCCCAATTATCACCCTGCCATGTCCAAAGTTTATTGTGATGTTGGGTTATAGCTACTAGAGGTCCATTACGTTGAGTGAAGACTCTGAATTGATGTAACATCCTCATTTTATACATTAGAACAAGTAATTTTTTTATTTTTTTTTTTTGATAATTGCTTCCTGGTTCTAAATACATAATTTAGAACTCATAAATCAAAACAACCATTCTTATAACAGATAACCATATGCAGCTGTAATGACTCGGAGTACCTCCGATCTATTCATTCCATGACTCGGTAATCTACTGATCTATTCATGTGTATTAAGAGTTGGCGTTTTTATTTAACATATCACTCTTGCGGTTCTCTTCCCTAATCTGGGATTCAGAATGCTCTGTCTAAGGAACCTATCTGAATAATTGTTACCATTATTCATCGGCATCTCATCCCTTAGACTAGGTGACTTAGGACAACGCAATCAGCAGCTTGCGATACTTTGGCCAAAGATTTGAAACATACTGCTTATGTCTCGTATTCCTTGACGGCATACTCGTCAATCTGGAATACGTCCTTCACCCCATTCCTATGTTATGTAGAATGTCTTATACTGACTTCTGTCAGTCTCTTCCTATCCCAAGTTATTCACTCAGGAGCGGATATTAGTAAGGTGACAATGTTATATGGATGCTCCCGAGGACTAGGGATATAGTGACATACTGGGTCAACCCTAGTTAAACCAGTGTGTCAAGATACCCCGAGTCTCCTAGGCAGCCTTATAACATGACCACATTCCTAATCAGTCCCAGAGTAACTCATGTTCGAGATTAAAGGTGTAAATCTTAACGATCAATGCAAAGGGTGTCGTCATAAGTCACCTGCATTGTTGTATCTTCGAGAAGATCCTAATCTTCTCGAAGGTACAACCCTGCAGTTGACTTGTGCCGTCAACCTTTAAATCCTGCCTCGAAAAGATCTACTTACCGTAATAAGCGTTACACACGTTGAGTTAAAATTATACTTTAAAGACGCTCCCTTAAGGTTAGTCTTTCCCAATCCCTGGGTTCCTCACCTTAGAAATGACCTTCCTTAGTAAAACCCATTACACAAGAGAAGTTATTAAGACTAGAGGTCCCCATCAAGGAGTTCATAGAATATACATAATTCTAAATCAACGAAATTGGACAATAACCCATAATCTTCGCATGAGATTGCCAACCAAACCCTTTTTAGGTTTAATATCAGTTCTCATAACTGAATTTATATCTTACTTATTAGTATCGAGATATAGTGATTAAGAATCCAATTAAACATTGTCTTGACTTAGACTTAAGACTAGGAAGTAATAATTTATTCAGCTTGTTTAGCTTCCTGCTCAGGTATATTTTAACCCTAACTTCCAGAAAGACAGTGATCTAAATTCCAATATTCGCTTTAGACTAGAACATACTAGAACTACTAAACAATCATAAGTATTCAGTCACATTATTCTTGCAAGCTTACATTGATAATCACAAAAGTCTCCAAATTATACAATAATAACAATGCTCTTCAAGATCATTTGAACCGAAGAAGGTCAAACTATCAAGATATAGAATACAAACACATAAGTAACAAATATCTCTTTTCATTCCCTTCAAGCTAATAAAATACATTTTATGCATTCAACATATTTGATACAATACTCATCAGAAAAAGAACATCTTTCCTCACATATAGTACATTGTAAGAATCAAGCTGTAATTCATCATAAAACCAAATTAAACAATCTGAACATCCTATCAGATCTGCATGCTTTTACCACTTACGGCAACCATCTGCAAAAATTGTCAACATGGGTCAGTTCGATGAACTGAGCATGATAAGCACTAACTCTTAAAACAATTGCAATCCATCAATTGTTTTCATTAAACACCCTGTTTAAATGAAATCAATTCACCAAATATGTAAACATATTTCAGATTATGCTCTTGTAATACAATAATGATTACAAATATGTAACTCATATTATCGTTACTAAATAGTCCTAGATACTTTCTAATATTTCATCAAAAATATTAGAGATCAAGAAGACAAATGTATCCAAAACAACTATCCATCTGAATCCCAAGGACAGCAAACATCAGACAGACGTATTACATTCAACATAATAAAAGGAAAATATCATAACCATTCATGATTCCATAAGTATGTTAAACACAATTCCAACAGTTAGATAAAAAATATATCAACATATACTTTACAACAAGAAGAGAAAGAAAATGAAGTCATTCATATTTCCCTTCAAAACAAGCTCATGACTGTACCGTCTCCTCAAGAGTAAAGCATTCACCTTATACAGCATACGAATAAGTCAGTCAAACAACCAGAAGCATCACAGTCATAATTTTAAATCGAATTACAACAAGGCTTTACGGCCCGAATTCAAAATCAAGAAACCCACTATTGCAGTCAGCAGTAGACTACATTGCCTTAGGCAATTGGATGTTTCCCAAGATTAATGCCAATTTATCATATAACTCCGAACATAACTCAGTCCATATCAGACAGCGAGTGAATGGAACAAGAATATAGCAAATGCTATTCTTACCTTGGCGCAGCAAGGCTACAGTATGATATTCAGCTCTTTAGTTCAGTCAAGCTCACGAGATAGATATTCATGCTAATATCTCAAGACGTAATCATGTTCAAACACAAGAACAATTACAAGTTACTGAGTCGAAACTCACATCAACAATTCAGTTCAATTTATGAATCCCTACTGTAAAACACAGCAAGGAAAAAGGCATCGAGAATCAAGCCTGATTTCATACAACATAACATGGGCTCCAACAGTGTCAATGAATTCAACCAATACTTATATTAAAGTTTTCTAAATCAAGTTGAATTCATATGATAACAAATCAAGAATACTAAAAGTACTCACAATCAAGAACTCCTACTGAGTCATGTTACAACATAAATTACTTATTCATATGTGCATCTCCACCGATAGTTTATAACATTTAGTATTCATATAACAACATGTCATGTTCACAACCCAGCTTTCAATGAAATTAAAAATACTAGACACCTTTCAAGGACTCTTCACTGAGTTAGTATCGAACAAAATCATACAGTCCTAATTCACAGATAGTAGTAACACTAGTCTATATCAAGGATTCCAACTGATTCCTAAGCAATAATAACCACAATACATTTTTTAGAGGATAATATCGCCTCCGTGCCAATTAATGGCAAAGATTCTTACCCATGTGGTATCAGGCAAAATTTTACAGAAGTAGAAATACAAGTTTTATCCAATTCAAGAATTCCAACTATACCCTTACATACAGTATTCACGATTGAACTTCTTACACAGTAGAAACGCAAACCTTTCCAGGACTAAAAAAGGACATCCAACCCGAGTAGTGTACCAATTAAATTTCTTGCTAACACGAAAAACTGTATTCATAACAAGATTCCCACCATATCCAAAATCATACAGTATTCCACGTTACTTCTACAGAAGCCGATATACAAAATCAAATATACCAGTATTCAGGATACCATGACTTCCAATAATGATAAATATTCAACAATGGTTCAGGCTTATACAGAAGCATTTAAAGGACTCCACAAGTAGTCCAACTTGAGCCCATACAATAATATTCGCTCTAAGCTGTACACTGTCAACGGAAAACATAATTATGCATCCCGTAGTTGCAAATAAGGGATGGAAAAGTACAACTTCTATCAAAAACTTGAAGTCAAAATACTGTAAACACTCAAGTTATCCGGGATTCCAAACCTAGGATGCATTAACAGTACTTCTTCAGAAAACCCAACATAAGTTCTTTTCAAGAGTTCAACAGCATCACTAACGTATATTACCACGACAGAACATTACAAAGAAGTCGAAATATACATGAACATTCAAACAAAAATCCAACAGTATCCTTTTCAACAAGTGATCGACAGCAAGGTATCGACTGTCAATGGCCTGAACCCATCAAGGAAACAATTCATGGGCTCCCACAGAACAGGTTTCGTGTACTTCTCCTTGCAAGCATTTCTTCAAATCTAACCGAAATGCAAAACACAAGGAAGATAGTGCAACAGTTCGAAACACAATACACACCCGTCAAGGGTTCTCTAATTGAAAAATCCGAGCCAGTAAGAAGATACAGCAAAAATCAATTCAAGATCTACCATAGAAACCAACTAAACCCAAAAATCATTTGAACAGATTTGTTCTAATGAAATCATTTGAAAGAAAGCAAGATTTTTAAAGGTTAGGGCCTAACATGCCTGGTTATTTGCTTAAAAATCCGAAGAAGACCATTGAAAGAGCTTGAGCCTTCTCCTCTTTTTCCACGTTAGATTCAACAACAATAATTTGTTATTTCCATACCTTATAAACTTTCCTTGACAGAGAAAAGAGCTAGTTATGCTCATTTTTGCCATGCAACACCAAGTAGACTGGTGCGAAGAACCAGTGATCAAACAGAGGGAAAACTGGAGCACATGAAAAACCAAACAAACTACCAGTTTTCCATTTTGCATGCCTTCCCGAAAAACCTGAGCTCGAAGACCGAGTTCATTAATTGCATTTACTCCAAATTTCCCACTCAATCTCATTGCCACCCGACCGCCATAGTTGGCGATGGATAAAAAACAATTCAAAGACCATTTCTAACTTTGGCGACTCTGCCACGTCGGCACTTGCTAGCCATTTAAAACTTCCACCATATACCTATCCTTCATGCTTATCCATCCCATTTAATGCCATAGAAACTACCGCCCATGGCTCGCACCCCTTCATAGGTCCCCTTTCCATCCTTGTTCATTAGTTAGGTTAGTAACATAGGTTAGGATTTAAGATAATACTTAGTCTAACCTCCATAGCATGTAGGTTACTAACTTAGAACATTTATCACTTATAGCTTAGGCCTAGGTTAGATTAACACTAATCTAACCCATAGATTATAGTTTAGGTTTAGGTTACTAATCTTAATAAATCTAGTTTAGGTCTAACATTTAGAATGTTCAGAATAAGAACCTACAAACATACATTCACGAAAAGGATTCACTCCTGAACTAGCCAATAGGCTAGTTGAATAAATGTATCTGAATTTATTACCTGGCCCACGATCTGAGACCTTCCTGATATTACGATATCAGGAACCAATTCATTTAACACGATCAGTCTGAGTTAGACTCCGAAATAGCTTATTCAATGCATTCAGACCTTGCAACCTGCGTAAGGTCTATAATTTTTGTTCATCTCGAATAAACTTAAAGCATCTCTTGGATCAATGTCCACTGATCCTAGGCTGGGTCTTATAGATGGATAACTCCATAATTCATTCTGAGATCAGATTAAACTCAGGTGCAAAAATGAAAGAAATAAAAGAGTCTAATCATATTCCGACTCAGTCAAAGATCTTCAATCTGCAAAGAAGATACAGTACATATCAAGCATGACTTCACAATCAAAGTAACACATCCTTTTATAGAAGAAATCATATATCAACACTTGAATGCTCAGGAGAAAGTAACAACAGTTCAGGGTGTTACATGCTTCCCTCCTAAAAATATTCATCGTCCCGATGAATTACATATTAAATTAACCTCCAGGTCAATCAATTTATTAGTTCACAAAACACTGTGATTACTTCCATACTTAAATAGTTCCAGAAATCAATGTCACAACACATTTTATTCAACCTGAATAAGTCTTTCCTTAATCTGGCTTTCATATAATACTTAAAAACAGATAAGTTCATAAAAGTATATGTTTTGTCAACAGTTTTCATTCTGTTGCAAAAAGAGAAAGGAAAAAGCAATTTTCATCTCTTCCAGGTTTTCCCAAGTTGCACTTTCTTCGCTAAATTGGTCCCACTGGACCTTACATTGCTGTATTTCACGATTTCTTAAATGCAATTGGCGAGTTTCCAGCACTCGTGTGGGTTTAACCATGATTATTCCTAGGTCTTGGACCTGCAAGGAATTCCAATTTAAAACATGTGACAGATCTGAAACGTATTTCTTAAGCAAAGAAATATGGAAAACATCATGCATGCGAGATAAAGCAGGTGGTAATGCTAATCGATAAGCTACAGGATTGATTATTTCGACAATTTCGAAAGGTCCCACGAATCGAGGTGACAACTTGGCAGCCTTGCCAAAAGTTATAGAAACTCTTTCTGGGTTTAACACGAAGAAAACCTTCTCACCAAGCTCAAACCTTCGATCAACCCGCTTAAGGTCAGCATAGCTCTTCTGTCTATCCGCTGCTTCCTTTAATCGTTCACGAATCAGCTTAACTTGTTGTTCCATTTCTGTGAGAATCTCTAGTCCAATTACCACTCTATCCTCAACACTATCCCAACTAACAGGAGTTCTGCACTTTCTTCCATAAAGTGCTTCAAATGGTGCCATTTTAAGAGATGAGTGATAAGTGTTGTTGTATGCGAACTCAACTAATGGAAGATACTCTTCCCATTTATACTGTTGATCCATGCAATACATTCGCAACATGTCCTCCAACACTTGATTTACCCTCTCAGTTTGCCCATCCATTTCTGGATGATATGCAGAACTGAAGTTTAGTTTCGTTCCAAGAGATGTATTAAGCGTTTTCCAAAAACCTTGATGTCATTCTAGGATCCCTGTCAGATATAATCAATTCTGGTACACCATGCAATCTGAAAATTTCGTGTACGAATCTTTTGGCCAGCACTGGTGAATCATCCTTTAGATTTCCAGTGATGAAATGAGCTACCTTAGTCATTTTATCTACAGCTACCAAGATAACATCATGTTTATTCCTGGACATGGGTAATCCTTGTACAAAATCCATGGTTATTACTTGCCATTTGTACTGCGGTATGCTATGAGGATATAACAGTCCAGCATGGTGCATATGTTCTGCCTTAACCCACTGACATCCAAACAATGAGTCACAAAATTAATGAAATCCTTTTTCATACCTTTCTAAAAGTATTGTTGTTTCAGATCAGCAAGCATTTTTGTGATACCTGGGTGTCCAGAGAAAGGTGAATTATGAAATTCAACTAACAACTTCTTTCTTAAATCATTCAGCATAGGTACATATACCCTGTTTTCATAACGCAAGATTCCTTCATTATCAAAATGAAAACCTTTATACCTTTCATCATTAGGTTCTGCAGCAAGCGCTGCTTTTACTTGCTGAAAATATGCATCTGATTCTGAGGCACTTTTTACCTCGTCCTTAAACTGAGTTCTTAATGTTATAAGAGCAGAAATGTGCCTCCTACGACTTAGAGCATCAGCTACTCTATTCTCCTTCCCTTTGATATAGCTAATATCAAAATCATATTGTGATAAAAATTCTAACCACCTTCTTTGTCTGGCATTCAGATTAGGCTGAGTAAAAATATATTTCAGTCCTAAGTGATCAGTTTTCAACTCAAAAGGTTTCCCAAGTAAATAGTGTCTCCAGACTTGAAGTGTATGAACAATGGCAATAAGCTCCAAATCATGAGGAGCATAATTCAGCTCATGTAACTTAAGTTTTCTAATTTCATATGCTATGACTTGATCATTTTGTAACAAAACACCTCCAAGGCCTTCCCCAGAAGCATCCGTTACAACAGTAAAACTCCCATTAGGGTCTGGTACAAGCTAATATAGGTGCAAAAGTCAACTGGTCTTTCAGACTTTTGAAAGCCGCTTCGCACTTATCATTCCATATGAATTTCTTATCCTTCTTCTACAATGAAGTTATTGGTGCAGCTACTTTAGAAAAATCCTTAACAAATTTTCTATAGTAACCAGCAAGACCCATGAAGCTTCTTACTTCGTGCACATTCTTTGGTGCAGGCCACTCAGTTATTGCCACTATTTTTGAAGGATCTACAGCAATTCCTTCTTTACTTATGACATGACCCAAATAGTGAACTTCTGAATCAAAGAAAGAACATTTGGATAACTTACCATACAACTTTCTTTTTCTCAAAATTCCGAAAACTATCTTTAAATGCTCATTGTGCTCCTCAACGCTTTTAGAATAAATGAGAATATCGTCCAAGAATACAAGTACAAACTTGTCCAGATATTCTTGAAAAATATTGTTCATTAAATTCATAAAGGTTGCGGGTGCATTAGTTAATCCAAAGGGTAGAACCGTGAATTCATAATGTCCATACCTTGTTCGGAAAGCTGTTTTATGAATATCTTCTTCTCTAATCCTTAACTGATGATAACCAGATCGAAGATCTATCTTAGAATAAACCGCTGCTCCACGCATCTGATCAAATAGATCATCGATCCTAGGAAGGGGATATTTGTTCTTGATTGTTGCTTTGTTCAACATCCGATAATCAATACACAGCCTCAGTGTTCCATCCTTCTTTTTCACAAATATTACAGGTGCTCCCCAAGGTGAAACACTTGGTCTAATCAAACCTTTAGACAAAAGTTCTTGCAACTGTGCCTTAAGCTCGACTAACTCTGTAGTAGTCATCCTATAAGGCACTTTGGAAATAGGTTCCATTCCTGGTTTGATTTCGATGGTGAAGTCAAACTCTCTCTTGGGTGGTAACCCTGGTAATTCCTCAGGAAAAACATCCCTGAAACTATTGTAGCAGAGGAAATCATTGTTCCATGAAATCACCTTCTTCTTCTGATGATTCAGATATCTTTACCGCATAAAGGGTACATCCTTTATTTTTAGCCTTTTTAAGCTGCATAGCTGACAGTTTTCTAACTGAAATTTCCCGTTTAACCCCTTGAATCTCTGCTGTTTCCAGCTGATCATATAAACATTTTATCGTTCTTTTCATAGCAATCTACTTTTGCTTTATGGTCAGCTAACCAATTGACACCGATGACAATGTCATACGATCCCAAAGGTGCAACATAGAGGTCAACTTCTATGGAGAAAGTTAGGTAAGTCAAGGACTGCCCCAAAAAGACACATACTCACTGTATGAACAGAGCTTATTACCATACTGTAGCAGTCCAAGATTTATCCATTTTTCCAGCCTTTCTTTTAAGTTTAGAAGCAGTTTATTAGATATAAAACATTTAGTAGCTCCTGTATCAAAACGAATAGTGACAGGTATGCTGAATAACTTACCCAGAACTTCTATAGGTGTCACTTGCTTTTCAGCTTGCTTGTCTACTACTGCAGCATGTATCTTATGCTTGTTGATTACGATCATCCTTCTTCAAAGGACACTGATTTGCGTAAGTGATCTTTTCCACAATTGTAGCAACCTCCTACAGGTCCCTTTTTAGGCTCAAACATTATTTGGGCCTCCATTCTTGTAATTGTCACGCTGTCCTCCATAGGACTTCTGCCCATTAGTTATAATTTTTAGCAAAATTATCCTTTACGTTTCCAGCCAGGCTTATTTACTGCTGCTTTCTTATTATTATCAGCCTGGAAACTTACTCTAACTTTCCAAACTTTTTCCATGGTCCCTTTTCTGGGTGCAAGTTTAGGTTGAAGAAGGGTTTGCAGTCTTCTTCCGCAACTTCCTCCTTATGAGCCAGAAATAGCCTTTAATTTCTGTTCTTGACACTTATGGCTTTTTCAACAACTCCTTCCATAGTGGTTGGAATGTGAACATCGACCTCTCCTCCTATCACTGGATTCAATCCCATGATGAATTTCCGTATCCTGAACTTCTCGTCAGTTTGATACTGCGGTATATACTTGAGGAGTTTTGTAAACTGCTCCCATTATTAAGTTACCGTTAGCTTCCCTTGAGCTAAGTTCTTAGAATTCTGTCATTTTCTGATCATAGAAAAGTTGTGGCAGCCAACATTGCCTAAAATCACCCTTAAATTGATCCCAAGTAACCAATTCTTGATTGCCACTTTGTTCAACATCCGATAATCAATACACAGCCTAAGTGTTCCATCCTTCTTTTTCACAAATATCACAGGCACACCCCAAGGTGAAACACTTGGTCTAATCAAACCTTTTGTACAAAATTTCTTGCAACTGTGCCTTAAGCTCGACTAACTCTGTAGTAGTCATCCGATAAGGTGCTTTGGAAATAGGTTCAGTTCCTGGTTTGATTTCGATGGTGAAGTCAAATTCTCTCTTGGGTGGTAACCCTGGTAATTCCTCAGGAAAAACATCCCTGAAACTTTGTAGCAGAGGAAATCGTTTCATGGAATCATCATCTTCTTCTGAAGATTCAGATATCTTTACTGCATAAAGGGTACATCCTTTGTTTTTAGCCTTTTTAAGTTGTATAGCTGACAGTTTTCTAACTGAAATTTCCCGTTTCACACCTTGAATCTCTGCTGTTTCCAGCTGATCATCCAAACATTTTATGTTCTTTTCATAGCAATCTACCTTTGCTTTATGGTCAGCTAACCAATTAACACCGATGATAATGTCATACGATCCTAAAGGTGTAACATAGAGGTCAACTTCCGTGGAGAAATTAGGTAAGTCAAGGATTGCCCCAAAAAGACACATACTCACTGTATGAACAGAGTTATTACCATAACTGTACAGTCCAAGATTTATCCATTTTTCCAGCTTTTCTTTTAAGTTTAGAAGCAAGTTTAATAGAAATAAAACATTCAGTAGCTCCTGTATCAAAAAGAATAGTGACAGGTATGCCAAATAACTTACTCGGAACTTCTATAGGTGTCACTTGCTTTTCAGCTTGCTTGTCTGCTACTGCACCATGTATCTTATGCTACTGATTCCGATCATCCTTCTTCAAAGGGCACTGATTTGCGTAGTGGTCTTTGCCACAATTGTAGCAGCCTCCTACAGGTCCCTTTTTAGGCTCATAATTACCTCTAGCCTTGTAATTGTCACATTTTCCTCCATAGGGCTTCTGCCCATTGTTATAATTTTTAGCAAAATTATCCCTTACGTTTCCAGCAGGCTTATTTACTACTGCTTTCTTACTGTTATCACCTGGAAACTTACTCTTGTTTCCAAACTTTTTCCATGGTCCTTTTTGGGTGCAAGAGAGGTTGAAGAAGGATTTGCAGTCTTCTTCCGCACTTCCTCTTTATGAGCAGAAATAGCCTTTAATTTCTCTTCTTGCCTTATGGCCTTTTCAACAACTCCTTCCATAGTGGTTGGACTATGAACATCGACCTCTCCTCCTATCACGGGATTCAATCCCATGATGAATTTCCGTATTCTGAACTTCTTTTCAGTTTGATACTTGTTGTCCACTAAAAATTCCCCGCTCTGATAAAAGTAAAAATCGTCCAAAATTTTGAGTTTAAGTGTCTTTTCTGTCGAGCTGGTGGTGTGAAAAAGGCCGTGGAATTGAGAAAATCTATGTTTTGGGTCATTTTGTAAGTATTTTGGGCTTGTCGGAACTTTTTGTCCCAACTGAATCCCAAGTTCAAACGGGTCTTGATTGTTGCTCCGTTCGGCTGAACATCCCCGATAATCCCATACACAGGCCCGTCGGAAGTTTTCTGTCCTTCAAGTTCCCAAATACTCAAAGTGTGCTCCCCGATCGTGAAACATTCGCCTGAACCAAATCCTTTAGACATAAGTTCTTGCAATTGTCCCTTATAGAATTGTGCTAACTCTGTTCCATTTTCGGCCGATTCGCGATATCGGTCCTTCGGAAATAGGTCTGTCCCAACTGTCCCGATTTCCAAATGTGAAGTCTATGTTCCCTCGATGGGTCGTAACCCTGGTAATTCTTCAGAAAAACATCCCAAGTGAAACTTTCCGTAACAAAGGAAATCGTTTCATGGAATCACCATCTTCTTCTGAAAATTTAGATATCTTTACTGCATAAAGGGTACATCCTTTATTTTTAGCCTTTTTAAGTGCATACTGACATTTTCTAACTGAAATTTCCCGTTTAACCCCTTGAATCTCTACTATTTCCATCTAATCATCTCAACATTTTATGTTCTTTTCATAGCAGTCTACTTTTTCTTTATGGTCAGCTAACCAATTGACACCGATGACAATGTCATAGATCCCAAAGGTGTAACATAGAGGTTAACTTCCGGCTGGAGAAATTAGGTAAGTCAAGGACTGCCCCAAAAAGACACATACTCACTGTATGAACAGAGTTATTACCATACTATACAGTCCAAGATTTATCCATTTTTCCAAGATTTAAATTCTTAAGTTTAGAAGCAAGTTTAGCTAGAAATGGAAAAATTCAGTAGCTCCTGTATCAAAAAGAATAGTGACAAGTATGCCAAATAACTTACCCTTGAACTTCTATAGGTGTCACTTGCTTTTCAGCTTGCTTGTCTACTACTGCAGCATGTATCTTATGCTGCTTGATTACGATCATCCTTCTTCAAAGGGTAACTGATTGTGCTATAGTGGTCTTTTCCACGCCATTCACAGCAGCCTCCTACAGGTCCCTTTTTAAGTGCTCAAAATTACCTCCATTCTTGTAATTAATCACGTTGTCCTGTGTTTTCATAATTTCGGGATCATTCTTTCCATTGTTATAATTTTTTTCAAAAATTATCCCTTACATTTCCAGCAGGAACTTATTTGCTACTGCTTTCTTAATCTGAAGAAGGTTATCCCCTGGAAACTTACTTCTGTTTCCAAACTTTTTCCATGGTCCCTTTTTGGGTGCAAGTGAAGTTGAAGAAGGGTTTGCAATCTTCTTCTCGCACTTCCTCTTTATGAGCAGAAATAGCCTTTAATTTCTGTTCTTGATCCTTATGGCCTTTTCAACAACTCCTTCCATAGTGGTTGGTAAATAAGTTCTTTGAACATCGACCTCTCCCCTATCACGGGATTCAATCCCATGATGAATTTTCATATTCTTAAACTTCTCGTCATTTTGATACTGTGGTACATACTTGAGGAGTTTTCGTAAACCGCTCCCAGATATTCAGTTACCATTAGCTTCCCTTGAGCTAAGTTGTGGAATTCTGTCATTTTCTGATCATAGAAAAGTTGTGGCAGCCAACGTTGCCTAAAATAGCCTTTAAATTGATCCCAAGTAATATTGGTCTCATCAATATTTAGTTCAGCTTTACGGCTATCCCACCATGAAGATGCTTTGTGGGAAAGCTGATAGGCTCCCCAAATAGCTTTGGTTTCCTCTGAGAAGTTTCTTATTGCAAAGTACTTCTCCATTTGGCTGAGCCAGTTCTCAGCTCCATCTCCTAATGTGGTGCCATCATACTTAGGTGGGCTTATCCTTTTTATATCATTAGTGAGTTCTGCTGCCAACCTGGCCTTTTTATTTTCTGGTTGGACAGGTGCATTTCTAGCATTAACATCAACACCCATATCGGGGTTGTCCTCAGGAGGTTGCTGATTGTTATTACCAGCTTCTTCATCCTCCTCATTTCCCATCACCTGTTGTTCAAGTACAGCTAAACGATCTCTTGTGTCCAACAGGGCAGCAAGGATCTCATCAAGTTTTTGGGTTGTTGCCGCCCCTCCTTCAGGTGGAGCATTATTCGCAACGTTCCCCCTTGTTCTAACCATTTTCTGTTACAAGAAAATTCAGGTTTTCATCAGATTATGGACACAATAGGCCCAAGAGCTGCAACCTTCCGCTCTGATACCAAGATGTAACATCCTCATTTTATACATTAGAACAAGTCAATTTTTTATTTTTTTTGATAAATGCTTCCTGGTTCTAAATACATAATTTAGAACTCACAAATCAAATAACCATTCATATAACAGATAACCATATGCAGATGTAATGACTCGGAGTACCTCCGATCTATTCATTCCATGACTCGGTAATCTACCGATCTATTCATGAGTAATAAGAGTTGGCGTTTTTATTTAACACATCACTCTTGCGGTTCTCTTCCCTATTCTGGGATTCAGAATGCTCTGTCTAAGGAACCTATCTGAATAATTGTTACCATTATTCATCGGCATCTCATCCCTTAGACTAGGTGACTTAGGACAACGCAATCAGCAGCTTGCGATACTTTGGCCAAAGATTTGAAACATACTGCTTATGTCTCGTATTCCTTAACAACATACTCATCAATCTGGAATACGTCCTTCACCCCATTCTTATGTTATGTAGAATGTCTTATACTGACTTCTGTCAGTCCCTCCTTTCCCCAAGTTATTCACTTGGGAACGGATTAGTAAGGTGACAACATTATATGGATGCTCCTCGAGGACTAGGGATAAGATGACATACTGGGTCAACCCTAGTTAAACCAGTGTGTCAAGATACCCTGAATCTCCTAAGCAGCCTTATAACGTGACCACATTCCTAATCGGTCCCAGAGTAAGTTGTTCGTTAACGGTGTAAATCTTAACGATCAATGCAAAGGGTGTCGTCATAAGTCACCTGCATTGTTGTATCTTCGAGAAGATCCTAATCTTCTCGAAGGTACAACCCTGCAGTTGACTTGTGCCGTCAACCTTTAAATCCGCCTCGAAAAGATCTACTTACCGATAAGTGTTACACACGTTGAGTTAAATTATATTAAAAGACGTTCCCCTAAGGTTAGCCTTTCCCGATCCCTGGATTCCTCATCGTAGAATTACCTTTCTCAATCCCTGGGTTCCTCACCTTAGAATGACCTTTCTTAATAAAACCCATTACCCAAGAGAAGTTATTAAGACTAAGGTCCCATCAAGGAGTTCATAGAATATACATAATTCTAAATCAACGAAATTGGACAATAACTCATAAACTTCACATGAGATTGCCAACAAAACCCCTTTTTGGTTTATTTCAGTTCTCATAACTGAATTTATATCTTACTTATAAGTATCGAGATATAGTGATTAAGATTCCAATTACACATTGTCCTGGTTTAATCAAGACTAGGAATTAATAATTTAATTCAGCTTGTTTAGCGTTCCTGCTTAGGTTTATTTTAACCCTAGTTTCCAGTAAGACAGTGATCTATATTTCAATTTAGCTTTAGATAGAACACACTAGAATCGCTAAACAATCATAAGTATTCAGTCACATATTCTTGCAAGTCTTACATTGATAATCACAAAAGTCTCCAAATTATACAATAATAACAATGCTCTCAAGATATTTGAACCGAAGAAGGTCAAACTATCAAGATAAGAATACAAACACATAAGTAACAAATATCAATTTCCATTCCTTTCAAAATAATCAAATACATTTTATGCATTCAGCATACTTGATACAATACTCAACAGAAAAAGAACATCTTTCCTCGTATAGTACATTTAGAGAATCAAGCTGTAATTCATCATAAACCAAATTAAACAATCTGAACATCCTATCAGATCTGCGTGCTTTTACCACTTACGGCAACCATCTGCAAAAATTGTCAACATGGGTCAGTTCGATGAACTGAGCATGATAAGCACTAACTCTTAAAACAATTGCAATCCATCAATTGTTTTCATTAAACACCCTGTTTAAATGAGATCAATTCACCAAACAAGTAAACATATATCAGACTATGCTTTTGTAATACAACAAATGACTATTCACGCATAACTCATATTATAGTTACTAAATAGTCCTAGATACCTTCAAATATTTCATCAAAACGTTAGGGACCAAGAAGACAAATTATCTAAATCAACTATCCATATGAATCCCAAGGAAAAATCAGCAACATCAGACGGACTATTTCATTTCAACATAATAAAAGGAATAATCATAACGAATTCATGATTCCATCAGTATGTTAAAAACAATTCCAAAAGTTAGATAAAAATATATCAACATATACTTTATAACAGAAGAGAAAACAAAACGAGTCATTCATATTTCCCTTCAAAACAAGCTCATGACTGTACCATCTCTTCAAGAGTAAAGCATTCACCTTATACACATGTGAATAAATCAGACGAGACCACCAGAAGCATCACAGTTTAGTTTTAAATTAAATTAAACAACTTCCTGTAGCTTACTAGCGGTATCTCGCGCCAAAGCAGTGATTAATAATCTATCATATAGACTCCACATAACCTTCCATACAAAGTGACAAACAAGAAAATATTCAATGTCATCACTTTCGAGGTACAGTTAACAACTCTATAGTTCAGTCAAGCTCACGACTGGATATTCATGCTAATAGAAGACGTAATCATGATCAAACACAAGAACAATTCTACTGAGTCAAAACTGACATCAACATTCAGTTCAATTTAGTCCCTACTAAAACACAGCAAGGACAAAGATCGAGAATCGAGCCAACATACAACATAACATGGGCTCCAACAGTGCCAAGTTCAACCAATACTTATGTTAAAGTTTTCAAATCAAGTTGAATTCATATGATAACAAGTCAAGAATTCTAAAAGTACTCACAGTAGGAACTCCTACAGATGTTACATCTTGCTATCAGAGCTGAAGGTTGCAGCTCTTGGCCCTATTGTGTCCATAATCTGATAAGAACCTGAATTTTCTTGTAACAGAAAATGGTTAGAACAAGGGGGAACGTTGTGAATAATGCTCCACCTGAAGGAGAGGTGGCAACAACCCAAAAACTTGATGATATCCTTGCTGCCCTGTTGGACACAAGAGATCGTTTAGCTATACTTGAACAGCAGGTGATGGGAAATGAGGAGGATGATGAAGCTAGTAATAACAATCAGGAACCTCCTGAAGACAACCCTGATATGGGTTTTGATGTTAATGCTAGAAATGCACCTGTCCAACCAGAAAAGAAAAAGGCTAGGTTGGCAGCAGAACTCACTAATGATATAGAAAGGATAATCCCACCTAAATATGATGGCACCACATTAGGAGATGGAGCTAAGAACTGGCTCAGTGAAATGGAGAAGTACTTTACAATAAGAAACTTCTCGGAGGAAACCAAAGCTATTTGGGGAGCCTATCAGCTTTCCCATGAAGCATCTTCATGGTGGGATAGCTGTAAAGTTGAACTAAATATTGATGAGACCAATATTACTTGGGATCAATTTAAAGGCTATTTTAGGCAACGTTGGCTGCCACAACTTTTCTATGATCAGAAAATGACAGAATTCCAGAACTTAGCCCAAGGGAAGCTAACGGTAACTGAATAATGGGAGCGGTTTACAAAACTCCTCAAGTATGTACCACAGTATCAAACTGACGAGAAGTTCAGAATACGAAAATTCATCATGGGATTGAATCCCGTGATAGGGGGAGAGGTTGATGTTCACAGTCCAACCACTATGGAAGGAGTTGTTGAAAAGGCCATAAGACAAGAATAGAAATTAAAGGCTATTTTTACTCATAAAGAGGAAGTGCGGAAGAAGACTGCAAACCCTTCTTCAACCTCTCTTGCACCCAAAAAGGGACCATGGAAAAAGTTTGGAAACAAAAGTAAGTTTCCAGGGAATAATAGTAAGAAAGCAGTAGCAAATAAGCCTGCTGGAAATGTAAGGGATAATTTTTCCAAGAATTATAACAATGGGCAGAAGCCCTATGGAGGCAAACGTGATAATTACAAGGCTAGAGGAAATTTTGAAACTAAAAAGGGACCTGTAGGAGGCTGCTACAATTGTGGCAAAGACCACTACACAAATCAGTGCCCTTTGAAGAAGGATGATCGTAATCAGCAGCAACATGCTACAGTAATAGACAAGCAAGCGGAAAAGCAAGTGACACCTATAGAAGTTCTGGGTAAGTTATTTGGCATACCTGTCACTATTCTTTTTGATACAAGAGCTACTGAATATTTTATTTCTAATAAACTTGCTTCTAAACTTAAGAGAAAAGCTGGAAAAATGGATAAATCTTAGACTGTACAGTATGGTAATAACTCTGTTCATACAGTGAGTATGTGTCTTTTTGGGGCAGTCCTTGACTTACCTAATTTCTCTACGGAAGTTGACCTCTATGTTACACCTTTGGGATCGTATGACATTGTCATCGGTGTCAATTGGTTAGCTGACCATAAAGAAAAAGTAGACTGCTATGAAAAGAACATAAAATGTTTAGATGATCAGCTGGAAACAACAGAGATTCAAGGGGTTAAACGGGAAATTTCAGTTAGAAAATTTTCAGCTATGCAGCTTAAAAAGGCTAAAAATAAAGGATGTACCCTTTATGTAGTAAAGATATCTGAATTTTCAGAAGAAGATGGTGATTCCATGAAATGATTTCCTCTGTTACAAAGTTTCAGGGATTTTTTTCCAAAATAATTACTAGGGTTACCACCCAAGAGGGAATTTGACTTCACCATCGAAATCAAACCAGGAACAGAACCTATTTCCAAAGCACCGTATCAGATGACTACTACAGAGTTAGTCGAGCTTAAGGCACAATTGCAATAACTTTTGTCTAAAGGTTTGATTAGACCAAGTGTTTCACCATGGGGAGCGCCCATAATATTTGTGAAAAAGAAGGATGGAACACTTAGGCTATGTATTGATTATCGGATGTTGAACAAAGCAACAATCAAGAACAGATACCCACTTCCAAGGATCGACGATCTATTTGATCAGATGCGTGGGGCAGCGGTTTATTCTAAGATAGATCTTCGATCTGGTTATCATCAGTTAAGGATTAGAGAAGAAGATATTCATAAAACAGCTTTCCGAACAAGGTACAGACATTATGAATTCATGGTTCTACCCTTTGGATTAACTAATGCACCCGCAGCCTTTATGAACTTAATGAAAAATATCTTTCAAGAATATTTGGACAAGTTTGTACTGGTATTCTTGGATAGAAATTATAGGAATGGATGGTTACCCAAAGGCTGTCCCACAAGATGTCAGAAATAGATTACCAAAACTCCAAGGTAACAATGCAATAACTGGTGATCAGCATCTCAATATTTTTTTTAACATGATGGAATATTTTGAGATAGAGTTTGAAGATGTGTATATTAAATTGTTCATTCATACACTAGAAGAGGATGCTAGGGATTGGTACAAGGCTCTACCTGATAATTCGATTGATTCTTGGATTGAGATGAAGAATGTATTTGGGTTACAATATGGTAATAAGACTGATCCTAGATTTCTCTTATCTGAGTTTGAGAATATCAAGAAGAGCCCCGATGAATCATTCCATGACTTTAACACAAGGTTTAACAAAACTTTGAGAAGGCTTCTTGTTAGTCTGAGGCCTTGTGATGAGTTTTATTTAATCAAATATGTAGATGCATTTGATAAAAAGGTAGCCTATTAGCTAAGAGACAAGAACCCTACCAATCTAAGACAAGCTTTCACCATGGCACTTAAAATTGAAAACAATATCAAAGCAATTGGGAAACATCTCAAGAGATATGGTGTAAAGTTGATAAACCCTGAAAAATCTCAAGCTAGCAAGGGTACTGATTTAGAGAAGGATGTGAAAATTTTGACAGGGGTAGTCAAAGAAATCTCATATAAGTTGACAAGAGCTGAGAAAGGAATTGGGTAAACTTCACAAGGTTAGCCAAGATCACAAAACCATGACAAATTTTCCAATCATCCTAGAGTTGATCAAAGGGCAGATGATAAAAGAAAAGGACCCATGGGGTTTTCAAATAGACATCCTCAAGTACGTGAAAGAAGAGTGTTACCTGATCCCCTGACTTCTAGGGTTGCTGTAATTGAGGAAGTTACAGATAATGATTGGTGTGATAGGTATTTTTCACCCCATCCTCCATGTGAAGTGAACCAGAAAGATGGTGAAGTTAATAATGATCATGTTACTGATGATGATATATACATGATGGGTTGTTCTTCAAGTCCACAAGGAGGAACAACATCAAATAAAGTGATAAGTGCAAGGACAGCTGCAAATTTTTGGGATTGCATCAAATGGTAACAAGTATTTCTTCCCCCTCATACTCTTGAAGTTGATGTAGTGCAAGCTTTTGAAATTCCTAACAATGACTTTGAATATTTAAGAGATTTGATGATTAAGAAGTATGATGGTGGTATTCCTTTGGAGGAAGATAGAAAATTGTTGATGAATGTTGTTGTAGCTCAAGAGAAAGACTATAACACTAGAAACAAATTTGTTAAGGGAGTTGGGCCTCAAGTCAAACCTAAAACACCCTTTCTCAAAAGCATTCCCAAAGAAGCTCCTAGAAGAGAAGAACCTACAAAAAGCTCTATTTTCCCAAGAAAAAATTGTAGACCTCCTCATGCCCAAGCTGCCAAGAATCCATTGCCATCTAATGAATCTTCTTATCTCCCTTCTAATGTTGTTTTGGCAAAGAGTGTTCCCTATGACATAGCCAAATATTGAGCCAAATCAAAGTGAGTATTCCAATAATTGAGTTTCTTAGGATCCCTGAGCATAAGAAGAGATCATTTGAGTACTTGGGATTAAAGGAGGAGAAAACTACTTCGAGAAAAAATATAAATATTATTGAAACTCCTCCTTATATCATTGCAGACCTTAAAGCACCACCAGCAGTAGAGGATCTTGGAGAGACACCTGAGGTATATTTGGGGACATCCTTGGTTGATTCCCAATTGAATGGTGATCCATTCTTCACAACTTTGATCATAAATGATAGGCTAGTTCACAATTGTATGTTTGATTCCAGTGCATCATGTAATGTCATGCCTCTAGAATTCATGAATGAGTTGGATATTAAAGTGACAGCAGCCTATGGAAAATGTACTGCCATGGACTCAAGAGAAGTGTTGGTTGTTGGTTGTGTGAAGGGTTTGGTACTGCAGCTTGCATCTTATCCCAGGAGGAATTTAAAATTGGATGTTGTGATTGTTGATTGCACTGCCAAATGGGGTATGTTATTGTCAAGAAAGTGGGCTACAAGTGTTAGAGGGAGTGTCCAAATGGATATGTCATTTTCCACTATTCCCATTAAAGGAAGCCTTGTCAAGCTCTATGGAGAAAAGAAAATTTTGCATCTAATTGAGGACCTAAACAATGCTTCTTATGAAGTATTATTTGCTGATGTTGATGTTGATAACTTTATTGGTTTTGCTGATGGTAAAGAACACAAGATGGATCAATCAAAGTTCCTTGAATAGGTAAGTTCTCCTTAGACATTGCTATTTGATGGAGCTTGCTCCAAATTTGGAAATGGTGTTGGTATAATTCTTATTTCTCCTAGCTTGGAAGAGTTTTTTTTAATTCAAGCTTAATTTTGAATGTAGTAACAACATTGCTAAGTATGAAGCCTTGTTTTTGGGTCTGAGAATTGCATGGAACTATGGTGTCAAGGACATCATTGCAAAGGTATATTCAGAGCTAGTTTTAAAACAAATAAGAAAATTGTATGCTACAAAAAATCAATGGATGAAATAGTATAAACATGCATTTTGGGATCTAATTGAGATGTTTGATTCCTTCAATATTGTGCACCATGATAGAAGTTTCAATGTTGCTTCTAACAAGTTGGCAGTGATGGGTTAAAGATCTAGATATTGCACCATTTCACCTTATTGTGGGTACAATGTTGAAGTGTTAACTAGGCCAGCTGTCACTGACAACATCAAGCATGGGTAAGTGTTTAATGATGATGCTCAAGTGTAAAGGTTCCTATGAAATCAAGGTGAGTTTGTAGATCAGCATATTGATTGGGAACTAATGATGTATGTGACTGAAGGAAGAGAGACTTTGTTTGGAAAAGATATTATCCAATTGAAATCTAACACCATTCCTTAAGGTCTTGTTACTCTTGAGTCAAATTTTAGCAATGTTGACTACATCATCAATAGAAGCATATCTGCCTCAAGGGATGTGGAAGAGCATGACTTGGGAACAAAGGAAAAACCAAGGATAGTTTGGTTGGGCAGCATTTTAAGCAAGGAAGAAAAATAGTCCTATCTTCAATTGTTGAAACAATATCAAGATTGCCTTGCCTAGTCATATTTAGAGCTGAAAGCATATAGAGATGACTTGTTTCAACATGAGATCCCTCTTGACAAAAATGTCAAACCATTCAGACATAAGCAAATGAAAATTAATCCACTCCTCTCCATGAAAATGCAAGATGAATTGAAGAAATTGAAGGAGGGAGGGATCATTCAGCCCACGAGGTATTCATCTTGGGTTGCAAACCTTATGCCAGTCAGAAAGAATAATGGAGATATCTGACTTTGTGTAGACTTTAGAAATCTGAATAGAGATTCATTGAAAGACAATTATCCTTTTCCAAACATGGAGAACATGCTGCAGTTAGTGAATAGATCTGAATTGTTGTCCACCTTGGATGGTTTCTCTAGCTATAATCAGGTTGTTGTCAAGGATTTAGAAAGATTTAAAACTACATTTACCACTCCTTGGGGAACATATGTTTATGTGATAATTCCTTTTGGTCTCATGAATGCTGGAGCTACCTTCCAAAGAGCAATGGATGTTGCTTTTCCTGGTTATATAAATGACTTCATTACAGTTCATCAGGATGATGTGACTGTATTTTCAAGGAGTAGATAATATCACTTACAACATTTGGAAAGAATGTTGATCAGATGTAGAGAATTTGGAATCTCTCTCAATCCAAAGAAGTGTCACTTTTGGGGTGTAAAAGGCCAAGCTGCTTGGTCATATTATTTCAAAGGCTAGTGTTATGATTAACCCTGAGAGAATAGAAGCAATCAGCAAGGTGCCAATTCCAAGAATGAAGAAGGGCATCCAATCTTTCTTTGGGCAGATCAACTTCATTACAAGGTTTACGTCCAACTTTGTTGAGTTGACTCTTCCTATCACATGCATGTTATAGAAAGATCAAGTTATCAAGTGGGAGGAGGCTACTATTTAGGATTTTTAAGGAATCAAAGAGGCACTTAAACATGCACCTGTCTTGGAAGCCCTGAATTACAATAAGCCTTTCCAAATCTTCTCATTTTCTTCTGAAAACACTATTGCATATATTTTTCTCCAAAAGGATGAAGATGGGGCTGAGAGGCCTATTGCCTTCTTTAGCAAGGCTTTACAAGCTACTGAGTTAAAATATACAATCATGGAAAAACAAGCATTTGCCTTGGTGAAAAAAACAAAGGTTTTTAGGCCTTATATCTTAATTTCAAAAGTTGTTGCTTATGTTCCCCACACCATGGTAAAAGACATCTTATCAGAGATGGAGGTCTCAAGTAAAAGATGTAGATGGGTGAACAAATTGTAGGAGTATGATATGGACATCCAAACCACAAAGTTGGTAAGAGGTTTGGGTCTTGCTAAGCTCATGGCTGAGAACAACTTGCAGACTGTGGAAGTGAATGAAGTAGAGGAAGAAAGGGCAGATGTTCTTGGGAAATTGGTAAGTTCTGAGTGGTACAAGGATATAATCTCTTACCTCAAACACCTATGCTTTTATGATCATTTAAATAAAAATCAGAAAAGAGCCCTCAAGCTGGCTTCTCAAAAATACATCATCACTGACTTTAGGCTGGCTTGGAAGAACCCTGAAGGTGTCCTCTTAGAGTGTGTAACTGAAGATGAAGCTCCCAAAGTAGTTTCTAATTTCCATGGAGGATTTTGTGGAGGACACCTTGCTAGAAGGGTTACAGCACAAAAGGTTTTGAGATTTGGTTATCGGTGGTCTACTCTCTTCAAAGATGTAACCATGTTGATCAAAAAATGTGAAAGCTATCAGAATTTCTCTAGAAGAATGAAAACTACAGGCTCACTTCCTTTACAACCTGTATCAATTGAAGCTCCTTTCAAATAGTGGGAGATGGACTTCATTGGTGAGATTTCAGACCCTTCTAGTGCTGGACATAAATAGATCCTTGAAGCCATAGATTACTTCACCAAGTGGGTAGAGGTAACCCCCACCATGAAAGCAACACACCAAGTTTTTATGGACTTCTTGTTGAATGATATCATATGTAAATTTGGTGTGCCAGTCAAAATTGTGGCTTATAATGCCACGTGTTTTAGAGCCAAACCTTTGATGGTAATGTGCAAGGAGTATGGAACCAATCTAACTTATTCTTCAAACTATAACCCCCAAGGGAATGGACAAGCTAAGTCTAGCAATAAGAACTTATTCAAGATCATTAGGAGAACCTTCGAGTTGAACAAGAGAAAATGGGGTGAACAACTAACATTTACAGTTTGGGCTGATAGAATCACTGCCAAGAGAGCTATTGGTAAGAGCCCATTTGAGTTGGTGTATGGAACTCAAGCCCTGCTACCCTTACATCTATAATTATCTTCATTTTAGTTTGTTCAACAACATGAGGATCAAGAGGTCAGTCCATATGAAGCAAGGATTAATCAGATTGTGGAGCTATATGAAGAGAGAAGAACATCCCATGAGAGGAATGTCAGATTTAGAGAGAAGTTGAAAAGATTGTTTAACAAGAAGGTCACTCCTAGGTCCTTCAATATTGGAGATTTAGTTTTATTATGGGACAACAGAAATTAAGATAAGGGAAAACATGGAAAATTTGATGCATTATGGATGGGCCCTTACTCCATTGATATCAGAATTGGTGAGAATACTTTTTTTCTCAAAGATTTAGATGGGGAATTGCTTGAACTACCTGTTAATGGCAGGAATCTAAATAATTTCTTGGATTAATCCCCAAATTTGAGGTATGAACCACTTGTACAGTGTATAGTGTTTGGTTTTTCACTCCGTTTTTGGTGTTTTGTCGGTTTGTGGTTTGCCTTGGTGTGTGGCAGCCATTTTTGTCAAGTTCTTAGCTAGTTTTTGGTGGTTTTAGCTCATGAATCCTTTTCCCAATGGATTATTTTTGCACTTGGTCTACTTATTGTTCTTGTGGCACTCACTGGGAGTGCCCATCCGTGAGCAAGAGCCAATGTTGGTGTCCATTTTGATCCTCTGTTATTTTCCCATCTTTCCCCTTTGTTCTACGTGCTAAAAAATGTTTTTCTTCGAGTTTGGTGGTCTAAAAGTTTCCCCATCTAGATTGAATGCTTTAAATGGCTCATAAACCTATTATTTTTCCCTAATTTGAAAGAAAAAATACATGCAGGCTTTGTTTTATGCCCTAAATTTCCAAATCCATGGGCCTCTGTCATTTTTTCCATTTTCCCGGCCTGTAGAGCTCGAATTTTCTCATTTTTTACTTATTTTCCCTAAAATAATCCTTCCCCATGGTCTAAAATTTCTTAAAACCACTTCCATATTTTTTTGAATAAAAAATCCTTTACCCACGATGAAAATTTGAATTCGGGCATCCTTAGCAAATTTTGTGTTTTTTTACGGTCGTTTGGGTGTCATTTAACCATCAAAATTAAGCTCAAACGAAGTCTCCTATGTGGCCACTTTTTGTTGGACAAGGATCAGCGGGGTTTCTTTGAAAAACTTAGCATTTTTTGGCTTCAAAAAAAAATCAACATTACCCCCGCAACTCTACAGGAAGACACGTGTCATGTTCTTATGTTAAGGCGGAATGGAAGGTGGGTGGGGAACTTAGGAAATTTTTTCCTTTTTTGTGAAAGGGAAAAAGGGTGTGGAAAGGCCCATGGGTCCGCAATGGAGTAGGGGGTGGAAACTTGGTAGGACAGTGGTAGGGCGTCTCTCTGCACGGTGATAGTGGATAAATCTGGCTACCCCAGCCTAGGTGGTACTACTTGTAAATGAGCCGCCCATCACTATCTATATCTATCTTTCACTCTAGCATCATTGATCCACTAGTCTACCTTCAGCTCCTCCTTCCTTGTGGGAACTTTCAATTGTGGTAGCAGTAATGGCCTCTCCACATCATCTCTACTATATTGCGGGAAGGGTGGAGGTATGTCCTGTAGCAGCCTAAACTATCATCTAACCCTGTCAACTCGAATCATCTCATGCTCCCTAGAATGGCACCACTCTATCCATCTCAGCAACTGAAGGCCATCTAGTTTATCATGCATCCACCTATATGAGGGATAACCCACATATGGTCTCCATATGATGTCCACTCTAGAAAATCCCTCCAATAGGTGCCTATAATACACTACATCATGTGTAGCCATGTCTGATCGATGCTCTCCAATCATGGTCACCCATCACCTGTACCCCACCTGAACCAATCTTGGTGAAAATGCATCTGCTTGGGGCATACCCACTGGCTGCACACAAACTATGTGCTCGTAGGCCCAGCAGTGTAGTAAAAATGTGCAACATAAGTTGAACCTATGCAAGCACCCATACGCCCATATCTCTCTATATAAATACACCAGGAATGCTAGTGCCCATGTAAAACAGGTCTAATCCATCACCATTTCATGTAAAACCATCATCAAGGAGTGGGGAAATCTCCCACCCTCTTCATTCGGTAGTGTGAAACAGCACACTACCTCCATCAATAAAACAACTAGCCTCGTCTCCTCTAGACAGGCTAGGTACATCCCCCTGTAACTCAAACTGGCACTATGGAATGTCATGTTTGCCATTCCCTCCCCAAAAACTATCGGCATCAACTCCTCCAAGGCCTTGAAGTAGATTGAGTACACCTGCATCCCCAGTATCAGTAACTACAGGATCCTAAACACATCCTCCAGGGTGACTATCATCTCACCCATCGGTAGGTGGAATGTGTTGGTCACTGAATCCCATCTCTCAATGAGAGAAAACATCAGACTTGGTTGTTGGACTATATTCCGATAGCACTAGACCCCAATCAAGACCACCTCCTCCACGTGCCTCCACTTATCAACTATCGCCACACCTCGCACTCTCAAAAGCAAGGGTGACACCCTGTCTCTCAATTGCAGCTGATCTCTCCCCTGCATCCAATACAAACATCAAATTAATCAACCTTCATCATACCCACATTCACCCTAGGCATGTCACCTATACCAACTATCTCACCTCTTTCTTTATTCCCAACCTACTGTTAGTATAAATTCATAGCACCCCCAAAATGACCTTCAAATCTACTGTTGGGAAATGGTCAATTTGGTGTGAATGCACAACATTGAGTTTTCCCTAAGTGTGGGACCTTGCAAATTGGGAAAACTCTCCAGATTGAGGCTGGTTCCTACTCCTTTTTTTAGGTGTATGCATGCAATTTTTGCAGAGGTTCTGATTCAAAATTCCTACTCTAAAACTACCAAGGAGATAGGGTTGAGACAAAACATGGAAATGGAAACAAAACTAAGCAAATAACAGAAAGGTGATACACCAAAGGAGTGTTGAACTCCTTTCTTTACAAATTAGACACAGATCATGAATATTGCAGCACCAAAACATGCACAGATTATCAGAATGTAGTGAAGGATCAGAAGACAATAACAAATGCATAAGAGGATTGAAAATCAATCATAGAACATACATTATTATTTCCAAGATTTGATACAATACGTTGCAGTAGAAAAGAGGGAAAAAACCAACTACAGTCTCCATGGGAGGTCTGAAACTCCTACAAATATTCCTACAAAGGAGAAAATAAGGGCTTGTAAAAGCAAGAACGTCCAACCATTACAAAATGAGCCAAAACTAGCTTTTAATCGATGAAAACGTAAAACAGAGGAGAGAGAACACATCAAATCCATTTTTTTACACCCACCAACCAACAACATCCATTAAAATTGAAAGGGAACCTTTCCAAATCCACTTCCCAACACATTCAAGCCATGCTGGAGAAACATAGGTGTCATACTGCATTAATTTTTGGTAGTTGGATGTCATTTCTATGTTTTTCCCGTGCCAGACACTTTCTTCAATTTTATCCCACAAATCTCCATTAAAAATCAAAATTTAGGTTTCCATCATGTAGATAATTTCAATACCTTTCCAATGACACAAAAATTGTGAAAAACTGAGCTCTGGTTTGAAATATATGGTCCTCTGAAGATTTAGGGCAAAACTGGTAAAAACAGAGTCAAAATTAGGTTCGGCAGGGTCAAACTTTAAATTTTTCCCTTTTGGAAAAATTTCCAAAAAAATATATGTGCCTCTGTCACTCCAAGACACATGGCATCTTCTGCTTTGCTGAGGAGATGTGGATTTCAAAATAATATCTTGTCCCATTTCGCAACATTGGGAAATTTTCCCAAAAAATTTCCGCGGGCCCGACCTCTGCTACTAATGTCGATGCATGGCGCCTTCTGATGCGGCATAGAGGTGCAGCTCCATTTTTTACCTTTACGTTTTTTCAACACTTTGACAAATTTTACCAAATTCTCCCGATGCCTTGACTCCTGCTGCTAACCAAACACATGACGCCTTTTTATTGCTCAGCGGGGATGCGCTCCCTATTTTTCCTTTGATGCACTTTGACCAAATGCCAAAAATTTTGAAATCCTTCCACCCTCACCACTCTGCCTTAACACATGGCATCATTTCATTTCCTTTTAGGTTTGCAGGCTGAAATTTTGCCTTTGATTTTTTTAGCCAAAAGGCTAAGTGCCAAAATTTTCCCCACGGGTCCGCCTTGGAAAATTTTCCCTCCAAACTCTGTCAAGCCATAACTCAAAAAATACAAGGATTTCGGAGTACTTCTTTATCTTTCTAGAAAGGGGAAGAAAAATACTACCTGATGAAGAAATTTTTAGAATATTTTGAGTGCTTGTAATGTGTGAAAATTGAATTTGAAGCAAAAGGAAGGAAAGAATGAAGGCAAGTTAGACAAAATAAGCAGGGGAATCATTGTGGATAACAATTTTGTGACTCTTAGTGGTCATCTACCTACTATATGAATGATCAGTGGCATTTGAAGCATCCATTTGTCATGGAGTCAAGTTTGATAACCAACTCTAATATGACCTATGAAACCGGTTGTGACAAAATGCCAAGACAATGCACCGTGTAAGAGCAAAACTAGCACCACAAAAACTATGTACAAACTGAAAATCATACATATCCCAAGTGGGATATGCAGAGTGTGCACAAGCACTTCTTCTACTGGGAAAAAACCTACCTACACTACTCTAACTGGAAGCAAAGGTAAGCTAAACAAACCCTGTAACTGCTAGTGCAAAATAACTTCCTTTCTTCAAAATGGACAACCATGTAATTGATTTGGAGTTGATCATGGTTGTTAGTATGAGTGAAAAACTGAGAATATTCTGGTCCTTCACCCAAATCATCAAGGTATCAATAGGAAACAAATCAAATGCCTCTTTTAGTTGCTCTACATTTGGATTAAAGAGGCATTACAGTTGATCCTTGGTACTTTGTAGCTCATACTCATGCTCAGAAGTAAGCATGACCATTGGAAACTCCTCCTTTGGCTCTAATGAAGCCAAATACCTGATTGGGCAAGGTTTGATCCAGTTGATATGCCCATGGCTCTAATTTATTACTCCACAAATGGAGTCCCCTTATAGACCTTCTTGAGTGGATGGTGTGGAAGAAGTTGTGAGAATCTCTTGTTCTTTCCCTTCCTTTTCCCATGAAGCACATGGAAGATTTAAATCTTCCAAACTTGGTTCCAAAAGGCTATAACAAAACACAGGCTGTTGTTTTTCAATGTTCACCTTCATGGCAGCAAGCTCTTAATGTATGAGAATGAATGGTGAAGAAGAAAATGTTGCAATTTCAGTTGCCTCCTCATCCAAACATTCTTCTAAGTCTGATAAGCAATCAAACTCTTCAATGTCCTGCTGCAACAAAGTATCTTCTCTTCCTCTTGTATGGTGACTTTCAAATCTGCATTTTCTTCACCATGTGTAACTCCATTTTCAAACATGAAACTTGTCATTTCAAACTCATCCAAAAAATTAGATTTTTTGAGAGATGAAGTGGGAAAGAAACATGAAATTTTTTGTGCCTCTTGTTCAAAATTTGGACCTGCTTTATTCACCTCCATAATAGCTTTATCAATCAAATCAAACCCTTCAAATGAAAGAAAAAATGTATCAATAATGCTTCCTTCTTCTGCTGCTGCAAAAAATGACTTGATCTCATCCATTTGCTCCTCAAAAATGGGATTTTGAGCTGGTTTTTCTTCCTCCATGATGACTGATTTTGCAGTGCAGATTGGATCAGGATTTTCTTTGGGCAAAGTGCCAACATGGACACCCAACTCATCACAAACAAACTACTAATTCTTTTCCTCTTGTTCTTGTTCCTCTTTTGCTGCAAACTCAGCCTCAACCACCACTATTTCTTTAACTCCAACTTCCTCTTTTGGCTTCACCATCAAGGTGATTTTTGTAATCCTGAATTTGAGAGCCCAACTCTTCAAATTGTCTTTCATTTATTTTCTGTTGGGCTCCTCTTTTTGTTGTCCTTGACTGATTTTTTCAATTTCTTCTTCCCTACATGGATTTGGGAATGCAAGAGGAGGGTGGGTTGTAACTCAATTGATTTTACAATTTTTTCTAGTGGTTTGGGAGGTAGAAACTCTTGTTTCTCTGGAGGAAATGGCTATTTGGAATGGAAAGGAGTAGAGAAATCGAGGTGGAATGCAATACTAGGAGATGGAAAAATGGAATCAACATTTGGGGCAACATATGGGAAACTTGAAGCTTAACACTGCTAAAATGATAAAGCTTGAGAGGGTGAAAAAGAAAGACAAAGAGTTGTTAAATGAATTACCCATTGACAAGGTTGATTCAAACTTTTCTCATATGCTTCTATCTCCTCAATCCATTGTGCAAGTTAGGGCAGCATTTCAACCATGAAGTCTAGCTTCTCCTAAGGGTTGTAATGTCTTGAAAAAGGGCCTCCCCATGGACAGGGTGCTCTGAAACCAATCTGAAATGCCTTCATTTGTGCTTGAGCCCTAGATTGCACCATGCCAACCTCCATTTTTTGAATTTTCTCCAACAAATCTGCACTTTCTTCTTAACTGCCATCATAATCTGCATACCCTTGTTCTTGACATGTTTCATAGCCAAACTGACTTTGGCATTACTCATATGGGTATGCATATTGGTTTTGGATTTGATCAAAATGCTGATTTGAAGGAGTTGTAAAGCATGTTGGAGGTGGAATATAATGTTGTTATAAATGTGAATTCCATGATGGAAATGAATTCATGATTACACAACTTCATGGAATTGAAGAATATGGAAGAGATGGAAAGAAGAATGAATGAAAATGGATGGAAAACAGGTCTACAACTTAGAGAATGAGTTATTGATCAAATGGAGTCACCAAATGTGTTTAAAAGTGCCTCCAAAGGCTAAAATTTTCACAGGAACACACCAACCTACAACAGGTGAAGTGGAAGACCTCTTGGTCCCACCAAGCATGTCAAAACTATTAGTGAAAATTCACATCACCCCCAAAATGACCTTCAGATATGTTGTTGGGAAATGGTCAATTTGGTGTGAATGCACAACATTGAGTTTTCCCTAAGTGTGGGACCTTGAAAATTGGGAAAACTCTCCAAATTGAGGTTGGTTCCTACTCCAATGTTTAGGTGTATGCATGTAATTTTTGTAAAGGTTATGATTCAAAATTCCTACTCTAAAACTACCAAGGGAACAGGGTTGAGAGAAAACATGGAAATGGAAACAAAACTAAGCAAAAAATAGAATGGTGATACACCAAAGGAGTGTTGAACTCCTTGCTTTATAGATTAGACACAGATCATGAAGATTGCAGCACCAAAACATACGCAGATTTCCAGAATGGAATGAAGGATCAGAAGACAATAACAAATTTATGAGAGGATTGAAATTGATCATAGAACATACATTATTATTTCCAAGATTTGATATAATACATTGCAATAGCAAAGAGGAAAAAAATGAACAGTAGTCTCTATGGGAGGTCTGAAACTCCTTCAAATCTACCTGCTAAGGAGAAAATAAGGGCTTGTAAAAGCAAGAACATCTAGCCATTAAAAAATGAGCCAAAACTAGCTTTTAATTGATGAAAATGCAGAACAGTGGAGAGAGAACACGGGAAATCCATTTTTTTACACCCACCAACCAACAACATCCATTAAAACAGAAAGGGAACCTCTGCAAATCCACTTCCCAATGCATTTGAGCCATGCTAGAGAAAAATGGGTGTCATACTGCATTTTTCCCTTGTTAGACACTTTTCTTCACTTTTCTCCCACAAATCTCCATCAAAAATCAAAATTGAGGTTTCCATCATGTAGATATTTTCATTACCTTGCCAATGACACCAAAATTGCAAAACATTGAGCTCTGGTTTGAAAGATATGGCCCTCTGAAGATTTAGGGCAAAAATGGTAAAAATAAAGTCAAAATTGGGGTCGGCGGGGTCAAACTTTAAATTTTTCCCTTTTGGGAAAATTTCCCAAAAATATACACACCTCCACCACTTCAAGACACATGGCATCATCTGGTTTGTTGAGGAGATACGGCTTTCAAAATAACATTCTGCCCACTTTCACAACATTGGGAAATTTTCCCAAAATTCTCCATGGGCCCTACCTTCACTGCTGATGTGGACACGTGGCACCTTCTGATGCAGTGCGGAGGTGCAGCTCTATTTTTTATCTTTTCACTTTTTCATCACTTTGGAAATTTTACCAAATTCTCCCAATGCCCCTACTTCCATTTTTTATTGGACACGTGGTACCTTTTTATTGCTTGGTGGCGATGCGCTCCCTATTTTTCCTTTGATACACTTTGACCAAACGCCAAAAATTTTGAAATACTACTACCCCCACCACTCCACCTTGACACATGACATCATTTCATTTCCTTGCGGGCTTGCGGGCCAAAATTTCCCCTTTGATTTTTTTAGCCAAAAGGCTAAGTGCCAAAATTTTCACCGCAAGTCCGCCTTGGCAAATTTTCCCTCCAAACTCTACCAAGCCATAACTGTGAAAATTAAACTTGAAGCACAAGGAAGGAAAGAATGAAGGAAAGTTAGCCAAAATAATCAGGAGGATCATTTTGGATAACACCTACCCTTTTATCACATTTCTATCTCCCCCCCACCCTCACCCACTATCATTTTCCCATATCCATTTTTACCCCTGCCTACACTAGGTTTTTCACCAACACATCCTATTCTACCCTTCCCTATCTCACCCACTCGACCTACGGCCCTTTCGGCCCCTTTTTCTCCACAACCCAACTAGTTCTAGTTATCTCTAACTGACCTCGGTCACCCCTAAACCGGCATCGGTCACCTTTTTTGTGACCGATACTGGTTTAACCCTACCGATGTTAGCTAACCCCGATCGACGTCAGTCACTGTCACGGCGAATGCTATGACCCCCAAACCCTCCCCTCTCAAAAAACTCCCTCTCCTGACTTTTCTACCCACCCCATTCTCACCTACACTTCCCCTCAACCCCATCCCACCCCCTATTCACCCACTTACCTCTCTCCCCACTCCTTCTACCCAATTCACCCTCCCACATTTCAAATTTCATTTCAGCCCCCAAACCCAATTTTTCACTACCCGACCTCTCACCTACTCTATCTCACAAAACACATAAAGGGTTTGACGCTTACCTCATCATGCTTCCATTGCCATGGTGGCACATCTAGCCACTACCTCGGTGGCCTGCCTGATCCCTCTCTGGCCTCTTCCATCACCAATATGTCACCTCCCCTCCAATGAATAAAATCAACCAATCTAATCTCATGGACCTGCCTCTGCACTACCAATCACCCACTACGTGGCTCGCCCACTCACTTCCCATTCTCTCTCTCTCACTTTCCACCTTTCTATTTTTCACTTGTCATTTTCCTAATTCATAAAAATACAAATGATTTGAAAAAACATAGATTTTTCTTTTTTATAACATCCCCGACCAAACCAGCACCAGTTTTACCTTCACTGGCATCGGTCACGTGCCCTATCTTACCATGGTTGGTTACCCTATACTGGCATCAGTTATCCTTGACCAGCATCGATCACCCTCTCTTCCACATTGCCCACACTTTCACTCTATTACCCTGCTCGTCACTCTTTTTCCCTCACCCAACGCTTACCTTGACCATTCACCTCACCCTCCGGACCTCATCATCTACTACCTAACACTTTCCTCTCATGGGGACTCATTATTTTACCCATACCTTGGCCCTAATCATGTCGTGACCTGGATACTTGGACCTGGACCATTGCTAATGACCTTTGACCCTATATGTTTGTTATACCTTGTGATATTGTTACCTATGATTGTTGACATCATGACCTTACCTTACCTCTTCTCATGACTATTTATCTTGACCCAAACTTTGGTGTACCAGAACATACCTAAATGTTCCTACACTTGACCTATGTCATGTTTCCTAACCATATCCTATACCTTGGATACTAGAATCATTTCAACCTTGTTTGGATAAACCTATCGACCTTAGACAAAGTAGATTTTGTCTGCTCTTCAACCTGGTACCATGCTGTAGTTTATATGTGTGCGTGCATTTAAATGTTACCACCTTTGACCCTGACCCATTACCTAGATTACCTGAGTGGACCTTTTTCCCTTTTTACTCATTACCCCACTTCCTCTTCATCACATTCAGCTTTTATCAAACCACTTACTGATTCCGTCTACTACCTCATTAGTTCCTAGTTTGAGGGGGATCACCTTCAGCCACACATGGGGCAACCACATCTTATTTTTGTCTGGCGTCGCTTACCAAAACAAGCTACGCAACAAAAATAGGAAAAATTTAGACACTAAAGTTAGGTCATACTCCCCTTGGTCCCTCATTAAATAAATACCTTAAACACATCCACCTAGCCATAGCCCCCTTCACCACACTATAACATTAATTTAATTATTTAAATTAAATTAATTCATTATCCCCACAATATTTATTATTTAAGTACCCTAAATGGGATAATGCCCACATATCCACCTCACCCTAAGACCTATTCTCACTAAGTTGACATAACTAACTAAGACCTACCCAAACCCTAAAAATCAATGCCTACATTCCCTCTAACCACATTCCCACCCATTAGAAGGAAGATTCCATGCTGATCCATGGGGTAAAACGAAACGAGATCCCCGAAAATTAAGGGAATCTACCTAGTTTAGTAAACCTAGGAAATCCCACCCTAACCGATGCCAGTTACCCTTAACTATGGCCAGTTAAGCTAGAACCACCATCGGTTACCATTTAATCCCAAAAACAACCTTATTTCAGGGTTGGTACATTTCTGGGAGATAATCACATCTTTTGAGAACAAGTGACGAAACTAGAGTTAGTATACACATCTGAGCTTCCATAGCCAATACCTGATGTAATCACACAACCACCTGCCTTCACGGGAAAATCTGGGGAAGTGCTAGCACTACATCAAGTTCATTCCATTTGATCACCCACCATTACCAACTAGGCATCAAGCTCGTACAAATAGTAAGTTTTGTTAACCAACACTTATTAATTTATCATTTGGTTTATCCTTTTACATCTATTACTAGTTTCTTCTCTCATCTCCATCCCCCCATCATTTACCCCATGAAAACTTGGCCATATTTTTATCCACACCCTTACATTGCCCATACCTAGACCTTAATCATTCCTGTGCATACCTCAGAACCATACGAATCTTTCCAATGCCCTTCCATATTCATCTAATCTACGATCTATCACCTAGCCAAGTGTTATTGAGTTTTCTATAACCCAACCATACTGATGCCAACTACCCACAACCGTCACCGGTTAGCCTAAACCAATATCGGTCATACTAGACTGACATCAATCTCTATGTATTTTACCAGAAACCAAGAACAGAGCTCCTAAACTTCCACCTAATACCCAAAACCACCCAGAATCTCACCCTAACTAGCATCAATACCTTGACAGTGACCTTGACCTTCAGATTCAATCATAGCTTAGCCTGTTGTGAACAAATTTACTTATTATAGAAGAATGAGATACCTAAATCATTTTAACTACAGTAGGATTTCCTTTATTTCTCGCATTAATTTGCTTTAAACAGTGGATTGACAACTGTCTAAGAAGTATCACACTTCCCAAATAGAGCACATGTTAAGCAGTCCACTGCATATATTGTTTAAATTTTATATGGTGGTCTTGTGTTCCATTTCAGGTAGTTCCTCTAAGAAACAAGGAAGCTCTCACAATTAGCTGTGGATTCAGAAGTCATATGTAGGCAACAAACTATAACCAACATTTCAATAGGTATTCCTCCTAACCCATTACCCTTATTTGTTTCATCAACATTCAAAGAAACACTCTAGAATCAGGTGAAACAGGACTCCTAGAGTCAAAAGATTTCTAAGGATGGATGTACCAGTTCATAGTCGTCATAAAGAAGAATGACCAAGGGATTAATTGGGGTAGCCTAATAAGTGATGAGATATACTCCCAAATGAAAAAATTCTTGTCTACAGCAAGTTCTATATGATGTCATACATCACTTATGTAGCAGTAGGCATGAGAAACTACCTAGGGTTAGATGTGAAGGGAAACTGAGAAATGGAACACATATATCGGTACTTCCCTTAGCTTACAATAAAAGTTTTTGAAGACCAATATAGAAGAGTTAATGACACCTTCTTCTATGAAAACATTTGCAGGTTGGATCCTGATCTAAGGAAAATAAGGGTTTCTGATGAAGCATGGTCCGAAGTGTCAAAATGGGGTTGCATCTTCTTGCAATTCAAGAATTTTACTTATCTTCAAGTGGTAAGGTTCCATGGTAACCCTTTCCATTTTCCTAGGTTCCTAGGTGAAAAATTGATCCATATAGAGTTAGTCAGACAATTGTTGGATTTTCACAAATTCCAACAAAGCAGGCACAAAGCTGACGTCTCCTTCCCTATTTCCATTGAAAGGTATACATGTTCTATAGTGGTTATGGCCAAGAATGTGGTACATGAGCTTTAGGCTATTGAATAAACATATGAATCTCATAGAGGGATTCGACATCTGAGGGTTCCTCAAGTCATATGTAACCTTGTATCTGCATGTGCCCAATGTGGAAGACAACTGGGTTGATCTTCAGGATAAATTTTCCATCCGAAGAAAAGACAACATCATACTAACACTTGAATAAATTCAGATGTTAGATCTATTTGATATCCCTGGACAATGAAAGTTTCTTGGACACTAGGTACGAACAGTCGGATGGAGACCAACACGGATTCCCAACCATTGATTGGTCTATTGCTGAAAAATATTCTATCACTAAAAGAGCTTCTCATACTCTTGTCTATACTAAGGCATGGCTCATTTCTTGGGGAATGAGTTATAAGGAAAATATCTTTTCAAAAATATCTACTTTAGAAGTGGGACCCTCCAAGGGAGAGAGGGAAGAGGATAAAGGCCCTACCAAGAGGTAGATAAAATTTAAGTTTTTCAAAAGGGGAGAAAAGCAAGGAGCCACATCATCTGCCACTCCTTCACAAAGAGTTCAGGTACTTGATTCACATCCTCCACCAGAACAAGAAAAAATTCCTTCAAAATATGAGGTTGGTCAACCTCTTGTTTCTCCTTTTGTTGATTGCTCATTAGAGGTAAGTCTCTCTCTTGCTTCTCAATATTTGACTTCAAAATCCTTACCTCCTCCCTGCTAATCTTCCTCACCTCATATTTCTATGCCACTTTCATCAACCATGGCTAGCATCTTCTCCAACCTCTCACCTCTTTCTGTTGGACCTAATATGGCTATAGATATGCCTCCTCCTTCTACACCTTCATTCATTGAATCCATCCCCACAGTCAACACACTTGCAGTCATCACTACTCCACAAGTAAACCTTCCTCCACCTATAGATGTAACCATAAAACCTTCGATAATAGTAACTTATTCCACTGTACCTTAATGGTTAGTTGATCAGACCCCAAGGAAGAGGAAGGTGATAGTTCCTCTACCAACCTTCAACTGCAGTTCCCTCAAGGCCTATCCTACCAAATCTGCCAAGAAAACCAAAATGGTTTCAAGGGTTTCATTTGATGCCTTAGGGCATAAGTTTGTAGATATTGCCACTCCTGTAGCCAAAACAAAGGAGGATATAATGGTCACTGATTATCAAATTACAAGGGTTGATCTGGGAAAGGTAACAACATAAGGAGCACAACATGATGCCCAGGATGCCATGAACGTGTAGTTTTAGAAGCTGAAGGAAATGAAGGTGAGCAGAGATGAGCTAAAGGAGAAAGTTGAACAGTTGACGAAGGTATTACTTAAGCTCTCAAAGCCTTCTTAGTCAACACCATCATCTTCTACCCCTACTCCTATCAGGTTCGATTTCTCATCGGTACCTATGATTGAAAAGATCAATGAGCAGGGGAGAATGGTTGATGAATGGATTCAGAGGATAATCTTATAAGGAAGAGAGGTTATTGATGACACAGTGGAGGATTATTAATCCTTGGAGGAGATAAAGAAGGATGGTGACTAAAATGGATGATGAATTTTCACAGGAAGTCGGGAACCTCGAGTTAACTTTTGAGGCTCTCAATGTGTTGATACAAGTTCCATCCCATATCTTAATGGAAGAAGGAATCATTCCACATAGGGATAAGCATTTCTACCTAACCAAATCCATCAGATTTAGGATAAAGATTCTTAGTGAAGCTTACATCAAGTTGAGGGAATCGAGAGATCAGTTGGTTGATGCCACCAATGACATAGAAGAGTAGTTGTCCAGGATCTTCACCAAGGTGTTGGATGAAAGCTCAAATATTATACTTGCTGATGATTTCTATAAACAAATCCAAGAATCAATCCAGCATGAACCAGCTTCCGTCTTCGATCTGACAACCATTGATAAGTTCATAAGGATTGAGAATGTTTTATAATCACTAAGGAAACTTGATAATATATTGAAGAAACTTCTTGGCAACTCAAGCGATACTCTGGAAACTTGTGAGGTTCTAAGTGACTATTCCAATGCACCAGATGAAGCTGCGTTGTAGGGCATAATTTGGAAATTGTAGGAATTTTGAGACAAGTAGGCTTCGCTGGAGTAAGAAAAGGAAGACAAAACAGAATAAGCGAAATGTTTTATGTCATTTCCATTTAGGGATTGACATGTATTTTTCATTTTTGTTTCATCACATAGGAAGAAAAATTTGACTTGTTCTCTTGTGTGAGAGTCAAGAAAAATAGAATTCTCGTTAAATTACTATTTTCTAGGATTTATCCTATTTTCTCTCTGCTCTTTCTATTATAAATAAGGGATGCTTGTGCATTCTAAAAGAGAAAGATTTTTAGAATATTAAGAGCTATTGTGAAGAAGAAGAAAAAAATTGTATTTTGTTTTTAATCATTGAGGAATAGAAATAGGTGTTATTTTACCAAATTTGTGTTGTGGGATTCATCTATCTTGAGATATTTTTCTTACGTCCAATATCTTAAGCTATTCTTTGTTTAGTGTTCTTGATTATTTTAATTATTTTAAATATTACACTGATTATCTAAAACTCGTATAAGTATTTCTTGATCTATGTTTTCTTGAAAGAAAATACGTTCCTCTCATTCCCTTCCCACTCTATTTCATCTATAATAGTTTCCCTTCTAAGCCATTATATTTCTAAAACTATAACATCTCCATCTCGTGTTGATATGAATTTCGGGATTGTATCCCAGCCCCAATGGTTATAATAGTGTGACTATTGTACATATTATTTTTGTTATGTTTTAGATTAGTAATAAATAGGCGATCTGAAAAATATGTGTTGTATTTTTTTCTCACTTTTAAAAGTTTCCAAAGATCGTGATTTTCTTAATCAATTTTATGCATTCTAAGCTCCACAAATTGATTAAATTCTGATTATTATGCATCCATAGAAGTTTGGAAAACTTGGGTAACAAATAAATCATCAGAACTGAAAACACTCAGATAACAAACAAGATTGTTTACGGGGTTCAGAAATTCCTACGTCCCCGGGTTCAGATTGAACCGATCCATTAATAATATTGAAATGTAAGTAAAATAACTCTTAAAAACAATCAAAAATTAATCACAACCTAAAAATAAGCTGATCAATGTCCCAAGAACTTTGAAAAATAGCAAAAATTGTCCCAAGAATGATCCGTGGATCCTACAGTGTTTTCACAACATGATCTCCCTGCAACTGTGTTATAAAAAAACCTACAAATGGATATTTAAAAACATTCTATGAAAAAAAATCATATATCTGAGATCATCTCTGAATTTTGAACACTTTTCATGTTTACACCAAGTAACAATTCAGACAAGAAGTGCATTGAAATTCATTTTTTCCAACTAGCTGTCTTGTATATCCCTGTTAAAAACTGCATTCAAAGCTTTCAAAAACAAGATAAAGCTCAACAAAAAACATCAAATCTTATATTTTTGGAATCGTCTTAGAATTTCCTTCATTTCATATTTTTACTCTGAGTTCCTAATCTAAGTGCAAGGCCTTCAAAAATGGAATTTTCGGAGATCTTTTCCTTATGCTGCTTTGCACAGACCTGCCCCCCTTGTATAAGTTGAAGCAGCCCATTTTATAATACGCCCAAGCCTCTAGGCGAGTTGGTCAAAGAAATTTGCTTAGGGGCACAGGTTTTGGGTTCAAATCCCTTCTCCTTCTCCTATGCCGCCTTCTTTTGATTTAATCCCACATCCAATTTGCATAAAAGGTGGAGTAGGTTTTAAAAGATAGGGTAGTTTTAGTTTATAATTGGCTTTTAAGCTGCCATTTAATGTGGGCCTATGTGGAATGTGCCATATTTGGGCACTATGGTTATATGTTATGAGTTGTGGCTGTTTGGAGGGATAAGGAGATAAATCGATGGAGTTGGAATAAAATGCATGGCAAATAATGTAATGCGCCAAAGGAGATATTGGTTTGTTTGGATATATATTCATACACGGAGTTGATAGGACATGAGATATCATTGGTTGTTGATAAGGTAATCCCCGAATATCCTCGAGCTCTCCAAGTTTGGATAATAATAAGCCTGAACATAGCAAATAATGTGGCTTGGTAATTAACATGGAAGTTAATATCAAAGAATTACAAAGGTAATAAAATGGAATTCAACCCCGGTAATATAATGTGATATTCAAAACGAACTATGACAAATAAGACCACGTATCGAACCTCAATAGGAAAATCGAACACATGGTGGTTTATGATCATCAAAGAATGGAGGTTGAAAACATCACAAAAAATCTTCATTTTGCACTTTTTCTCCTTTTGACACGTGTCATAGTGTTATTGGTCCATTATTGACATGTTGACCAAAGTTGACTTCCCTGTTGACTGAACTTTGACCGAACATATCTTTAGCTCAGAGTGTCCATTTTTCACATTCTTACAGTCGTATCGAAAAGCTTGTATAAAGGCTCTACTACACTGGACATGGTCTAGGGAACTTTAGGGAATATTTTTACATTGAAAAATGATCCCCTGATCACTCCTCCCTACTGAGAAAGTTTTTTTTTCCACAAAAAGTTGTTTATCAACCCTCAAATAATGCTATCTCTTCATGCATTGCAAAAACACATACAAGAACCCAAAATAACATTATAGGTTAATAATAAACGCAAATAGTTAATTAGCTAGTCACATAACCAATCAGATAATAATACCCATTCTATACAGAAAGCTAGTGTTCAAGTGTCACTTTGCTGCATACGGCCTGATTAACTCTAAATTACAATTTCATGAACATAGATCAATATACTAGACATTGTAAACTACCATCACAATTAAGCTAGTACCCACTGTCCATCTGAAACTATAACACCTGCAAGTATTCACTATCTAGAATAAATCTAGACTATCAACACCCAAAAATCAGCTATAATCAACAACTGAATCCACGGCTGAATCTTCCCAAAATAGTGTATCAATCATCACAAAAAATAATTTAGTATAATAACACCCATCTATAACTGCCCACAATTAGCCTAGTGTTCAATCGACACTTTGTGATTACTGTTGATTACAACTGTAAAGTATTCACTATCCAAAATCAAATAAACCATCAACACCCAAATGGTTATAGTCAAAAGTTGAATCAATGTGAAATATTCTATCCATACACTGAAGCTGTACCAGGGATAGACTATAAACTGTATGCTTACCATCACAATTGGTGAGCTGCCATAACTCTATAAAATGATCACCTATATACCTTTACAAACTAGTTTTTTAGTGTAATAAATTTACACCCTAATTGCAACCACATCTGATAGTTACAAAAATGCAAATTTGCCCAAAATAAGGGTCTTATAAATGCTAGTGCAAATAACACGTGTGGATACAAAAAGTTTGTCATATTTATTACAATATCAAACAGGTGCCTGAATGGGTCTTATAAGCATCCATAGTATTTGCATAAATGACAACACTATAAACACTGCAAGTTTCAAAATAGACATTCTGATCAATGCTCATATACATGCATATTCCGTTGTAAGAAATGGAATAACCAACCAAAATTTGAGAAGATGAATATGAGTATGATGAACCTATCACTCAAATCTTCTCTATGGTTGCTTCCAAATTATTTCAAATATGAATCCCTAAACATAGGATCAAATACCTAAAATATATATTTGAAAATGTTTGCATACTATCACCAGTTTACTACAATGCAAACATAAAGTTGAGGAATGTTTTACCCATCTAATTACTTGGATTTCTCCGTTTAGGTGGGTTTACCTTCCCCAGTACCAGAATGAGCATTTACATGAGTTAGATCAATAGCATTGTTGGTTTGACATTATTTTTCTTTTTAAACAACTTTCCAATGTTGCACTGTTTAGGAAACATACCAACACATCTTAACATCGTGACCATTCCTTTTACAATCGGGAACAAAATTTAACTTCCCTTATTTTTAGGAGTCTTACCCATTTTACCATTCTCTTGAACTCTGTCTTGGAAAATGATTCCCCCATTTAGGAGAGGTAACCTTTTTTCCATTTCTCACCTTACCTTGAGTGAGATTGGTCTTTTTCACCTGCCTTATCATTCACAAAATGCATTAACTTCTTTATCATATTTTTCCTCTTCCAACAATATGTTGCAGAATGATGAGTACCTTCACAAAATGTGTAAGGAAATTCATACTTCTATCTACCAAATCTATATTGTTCAAACCAAAAGAGTGTTTTAGAAGTTTTAGGATTAAATTTTCCCTTAGTGTTATTTTTAGTGTAAGTGGGAGGAGGTGGAAATCTCATTACCTCTTCTTACCTGCTTTCTTACACCTTTCTTTGTTCCTCCTGATGGCGGAATCCTGTAATTCTAGAGGCATAGATCCTTGGCTGTTGGAAGCTTGTACTCCATTCAGCTGCTTTGGAACTTTCTTCAATTTCCATTTTCCCACTAGAATAACCCAAACCTGCAAACCGAGGCTGATCCTCTACCTGTATTGGGTTAGCATCACCTTGTCCATTTTTACCAAGGCCCTTTCTGTTAAATCCCATCTTAACCATTAGTTTAGATCCAATTCCCTTAGTGTGTTTTTCAAACTGACCCAAAGGAATATCTGAAACTGAATGAGAGGAAGAATTTTCATGTGAACAACTTACAGTGTATTTTTCTCTCATAATACCTACATCTGACTTTGGAAGGAATTTCCTTCTTATGTTCACCTTGTTGTAGCTTTTCCAAGAGGGCATCCTTGGTCCGTATTTCTTCCTGCAACTCTTTAATAAATCCCATCAACTTATTGCTCTCTAGACAAGCATCTCATTGACATATTCCTCTTTCTTGGTTATAGAGGATTATGGCTCAGATTTTAACCGCACTATTTCCTCTTCCAAGGAATAAAAATTAGCTCTCAGGAAAGATTTTTCTCCCTAGAATTGGTGTTTTATGGCTTCAAGCTCATCCACTTGCTCCTGTTTGGATGACTTGCCCATGATTCCCTGGTTCCTGCAAACACAAATTGTACTTCCAAAAATACACACTACAAAATAATATTAACTAGCCCCAAAATGTCTGCACACTTAAAACTAAAATCAATATTGAAACTGAAGCCAAATTTTCAAACAGAATTATAAGCTAATCTGGTAATCTAACTGCTCTGATACCAAACTTGATCTGAACAACGAGTGCTTGAAAATTTTTCTCACTTCTAATAATTTTCCAAATGATCTTCAATTTCTTAATCAACTTTAAAGGATTTTAAGACTTCCAAAAATTGATTAGAATTCTGATTATTAGGACATGAATTGAAACTGTGGAATTAAGTTCGGTAATTTTCTCATAAATAATCACTGTTCGTTAAAACAGTCCCATAACAAACAATCATTATTTACAGATTTAATTGAAATTCCCACGTTTTATCGGGTTACTGATTTTAATTGCATCCATTATTCATATTTAAATGTAAGTACAATAACTTACTTTGCAAATAATCAGATAATTGGAAATCAAAACCTACAAATGAGCTGATCAATGTCACTAGATTGTTTACAGGGTATCGGAAACTATCCCAAGTACGATCCGTCGGGTTCTATAGTGATTTCACCACGTGATCTCATTCAACTAATGTTAGAAAAACACCTAAATACAATGGACATTTATATTAACCAATATATGAATCAATAAACCTACAAATATCTGAGATCATATTTAGACTTTTGAAGGACTGTTAATGGAGCTTACACCTATGTCACAATTCGGACCTTCCTAAGTCCACTTGCAATTCATGCATCTCCAACTTTAGTTCTACACCTGTAGATGCAACTGTTAATAGAACTGCATTCAACTCTTTCACAAATAGGCTTAAAATTGGATAAATTTTCATCACCATCACGATCATCTTTGGAATCTTCTGAGAAAATCCTTCATATCATATTTTTACTCGAAGATCTGGAAGTCAGCAGTGCAAGTGCCTTCAAAACTGGCACTTTTCCAAAACAACCTGGTCCTTATTCTACTTTACATATACCTGCAACACTTGTTTATTACAAATACAAGTGAGATTTATTTTATACCATCTTACCAAGCCTGGTAGGTGGGTTGGTCAAGGCCACTTATCTTTCTTAGGGACATGAGGTGATGGGTTTCAAATCCCTTCTTCCATAGCTCCTAGGCTGCCTCAATTTAGCCATTGAATCCCACATCCAATTTGCATGGGAAAGAGATAGGAGTAGGTCCTTTAAAAGATAGGGCAGTTTTAGTTCCACAAAATGGCTCCTTGAGCTCCCATTTAGGATGTAGGCTTATTCTCGTGGAATGTGCCATTAAATGGGCACTATTGTTATATATTATGAGTTGTGGCTATCTAGAGGGATCCACTAGATAAACCTACCAAGTTGTCACATCCATAATATGCCATTTTTCCACGTCAGAGTGTGTCACATGCATCATTTGACCATATTGGTTTGACTATGCATATCTATTCACATACGAATTTAGATTTGGTCCGTTCAAAATGTGTCAGAAATCCTACGACGTTGCTCTGATACCAGGGAACTGATTTTTTAAAAATCCTACAAGATCTCATCCAATTTTGGACCTTATCACCAATTGCCAAACTTAGTCAATAACTTGCCATTGGTAATTAACTTGTTGACATGTTGATATCAAAGTGTTCTTCCATGTTGACTTAATTTTGACCAGACTAACTTCGAGCTCAGAGTGTAATGTGATATTCACGTTGAACTTATAGTCAAATCAGACCACGTATCTATCCTCGATAGGTAAATATAATACATTGACATGGTCTAGGGATCAGTTTAGGGAAGATTTTGACACTGAAAAATATCCCTTGATCACAAATCAACCTTCACAAAATTGATCGCTAATCTTCTCCTTTAAAAAAATGTCACAGTAAAATTGGTCCATTATTGCCATGTTGACTCAAAGTTGACTATACAGAAGTAAATAAACTTAGACCAATACAATAATCAATTAATCCATTCAGACTTTCTTCATTTAAAGGAATAAATGCAACGTTCTTATACGTCATTGGAAAGCTTCTTTAACGAAGTCCATCTACAAAATTGTTATGCATGTGTCAGTTCACAGTCAACGGAGCATTTGATACTAACACTAATCTCTTTAGAACAATAGGATGCCTCAACTATAATTGAGGAGGGATTTCATAAAAGTGAACTATGGTCAATGAGCCTCATATTCTAAGGCCTTACAAAATAAGGAACACAACTAGTTTTTGGTCACTACTGCTGGGGAAAAGAAATTCATAAGAATGAAACTTATCCTATAGAAGATAAGGTTAACATCTGTACAATGCCTTTCATATAATGGTCAAATCAAATAATCCACTTCAAGCTTCACAAAAAGGTGATCTGAACTCAGTGAATTTGATCCTAATCAATCAGTAGTGAATTACTGAGTGCAAGAATTGATATGATTACAGTCAACATAAGATCATACTTATCCCCCATGACTGTAATCATATATCTTATTTGAGCATAGAAGTTCTTTGCCTAACTCAATCACTCCAATTGGTATAACTCAAGAACAAGTAATATTTTGTAACTTTCAAGTGCAGTTATTATTTTCTAATAATAAGTACAAGATTTATGCACTTCATTCAGAAGTCATATAAGCACATATTTATATAACTTGGGGTAATGGTTATTGGTCCTCTTTCCCTAACTGAAGTTTTTACACAATCTTCCACATAGTTCTCACAACCTTATTCCTATACTTCTACAAGCTATGGGAAGAAGACCATACTATATGAACAATATAACTTCATTATTTATCAGTCAAGTAACATCTTATTATTTACACTATATAAAAATTTCTCAAAAACTCAAGCTCATATAATTTAAACAACTAACAATAAGAGTGTAGTTCAGAAATGAACTAAATTCAACCAGGAGATAGAAGTCCATACATTACCAACTGGGATAATCCAATCAGATCAGTGATAGGAAGCAAGGTTTAAACCAGCTATATATTAACATGGTTTGTTATCATAAATCGTATAGATACTGAAGAAGGAGTTTAATCAAGCCCATGCGGGATATTCATTTCCAAATCATCGAGAAGCTGATATAATACAGATTCCATTGCTAGCCGTTCCCACTCATAGTCAATCTAGAAGAGTTTCTTCATCAACACTAAGAATTCTAATAAATCTCAATCATTCTATAATATAAGAAAAGTTTGTTTATATAAGGACTCCAAGTATTATGTTAACTTCTCAAGCTAGGGTTCGATTCAGACTGAACTTGGTCTAGTAAGGTGATATAATTTACCTCAGATAGAATCATTTACTGAGATTGACATCTAGGCCTAAATGAAAACAAAGTTATGATCGAGGCACTACTGACACTATTATCCAGAAGAAAGCCAATGACTTGATCACTTTTAATTAAGCAATCTATCCCAACTGAGGAGCCACCGAACAGTAAGCTAAGGGAAATTTTCATAGATGCAAGTCCATGAACCACTGCCAATGGCACTTTAATTAGACATAGAATATAGTTGAATGCTTCATTCCTAACAAGGGTATTTCTTCTAAATGTTTCCAGACCTTCATATGCTGAACGCATGGTCTATATAACTGAGGAAGGTCATCAATAACCATCTAACACCAATATTATTACGAAGATTTAAAACAACTTAATAACAGGATATAAAGATTAATAATTATTAATTGATTATTCTAGATAAAAACTATTTCAATATTGAACTTCACTTGGACATATTCCAACCATGCAAATAATGTAACTAAGAGATCCTAAGGCTCATTAAGTAGTATTCAAACATAAGCTCAGTTCTCAGTTCACCATTCCAGAGTCCTATTTAATGGATCTAAGGTACTGAAGGGTAGCACAGACCAGGTCTAATTATGAGTTGACAACGTGGAGTCAAAATCAATCACTCTGTGAATATCAACTCACTGTTTAAGTCTAGAAAATAAGATCGACTAAAAATGTAACTTCTTATAACTCTCTTTCAACTTCCCCCAAGACCTATTTGAGGTCGAATGGTCAGACCAGTGAAAACTAGAATTGAGCCCACCATCATTTCTTCATATACCACTTTCGACATTATTGATCATGCAAAGAAAACTAAAATCCAAATGTCAGAAGATGAGTACCTTCAATCAAATCCTGAGCAATTTGAGAAACTTTCTAAATTAATTAGAAGCAAGGATGCTATCCCTTCATCTTCAAAAGGCATGCTTCCTAATTCCACTCAGCCTTTACCTCATAATAATATGACATTTTTTACTTCTTCAGGAAACACTTAACCATTTTATTTGTCCTTACTTATAAATAGGTTTAAACTCAGTAATTGTAGAATTGACTCAAGAGCCTCTGATAACGTGATGCCCATAAAAGTATCCCATGCCCTTGGACTTACCTTGACTAAATCTTATGGACTGTGTTACTCCATGGAAACCAAACAAGTCCCCTTCATTAGCCAAATCAAGGACGCATAGTTTGCATTTGTCGCATTCCAAAAAAAGAGAGTAAAAATGACTATCTTAGTTGATGATATCCTAGTTGCTTATGGCATTATCTTAGGAAGATGCTTTTGTAAAGATGTTGGAGGAGAAATCAATATGGACTGGACCAAAGATAAAATTCCAGTGAATGTAGTTCCCCATGTCCTCCACCCTAAATCACAAGAAAAGTACCTGGTCACTAAATCATATGACCCCAAAGCTCAAATTCTCTTTGAAGATACAGGCTTGGGAAATTATTTCATGACATCGGAGGTGCCTTATGTAGGTATTAAGGAAGAAGATCCTAATGTTATTTGGACCCTCAAGTTTGACAGGAGCTATTCAACTACTGGATTAGGCACTGGTGTGGTTCTTATATCTCCAAATTTCGAGATCTTTCCCTTTGCTTTCAAGTTGCAGTTTGACAATACTAATAGCACAGATGAATGTGAAGCCTTGTTATTAGGATTAGAAATGGTAGGGGAAAAGGGAATTTGAAATCTTAAAGTGCAGGGAGATACAGAATTGATTGTAAATCAAGTAAGGGTGATCTATCAAGTAAAATATGATCACCTAAGGCATTACAGGAACAAGGTGTGGGACAGCATAGAATGATTTGATGCTTTTTCTATCAAGGTAGTTTTGAGATATTACAATGATAAAGCTGATTCTTTAGCTATGTTTGCATCTCTTCTCCTTCCTCACCCAAATTTCAAACAATGTAAATATACCATTGAGATTGTGTATCATCTAAGTGTTCCAGATAATTCAGCACATTGGCAAGTGTTCAATGATGATCAATAGGTATTGTCTTTCCTTGAGAAAGCTGATAATTTTAGTGAGCTTTATTTTGAAGGATCAGAATCAGCTTTCTGTGAGTCTGTCTTGAGTTCATATCAAAATATTGATGGTGAATTCATCCAACTCAAAGGTAATAATATTCTAAAGGGATTATTTTCTCTAGAAGGTTTGTTTGACAAGCATGACCATTTTATTCAGGATAAAAGGCAAGCTAAAGGTGCTTCCTCGTCAGAATAGATCAAGTTAATTTGGGCTCTTCTGACCAACCACAGATGGTAAACATTGGAAAATGTTGTTCTTCAAAGGAAAAGGGAAGATTCACTTCACTCCTGAAGAAATATATGGATGTCTTAGCATGGTCTTATGTGGATCTAAAGTCTTTCAATCCCAAGGATGTGCAACATAGCATCCCTTTGAAGTCTGATGTCAAACATTATAGGTAGAAGCAAAGGCATTACAACCCAAAGATCTCATGAACTATCCTTTCTAAATTTCAAAATATGTTAGACGCAAGGATTATCTTCCCAATCCATCATTTTACTTGGGTTGCTAACATCGTTCCCATTAGAAAGAAGAATGGTGAGATTCATATTTGTGTGGACTTCTAGAACCTTAATCAGTCTTCCTTAAAAGACAATTACCCATTGTCTATCATGGATCAAGTATTGCAGATTGTCACTGGATCAGAAATGTTATCCATGCTTGACATATTTTTAGGGTATAATCAGATCGAGGTATCCAATGAGGATCAACATAAAACACCATTCACCACCCCATAGGGGACCTTTGCTTACAGGAGGATGCATTTTGGTTTGATTAACACTGGAGCCACATTTCAAAGAGATATGGAATTAGATTTTAGAGATTTGATGGGCAAAGTCATAGTTGTGTATTTGGATGACTTAAAAATTTTCTCTAAGAATTAAAATGATCATTATGATCACCTGGAGCAGATACTCTTAAGGTTCAGGCATCATGTGATTTCATTAAATCCTAAAAATTCCACATTCAGATTAATAGATGGTAAGTTTTTGGGTCATATCATGAATAAAGAAGGAACCAAGATCGACCTAGAGTGGGTGAAAGCCATCGAAATCCTTACCCTACCTACAATAAAAACTGGGGTGCATTCCTTTTTCAAAAAGTTCAATTTCTTAAGAAGATTTATACCTGGCTTTGCCAATAAAACCAAGGATATACTTGGGATGATGAAAGGTAAGAATCCATTTCAATGGAGCACTGAAGAGAAGTTTGCTTTTGAAGAATTCAAAAGAGAAATTTATGCTCCTATTCTGGTATGCCCAGACTTCAAGAAGGATTTCATCATGTACAGCTACACTTCCACACATACAGTATCAGCCATCCTGTTGCAGGAGAACAAAGAAGGAATCAAAGATCCCATTGCTTTCATGAGCTGCCCACTAAAGGAACATGAATTGAAGATGTCATAAATTAAAAATCATGATTATGTAGTGGTGAGAGTAGTGAAGCATTTCAGGTATTGTGTGTTGAGTTCTCACACTCTTGTTCTTGTTCCTGATACTGCAGTTAAGTCCATTTTGACTCAACAAGAGTTGGGTAGTCAACGAGGTAACTGGATAGCAAAATTCCAATAATATGACTTGGACATAAGACCTAATAAGTTAGTATGAGGAAGAGGCTTGTGCCAATTGATTGCAGAAAAAAATTATGAGACAGAATGTGAGGAAACTGAAGGTACTTCTTCAGAATTTCCCATGGTGCTTTTTGTAAGCACAACCGGTGAATGGTATGCAGATATCACCTTATTTTTAACTTACAGTGAATGTCCCCTGCATTTAAGCCAAAAATAAAAGAGGATAGTTAAATTAAGGTCTGCAAGATACATTCTATGGGTTAACGGTATATATAAGAAAGGTATTGATGGTGTATCACTACGTTGTGTTGATAAGTCTCAGCAGATAAGGTTTCTATAATCCTTCCACACTCTAGCATGTGGATGATATTTCTCTTCCTCCATGATAGCTTATAAGATCTTATGGGCTAGGTACTATTGGCCTACTCTCTTTTGAGATTCAGCAGAATTGGTGGCTAAGTGTGAAGCTTGTCAACATTTCATTGGCCATCCTAATCTGGCAACTCTTTCCTTAAAGCCTGTGATAATTGAAGAACATTTTCGTAAATGGGGAATTGATTTCATTGGAGTACTAAATCATGCCTCTAGTTCCAGTCATAATTATGTGCTCACCACCACTGACTATTTCACCAAGTGGATGGAAGCTGCGCTAATAAAACATGCAACTTCTGAAGCTGTGTGTAACTTTCTCAAGGAGAATATAATTGTTAGATTTGGTATGCCTCATAAGATCATTGCTAACAATGCTTCTAATTTCTCATCACATGATTTGATAGAATTTTTCTATGGATTTGTGATCACGTTGGCTCATTCATCTAATTATTACCCCTAAGGCAAAGGTTAGGCTAAATCAAGTAACAAAAACCTGGTGACCATAATCAGAAAGATGGTTGATGAGAATCATAGGACATGGCACAAAGCATTATATGATGCATTATGGGCAGATTGGATTACTCCTAAGTGAGTTATTGGAATGTCCCCATTCCAGGTGTTGTATGGAATTAATGTTGAGATTCCTATCTCTGTAGAATTTCTAGCCTTACGGTTGGCTAAAGCAATTGAGGATGAAAATTTTCAAAGTTCCATTGAGAAAAGGATAATGTACCTAGCTAGGCTAGAAGAAGAATGGAGCAAGGTGGTAGATCACATTGAAGATCATCAAAGAAAATTCAAAAGGATATTTGAGAAAAAATTGAAGCAACGTGATTTTCATATTGGAGATCTAGTACTGCTTTGGGATAAGAGAAGGGAATAGAAAGGGATGCATGGAAATTTTGATTCTTTATGGAAAGGTCCTTTCAAAATTCATCATCTGAATGGTAAAAATAGATTTTTTCTGTCATATCTTGATGGAGAGTTTCTTCCTCTACCTTTCAGTGGACAAAATCTGAAATTGTTCCATCAATAATGCAAGATGCTCTCTTACACTGTATTATAATTTATTTTTTGTTGTGTGTTTGATTTATTGATTTCTTTCTTTCTTTCTTTGTGGTTTTTCTTCTCCTGATTACGTATCCCAATGGATAAATATTTTTGATACATGAGTTCTCTTCATTTGATGTCTTAATGAAAGTCCCCAACCGGAGTTAGTTGTTATCTCGTTTTAGTGATTTCGGCTAAAATGGAGATAACCATATGAAAATTTTGAAAAAATCTCTTAAAATGCCTTTTGAAAGAGATTTTTGGGTTTACAGTTTTTCATTACATGAAAACATGTTTCTTACATATTACATGTCTCATGTTTCCCGAAACCTAAAACCTGATTTCCTAAAAAATTGTGTTGGGCTTTCAGAACGTCCAAACATCAAAGCATGCTTTTCCAAATGCATTTTTCATGTCATTTGTTTCCCGAAACCTGAAACTTGAATTGAATGAAATCCTTTGTATCAGGTTTTCAAACACTCCAAGCATGATGACATGTCATTAATTTCTAGTTGTCTGGAAGTTAGTACACGCATCAAATGAGGTGTAATTAATGCTAGGTTATTATAAATAGTCATTTTTTCCACATCATTTGTTACCTTATAATTTTTTTCTGCATTGGATTTTCATTGATGCTTCTTCTACCTCTAAACCCGATCGAGCTTCATGATCAATTTCACCATCCATTTTTTATTGTTTTGCAATATAGTTGAAGGTATTCTTCTCTTCTTTCTATTTTGAAGCTTTTTTGGTTATTTATGAGGTGTTTTTTTGGGGTTTCCATTTCATTTCATTTTTGGTTTAGGGTTTTTGGGTTATTTTCCTTGTTTCTTGTCTTTTTCCCATGTGGGTTCTTGTTTGAAATTCACCCCTAGGTTATTTACTTATTTTTCATAGGTTGTAACTTGTAGTTTTCAAAAAGATTTTGGTTTCCTAAGTGATCACGAGGTAGAAATTTTTCATATCCTGACATATCAGAAACCCGATATACTTGTTTTTGGTTTTGCAGGGTGTTTGACATTTCACTCTTTTCACCTTGTTTCAGGTTTTTCCAGGTGCTCGACATCCAACAAGATCCATAGTGTGTCAGTTTTTCATTGATGCATAGCATGTCCTGACTTTTGACATACACTCCATTGTGTCATGTTTCCGAATGTGTTTTGCAAGTCTCAAAAGCCGAACAGTGTGGCTGGTCTATGCACTTGTCCAACAAACTTTCAAGCTTGACTGCTCTTCCAAAAATCATTAAGGAATTTCTTTTTCAATACTCCTCATGACGGACCCCATCCAATCTAGGGATAAGTCAAATTGGATATGAAAAATAAAGTATAAGTATCATAAGATGGAGTCTTCTTCTTAAATAAGCTGTAATTATGAAATTCGGGACATAAAGCTCGATAATATAGATATGGAGGACTACTTGAAGAGAATTGAGGATTCTTCTTAGAATTCTTGGATAAAGTCAATAACCAGTAGTAGTATCCCTCTTGCAATAGGATTTCCAATATTAGCTCAATGCCCTGAATTCATCCTGGCCTGCGCTTCTAACTATGACTCAGCCTCCTGCTCAGTAAGAAATCAAGTAGGAGAGTCTATAGTGAAATTGGATGGAGGTAACTTTGATCAACTCCTAAGGTGGCCCAAATTTTTGGAATATGTTTATTCAAACCTTAAATCAATACAAAAGGCATGGGACAAAGATCAAGAATACTACATCAATCATGTAAACAAGAATTTCTTGATCAAGGCTAAGCCAGCCATTTCTAGGTTTCCCAAGTCGGTCCCTAGAAGTGATTTTATTCTCAAAATCAGTGATATCATCACCCTACTAAGTCAATTATTTGGACTCCCAGAGTCAAAATATTTCCAAGGGTGGATGTACCAGTTCATGGTCATCATATAGAAGAATGACCAAGGGATTGATTGGGGTAGCCTAATAAGTGATGAGATAGACTCCCAAATGAAAACAGTCTTGTCCACCGCTAAGTTCTATATTATGTCATACGTCACTTACGTAGTAGCAGGCATGAGAAACTACTTAGGGCTAGATGTGAAGGGAAACTACGAAATGGAACACATATATATGTACTTCCCTCAGCTGACAATAAAAGGGTCTGAAGACCAATATAGAACAGTGAATGAAGCCTTCTTCAATGAAAACATTTGTAGTTTGGATCCTGATCTAAGGAAAAGAAGGGTTTCTGATGAAGCATGGATCGAAGTGTCAAAATGGGGTTGCATCTTCTTACAATTTAATAAGTTTACTTATCTTTTGATGATAAGGTTCCATGGTAACCCTTTTCTTTTGACCAAGTTCTCAGGTGACAAATTGATCCTTATGGAGTTAGTCAAATAATTGTTGGATTTTCAAAAATTCTAACAAAGTAGGCACAAAGCCACCATCACCTTCCCTATTTCCATTGGAAGGTATACATGTTCTATAGTGGTTAAGAAAAAGAATGTGGTGCATGAGCTTCAGGAAAAATTGAAGAAACATATGAATCTCATAGAGGGATTTTACTTCCAAGGATTCCTTAAGTCATATGGAACCTTGTATCTGCATGTGCCCAATGTGAAAGACAGCTAGATTGATCTTCGAGATATAGTTACCATCTGAAGAAAAGACAATAGTAGACTGATGCTTGAAGAAATTCATATGTTAGATGTATTTGTTATCCCCAAAGGCACTATGGATAATGAAAGTGTTCTGGAAACTAGGCACGAACAGTCAGATGGAGACCAACACGGATTCCCAGCCATTGATTGGTCTGTTGCTGAAAAAGATTCTATCACTAAAAGAGTTACTCATACTCTTGTCCATACCAAGGCATGGCTCATTTCTTAGGGAATGAGTTATAAGGAAAATATATTTTCAAAAATAGCTACTTTAGAAGTGGGACCCTCCAAGGGAGAGAGGGAAGAGGATAAAATCCCTACCAAGAGGCAGATAAAATTTAAGTTTGTCAAAAGGGAAGAAAAGCAAGGAGCCACATCATTTTCCACTCCTTCACAAATAGTTGAGGTACTGGATTCACTTCCTCCACCAGAACAAGGAAAAATTCCTTCAGAAGATGAGGTTGGTTAACCTCTTGTTTCTCCTTTTGTTGATTGCTCATTGGAGGTAATTCTCTCTCTTGCTTCTCAAGCTTTGACTTCAAAATCCTTACCTCCTCCCTCCCAATATTATTCACCTCATGTTTCTACGCCACTTTCATCAGCCATGGCTAACATCTTCTCTGACCTCTCACTTCTTTCTGTTGAACCTAAGATGGCTATAGATATCCCTCCTCCTTCTACACCTTCATTCACTGAATCTATCCCCACAGTCACCACACTTGCAGTCATCACTACTCCATAAGTAAACCTTCCTCCACTTGTAGATGTAACCATAACACCTCCGATAGGAGAAACTTCTTCCACTGCACCTCAATGGTTACTTGACCAGACCCTAAGGAATAGGAAGGTGGTAGTTCCTCTACCAACCTTCGACTTCAGTTCCCTCAAGTCCTCTACTACTAAATTAGCCAAGAAACCCAAAATGGTTTCAAGGGTTTTAGTGAATGCCTTAGGGCATAATTTTGTAGATATTTCCACTCATGTGGCCAACAAAAAAAGGAGGATATAATTTTAACTAATTATTATATTACAAGGGTTGATATGGGAAAGATAACAACAGAATGAGTAGAAAAGGATGCCCAAGATGTCATGAACGTGTTGTGCCAGAAGCTAAAGGAAACGAAGGTGAGCAGAGATGTGCTAAAGGAGAAAGTTGAATTGTTGACAGAGGTATTTCTCAAGATCTCAAAGCCTTCTCTGTCAACACCATCATCTTCTACCCCTACTCCTTTCAGGTTGGATTTCACATCAATACCTCTGATTGAAAATATCTACGAGAAGGGGAGAACGGTTGATGAATGGATTTAGAGGCTATTCCTATAAGGAAGAGAGGTTATTGATGACACAGTGGAGGTTTATAAATACTTGGAGGAGATAAATAAGGATTGCGTAAAAATGGATGATGAATTTTCACAGGAAGTCAGGAACCTCGAGTTAAATTTTGAAGCTATCAATGTGTTGATACAGGTTCCATCCATATATTAATGGAAGAAGGAATCATTTCGCATGGGGATAAGCATTTCCAGCTAACCAAAGCCATCAGATTCAGGATAAAGATTCTTAGTGAAGATTGCAGCAACTTGAGGGAATCTAGAGATCAGTTGGTTGATGCCAACAATGACATAGAAGAGGAGCTTTCCATGATCTTCACCAAGGTGTTTGATGAAATCTTGAATATTCTACCTGCTAATGATTTCTATAAACAAATCTGAGAATCAATCCAGCATGAACCAGCTTCTATCTTCGATCTAAAAACCATTGATAAGCTCATAAGGATTGAGAATGTTTTGGAATCACTAAGGAAACTCAATATGAGATTGAAGAAACTTCCTGGCAATGCAAGTGAAACTTAGGAAACTTGCAAGGTTCTGAGTGACTATTCCAGTGTGTCAGATGAAGCTGAGATGCAAGGCATAATTCAAAAATTCCAAGAATTTTGAGACAAAAAGGCTTCCCTGAAGGAATACAAGGATGATGAAATAGAATAAGCATAATGTTTCATGTCATTTCCATCCAAGGATTGACATGCCTTTTTCATTTTCATTTCATCACATAGGAAGCAAATTTTAACTTGTTCTCCTGTGTGAGAGTCAAGAAAAATAGGATTCTTTTTAAATGACTATTTTCTAGGATTTATCCTAATTTCTCTCTGCTCTTTCTATTATAAATAAGGGATGCTTGTGCATTCCAAAAGAGATATATTTTTAGAATATTAAGAGCTATTGTGAAGAAGAAGAAAAAAATTATATATTATTTTTAATCATTGATGAATAGAAACAGTTGTTATTTTTCAAAATTTGTGTTGTGGAATTCATCTATCTTGAGAGATTGTTCTTACGTCCAAGATCTTAAGCTATTTTTTGTTTAGTGTTCTTTATTATTTTAATCATTTCAAATATTACACTGATTATCTAAAACTCGTATAAGTATTTCTTGATCTATTTTTTCTTGAAAGAAAATATGTTCCTCCCATTCCCTTCTCGATCTATTTCATCTATAATAGTTTCCCTTCTAATCCTTTATATTTCTAAAACTATAACATCTCCATCTCATGTTGATATGTATTTCAGGATTGTATCCCAACCCCAATGGTTATAATAGTGTGAATATTGTACATATTATTTCTGTTGTGTTTTAGATCAGTAATAAATAGGCTTCCTCAACTATCTTTGAGGAGGGATTTGATCCCGTGTACTATGGTTGAACCTCATATTTTGGCATGATAGAATATTCAACCAATAAGGTGGAGGGGTGAGGTGGAAATTTAGTTTAATTAAAATAAATAAGGAATGAATGTTGTGAGGATGGGTATTAATTTAATTAAGTTAATTAAACTAATGTTAATGTGGGGTGAAAGGGGCCATGGTTAGGTGAATATGTTTGAGTTGGTTATTCAATGGGGGGCAAAGAGGAGTGTGACCCAATTTTGGTGTGTATATTTTTCCCCTTTTTGTAGCACAGCTTGTATTGGTAAGCGACGTTGAAAAAAATAAGATGTGGTTGCCCCATGTGTGGGTGAAGGTGATGTTTCCCCAAGCATGGGTGAAGGTAACCCCCCTCAAACTAGGAACCGATGATGTGAGAGAAGGAATTAGTGAGTGGTTTGATAAAATGAGGTTAGGTGTGAATAAGGTGATGGTCGAGGGTATGGTTAATGTAAGAGGTAATGTGGGTTATTAGGTAGAGCTTTCATACATACAAACATGTTGTGAAATGCCATGATATACAAGGGTTGGTGAACATAACAAATGTACGTTAGCTAGGGTTAGATAGGTCATCCACACAAGGGTTGTTGAGGTCTGGTATCCAAGGTGAAGGATAAGGTCTGGGAACTCAATGAGGTAAGATGCAAGAACACATAGGTGTGGTTCTGGTACATCCAAAAGATCAAAGGTTCAAGGTTTGTTTAGATAAGGGTCACAGCCATAGGCAAGGTAAGGCTATTAGGCTAAGCAAACATCTATCATCATCACAAGATGTAACAGGTGAGGACATGGGAATATCCACTTAATCAACGGTTAGGTAGGTAGGTGTAGCTAGAGTAGGTGGAGAAAATGGGTAATGGGGTAAAGGTCAAATCGGGAAAATAGGGAAATGGGCCAGGGTCAAAGGTAGTGATAGTCGAACACACACACACGTATAAGCTATGGTAGGGTACCAGAGTGAAGATCTTGAAAACTCTACATCATCCAAGGTTAAGAGGTCTATACAAACAAGTTTGAAGTGATTCAAGTATCCAAGGTATAGGATATGGTGCGGAAACACAACAAAGGTCAGGTGTAATAATTTTTAGGTATGTTCTGGTACACCAAAGGTCAGGTCAAGAGAAATAACATAGCAATAGGAAAGGTAAGGTTGGTATGCTAAACAAATATGGATAACCACATCACAAGGCATAACAAGTATAATGGTTCAAAGGTCACTAAAAATGTTCCGGGTCCATGCACATATGTCATGGAACAGGAGGTCAAGTATGGAAAAAATAAGGTGTGGTTCAGGGAAGGCCATAGCAGGAGTATAAATATGCCCCAACTGATGATGAGGTGGGGTGATAAATGATGAGGTCAGAAGTATAAGGTGGAGGGTCATGTTCAGTTTCAGGTTAGGTGAAAAATGTTGTGGGAAAGTAGATAAGGTATAAGGGGTTTCCATGGGGTCAAAACAGGTAACCAAAACTGGTCATGCTTAACTGATGACAGTCTAGGTAAACTGACCACGATTTGTTGGGGCACAAGACCGATGTCGGTCTAGGTACAACTGACCATGATTTGCTAGGGCATTGGACCAATTTCATTCTAGGTATAACCGACGCGAGCCAGGTTAGGGTGTGGTTAAAAAGGAAATTTTCACTTTTTTCATAATTATTTGTAATGTGCCAAATAGGAGAAACCAACATAGGAGAGAGGAAAAGGTGGAAAGCGATCGAGTGAGACAAAGAGTAGAGTTAGCAAGCCTCGTAGCGGGTGGTCGAGGCGGGTTCACTAGATCTATTTGATCGATTAGTTTGGTTGGAGGTGAGGATGTCGGTTGGTGATTATAGAGGTAGGATAGGAATTTGGGGGACCACCAGTGCAGTGGCCCAATGTGCCACCACAGAAATGATAGTTTGATAAGGTATGATTCAATCCCATTCCTAGTTTAGTAGGTAGATTTGTGTAGAGAAATCAGGTTAGGGTCAAATAGGTTTTGGGGGGAAAAGGTAAATTTGAAGTTAGGGTGAAAATGGGTAAAATAGGAAGGGAGAAGGGTATATTTATGTGAATTATGGGTGGGGATAAATTTAGGGGGGATGTGGGTAGGGAAGGAGAGGCGAGAGGCTAAAAATGTTGTTTTTGTGGGGAAATAGGTTAAGGCGTTGCGGATTTGGTTGCCGTGACAGTGACTTACGTCGGTCAAGGGTTGGCCGAAGTTGGTTGGTGTGAGCCAACAATGGTCATAGATGAGGTGATTGATGTCGGTTGTATTTGATCATGGTCGGTCTCACTGAAACTGATGTTGGTCATTATTTGGAGAAAATTGGGCAAAAAAGGAGGGAAGGTGGATGGGTGAGATAGGTAATGGTATAATAAAGTGTTGTGGATGGAAAAATAGCATGGGTGAGAGCTTTAAATAGGTACAATGGAATAGTAACTGGTTAGGGTTTTGGTGGGTAGATAGGACATGCGATAAGAAGGTAAGTGGCGAGGGAAAAAGAGGTAGGGTAATAGTTATAGGTGAGGTGTCAAGGGTGATTGTGGGTATCGTCAAGTTATATTAATGTGATGGTTTGTTGGATATAGGTGAGATATCAGCTGAGGATGTGAGATAGGGTACCTCCCTTGCTCATGGAGGTATGAGGGAGTGTGACAACCAATGATTGGCACCATGTTACATAGGTTATCCTGATTTGGGTCAGATGCTACCAGCATGTAGTCCAAGAGGAGAGTTTTATGGTTGCCCTCATCAACAGATGGGACTCGGAAACCAATACCTTCCATCTTTTGACATGTAAGATCACAGTCACCCTAGAGGATTGTACAATATCCTGCAATTATGGATAGCAGGGATGTAGGTATATTTGATCTCCTCATAGGCATGTGAGGAGTTGATGTTGACTATGTTTGGCAAGGGGCTGGTAGAGATAAGGGTCCATAACACTAGTATGAGCTACGGAGATATGTACTAGGAAAATTTGGAGGAGATGAGGCTAGTGGTGTTGCTGATGGAGGCAATTTTCTATTTTTCATTACCAGACGTAGAGGGTGGGAGATTCCCATGATCATTGATGGGGTTTCTTCATGACATGATGGAGGATAGGACCTGATGTTCATGGGCACTAGCATTTTTGGTGTAACTATACAAAGAGTTATGGGCCTATGGGAGGCTACAAAGGTTCAGACTATGTTGCATGTTTCTACTACACTATTGGGCATATGAGAACATCATGTGTGTGCATCTAGTTGATATGCCCCATTAGATTGCTTTTGATGTGGGCTTGATCTGAGTAGGCTACAGGTGATGGGTACTTGCTATTGGAGAGCACCAAGATTTTAGGGATACACATGATATAGCCTATTACAGACATTTTCTAGAGGGTTTTTACAGTGTGGAAATCATTTGGAGGCCATATGTTGGTTTCTCGTCATATGGGCAGATGGCCGAGGAGTTACAAGAGCTACAGCTACTTTGATGGAATGAGGGGTGATGTGCAAGAGATCACGAGATGATACCCGTAAATAGGGTCAGGCGGTAGTTTGGGATACTTCAAGATAAACCCTCACCCTTCCCATAGTATAGGAGGGACGACATAGAGATACATCTACCTCTACCATAGCTTAAAGTGCTAACAGGTCAGGAGGAGCAATTGGTAGACCAATGGATTGATGATTTTGGGGTGTCGGATAGAAACAAATAGTGGTGGGTAGCACATTTACGAGTAGTACCGTCAAGGCTAGGGCAGCCAAATTTAGCCACCATCAAAGTGCAGAGGGACACCCTATAGGGGCAGGTGGCTACCTTGATTACACAATTGGGGATAGTGTAGGGGTGGTTGATAGTTTTAGAGGCATATGTTGTTAGTTTACAGACACATGTCACAACTCTACAGGCCTAGGTAGCACATGCATAGGCACCTGCATATGGTGGAGATGGGGATGGGGTATAGGTGACCACCCTATAGGCACATGTTACAGGTTTGTAGGGTTAGTTGGCCACTACACATGTGTAGTTTGTGGCCCTTCAAGCCAAGGTATAGGAAAGGGCGGGATAGGATCCCTCAGTGTAACACCCTGAACTATTGTTACTTCCTCCTGAGCATTCAAGTGTTGATATATGATTTCTTCTGTATAAGGATGTGTTCCTTTGATTGTGAAGTCATGCGTGATATGGATTGTATCTTCTCTGCTCTTGAAGATCTTTGACTGAGTCAGGATACGCTTGGACTCTTTTATTTCTTTCATTTTTAGCACCTGAGTTCAATATGATTTCTGGAGGAATTGTGGATTTATCCATCTTTATGACTCAGCCTTGGATCAGTTGCATTGATCCAAGAGATGTTTTAAGTTTATTCTGGATGAACAAAAAATTATAGACCTTACGAAAGTTGTAAGGTCTGCATGTGTTGAATAAGCAATTCCAGAGTCTAACTCAGGTTGATCGTGTTAAATGAATTGGTTCCCGATATCGTAATATCAGGAAGGCCTAGACCTTAAGCCAGGAAATAAATTCTGGTGTATACTACAAGCTTATTATCAATGCCAGATAGAATCCATTTCGGGAATGTTATACCTGTTGGTTCTAATACTGATCGAACCTACTTATGGGACCTAGAATGGATTTGTTAAGCTTAATAACCTTAACCTAAACTATAACCTATGGGTTGAATTATTGCTAATCTAACCTAGCCCTAAACTATAGGTTTAATGCTCCTAAGGTTAGCTACCTAAGCTTTATGGAAGTAAGACTAATGTCTTACCGTAAGATCTAACCTATGTTTCTAACCTAACTTATGATAATGGATGAAGGGGGACCTATGAAGGGGTGCGAGCCATGGGCGGTGGTTTCCATGGCAATAAATGAGGTGGATAAGCATGAAGGACAAGGGATTTGGTGGAGATTGCAAACGGCTATTGAGACCTGACGTGGCAGAGTCACCAAATTTGGGAATGGTTGTTTGTTTTCATTTGTCAATCGCCAACTTTGGCGGTCGGTGGCAATGGAGATTAGGTGGGAATCTTGGAGTTAATCTCATTGATGAACTTCGGTTCCTGAGCGCGGATTGCTCGGGAAGGCATGCAAATGGAAAACTAATTGGTTGTTTGGTTTTCCATACGCTCCATTTTTCTCTCTGTTTGATCACTGGTTCTTCAAACTAGTCTACTTTGTGTTGCATGGCAACTATGAGAATATCTAGCTCTTTTCTCTGTTGGGGAAAGTTTATAAGACATTACGGTAAAAAATTATTGTTGCTGAATCTATCATGGAAGAAGAGGAGAAGGCGCGAGCACATTCAGAGGTCTTCTTCGGATTTTTAAGCAACATTACCAGGCATGATAGGCCCTGACTTTTAAAAATATTGCTTTACTCCAAATGCTTTCATTAAAACAACTCTGTTCAGGTGATTTTAGTACAGTTGGTTTGAAGCAATGTTTTGGTTCTTCTTTTCCTATGGAATTAGGAATCTCGTGTTATTTGAAGACTTTGTTGGAATTTTTCTGTATTTATTCTTCCTTTTGGATTCATTTCATTTGAGACTCGGCTATGCTCTTATTTTTTTTGAATCCTGTTGATTCTTGTTGTGAATACTTGAAGTTTCTACTGTTTGGAATGCTTGTTGTGATTATACTACTTGAATGCAATTTTAGTAGAATTCCTCACTGTGTTTGTAATTTTGGGATAAACTCCGTTGGAAGTTTAAGGATTATCTACGAAAATGACTCAGTGAGAGTCCTTGTAATGTTTCGTATGTTTTCAACTTCTGTCTAAGCTTGGTTGTGATTACTATGGGAGTCCTTGTAACATAATTTATGTTTTAACTTCTGTAGAAGTTTAGTTGAGAATACTATATGGTATTGACTCAGTGAGAGTCCCTGAAATGTATCTTGTATTTCAACTTTTGTTTAAGCTTAGTTATGAATACTATTGCTTAGTTGTGAATACTGATGGTATTGACTCAGTGGGAGTCCTTGAAATGTATCTTGTATTTCAACTTCTGCTTAAGCTTAGTTATGAATGTTGTTGTTTAGTTGAGAATACTATATGGTATTGACTCCGTTGGAGTCCTTGAAATGTAATTTATGTTTTTAACTTCTGTAGAAGTTTTGCTGTGAGTACTATTAGGATTCTTGAATTGTTTTCGTATGAATTCAACTTTAATCGAAACCTTGGTTATGAGTATTGGTTGGATTTAACACTGTTGGAGTCCATGATATGCTGCGTGTTGGATTGATTCCTGATTTAAGTCCTTGATGTGCATGCATATTGTATAGACTCTTTCTTAATATTGTTGTTTTATGTTCAATTCGATTCTGAAGAATTAAGGGATGGGTTTTCTTTACAAACTTGAATCTGTTTGAGACCCTGTTGCATTTCGTAATAGCTCAACATTGGATGAAACTTTGAGGAAATTATTGATTTGGAATCGGCTTCTGTGAAGTCCTTGTTGTGATTATTCTTCTTGAAATCAGCTTCTAATATAAGTCCTTGCTGTATAATCGTAGGGATTTGATTTAGTTGAATGAAGCTGTGCATCTTTGTGTTTTGACTCAGTGTGAATGTCACTGTATTTGCATATGGAATGTCATTTGTTTTAGTGTTATCTAGTCTCGTGATTGACTGTGATAAAGAGCTCCTAGCTGTGCCATGTTAGACGATGGCGTTGGTTATATTCGTGATTGATATAGGAATCTTATTGACTCTGTTTCTTTCTTCTAGACTGTAAATTATATGTTGATGTATAATAAGTGTAATAGGAAAATTCTCTCTCTCCTAGTCAGGAAACCTTGTGTGCTTTCTTCTGAACCCTCATGTGATATCTACGGTAAGGGAAAAACAAGGATAGACCGTGACATTGTATGAAGAGACTGGTATAAAATGTGTGTTGCTGTATAAATAGGTATACTTGTCAATACCATTGAAATGTGTTATGATTATAAAATAATTAAGTCAGTTGAGCTTGTTGAATGTTTAAACTACTTTTGAGTAATTGTTAGAAACATTCTTGTAGGAGTATTGTTGTCTTTGAATGGTTGTATTCATTGTTCTTAGTCTCAAACATATAAGATGAATTATATGAAAGGCATTAAGGATTAATTGACATCTATAATACGAGTTATGCGTTAAAGGTCATGTTAGAAATATAAGAAGATGAATAGCCTTATTTATGTTTGGAATTTGAAGAAATGATTTCATTTAAACAGGTTGTTTAATGAGAACAATTGGTGGATTGCAATTATTTTAAGAATTAGTGCTTATCATGCTCAGTTCACCAAACTGACCCATGTTGACAATTTTTGCAGATGGTTTCCGTAACTAGTAAAGGCACGCAGATCTAATATGATGTTCAAATTGTTTAATTTGGTTTTATGATGAATTCCAACTTGATTCTCTAAATGTACTACTTGAAGAAAGATACTATTTTGCTATTGAATATTGTATCAAATATGCTGAAAGCATAAATTGTATTTGATTAGCTTAGAAATGAATGAAATAAGGAAATTGTTATTTATGTGTTTGTATTTGTATCTTGATGGATTGAACTTCTTCGGTTTGAATGATTATAAGAGCATTTTTATTATTGTATACCTTGGAGACATTTGGGATTCTCTAAGTAAACTTTGCAAAGATTAGGTGACTGAATACTTGTAAAAGTGAGTAGTTCTGTTATGTTCTATCTAAAGCTAATTTGGAATTTAGATCACTGTCTTTTGAGAAGCTAAGGTTAATATAAACCTCAACAGGAAGCTGAACGGGAAGAATAAATTATTACTTCCTAATCTTGATCTAAGTCAAGAAAACGTTTAATTTCATTTTGAATCACTATATCTTAATACTAATAAGTAAGATATATTTCAGTTTTGAGAACTGATATAAACCTAAAAGGGTATGGTTAGCAACCTTATGAGAAGACTTAGGGCTATTGCCCAATTTCATTGATTTAGATTACTGTGTATCAATGAACTCCTTGATGAGACCTCAAATCCTATTAACTTCTCTTTGTGAAATGGGTCTTAATAAGAAATACAATTCTAAGGTGAGGAACCCAGGGGTTGGGAAAAGACTACCCTAAAAGGAGCGTCTTAAAGTATAACTTTAACTCAACGTAAGTAACACCTTAAAGTTAAGTAGATCTTTTTGAGGTGGATTTGAATGTTAATGGCACAAGTCAACTACAAGGTTGTACCTTCGAGAAGAATAGGATCTTCTCGAACATACAACAATGCAGGTGACTTATGATGACACCCTTTGCATTGATCATTAAGATTTACACCTTAAACTCAAACAAGTTTTACTCTGGGGCTGGTTAGGAACGTGGTCATGTTATAAGACTGCCCCTGGAGACTCAGGGTATCTTGACACACAGGGTTAACTAGGGTTGACCCAGTATGTCAGCGTATCCCTAGTCCTCAGGAGCATCCTTATAACGTGGTAATATTATTAATCCATTCCTGAGTGAATAACTTGGGGTAGGGGAGGCTGACAAAAGTCAGTATAAGACATTCTACATAACATAGGAATGGGGTGAAGGATGTATTCCAGATTGACGAGTATGCCATCAAGGAATATGAGACATAAGCAGTATGTTTCAAATCTTTGGCCAAAGTATCGCAAGTTGCTGATTGCGTTGTCCTATGTCACCTAGTTTGAGGGATGAGATGCCGATGAATAGTTGTAAAAATTATTCAGATAGGTTCCTTGGACAGAGCATTTTGAATCCCAAATTAGGGAAGAGAACCGCAAGAGTGATGTGTTAAAATAAAACCGCCAACTCTTTGATACTCATGAATAGATCGGTAGATTACCGAGTCATGGAATGAATAGATCAGAGGTACTCCAAGTCATCATAGTTGTATATGGTTATCTGTTATAAGAATGATTGTTATGATCTAAGAGTTCTAAATTATGTATTTAGAACTAGGATGCACTTATCAAAAAAAAAATTCTTGTTCTAATGTACTAAAATGAGGACGTTACATCTTGGTATCAGAGCTGAACGTTGCAGCTCTTGGACCTATTGTGTCCATAATCTGATAAAAGCCTAAATTTTCTTGTAACAGAAAATGGTTAGAACAAGAGGAAACGTTGCGAATAATGCTCCACCAGAAGGAGGGGCAGCAACAACCCAAAAGCTTGATGAGATCCTTTCTACCCTATTAGACACAAGATATCATTTGGCTATACTTGAACAACAAGTAATGGGAAATGAGGAGGAAGATGAAGCTGGTAACAACAATCAGCAACCTCCTGAGGACAAACCTGATATGGGTGTTGATAATAATGCTGGAAATGCACCTGTCCAACCAGAAAACAAAAAGGCCAGGTTGGCAGCGGAACTCACTAATGATATAAAAAGGATAAGTCCACCTAAATATGATGGCACCACATTAGGAGATGGAGCTGAGAACTGGCTCAGTGAAATGGAGAAGTACTTTGCAATAAGAAACTTCTCAGAGGAAACCAAAGCTATTTGGGTAGCCTATCAGCTTTCCCATGAAGCATCTTCATGGTGGGATAGCTGTAAAGCTGAGCTAAATATTGATGAGACCAATATTACTTGGGATCAATTTAAGGGCTATTTTAGGCAATGTTGGCTGCCACAGCTTTTCTATGATCAGAAAATGACAGAATTCCATAACTTAGCTCAAGGGAAGCTAACGGTAACTTAATATTGGGAGCGTTTTACGAAACTCCTCAAGTACGTACCACAATATAAAACTGACGAGAAGTTAAGAATATGAAAATTTATCATGGGACTGAATCCTGTGATAGGAGGAGAGGTCGATGTTCACAGCCCAACCACTATGGAAGGAGTTGTTGAAAAGGCCATAAGACAAGAACAGAAATTAAAGGCTAGTTCTGCTCATAAAGAGGAAGTGCGGAAGAAGATTGCAAACCCTTCTTCAACTTCACTTACACCCAAAAAGGGACCATGGAAAAAGTTTGGAAACAGAAGTAAGTTTCCAGGGGATAATAGTAAGAAAACAGTAGCAAATAAGCCTACTTGAAATGTAAGGGATAATTTTTCCAAAAATTATAACAATGGGCAGAAGCCCTATGGAGGACAACATGATAATTACAAGGATGGAGGTAATTTTGAGCCTAAAAAGGGACCTGTAGGAGGCTACTACAATTGTGGAAAAGACCACTATACAAATCAGTGCCCTTTGAAGAAGGATGATCGTAATCAGCAGCATAAGATACATGTTGCAGTAGTAGACAAGCAAGCTGAAAAGCAAGTGACACCTATAGAAGTTCTGGGTAACTTATTTGGCATACCTGTCACTATTCTTTTTTATACAGGAGCTACTGAATGTTTTATTTCTAGTAAACTTGCTTCTAAACTTAAAAGAAAGGCTAGAAAAATGGATAAATCTTGGACTGTACAGTATGGTAATAGTTATGTTCATACAGTGAGTATGTGTCTTTTTGGGGCAGTCCTTGACTTACCTAACTTTTCCACGGAAGTTGACCTCTATGTTACACCCTTGGGATCTTACGACATCGTCATCGGTGTCAATTGGTTAGCTAACCATAAAGAAAAAGTAGACTGCTATGAAAAGAATATAAAATGTTTAGATGATCAGTTGAAGGCAGCAGAGATTCAAGGTGTGAAACAGGAAATTTCAGTTAGAAAACTGTCAACTATGCAGCTTAAAAAGGCTAAAAACAAAGGATGTACCCTTTATGCAGTAAAGATATCTGAATTTTCAGAAGAAGATGGTGATTCCATGAAACGATTTCCACTGTTGTAAAGTTTCAAGGATGTTTTTTCGGAGGAATTACCAGGTTTACTACCCAAGAGGGAATTTGACTTCACCATCGAAATCAAACCAGGAACGGAACCTATTTCCAAAGCACCTTATCGGATGACTACTACAGAGTTAGTCGAGCTTAAGGCACAATTGCAAGAAATTTTTTCTAAGGGTTTGATTAGACCAAGTGTTTTACCTTGGGGAGTGCCAGTAATATTTGTAAAGAAGAAGGATGGAACACTTAGGCTGTGTATCGATTATCAGATGTTGAACAAATCAACAATCAAGAACAGATACCCACTTCAAAGGATCGACGACCTATTTGACCAGATGCGTGGGGAAGTGGTTTATTCCAAGATAGATCTTCAATCTAGTTATCATCAATTAAGGATTAGAGAAGAAGATATTCATAAAACAGCTTTCCGAACTAGGTACGGACATTATGAATTCACGGTTCTACCCTTTGGATTAACTAATGCACTCGCAGCTTTTATGAACTTAATGAATAATATCTTTCAAGAATATTTGGACAAGTTTGTACTTGTATTCTTGGACAATATTCTCATATATTCTAAAAATGTCGAGGAACACAAAGAGCATTTAATGATAGTTTTGGAAATTTTGAGAAAAAGAAATTTATATGGTAGGTTATCTAAATGTTCTTTCTTTGATACAGAAGTTCACTATTTGGGCCATGTCATTAGTAAAGAAGGAATTGTTGTGGATCCTTCAAAAATAGTGGCTATAACTGAGTGGCCTGCACCAAAGAATGTACACGAAGTAAGAAGCTTCATGGGTCTTGCTGGTTATTATAGAAAATTTTTTAAGGATTTTTCTAAAGTGGCTGCACCAATAACTTCATTGCAGAAGAAGGATAAGAAATTTATTTGGAATGATAAGTGCGAAACTACTTTCAAAATTCTGAAAATCTAGTTGACTTCCGCACCTATATTAGCTATACCAGACCCTAATGGGAGCTTTACTATTGTAATGGATGCTTCTAGGGAAGGCCTTGGAGGTGTTTTGTTACAAAATGATCAAGTCATAGCATATGAAAGTAGAAAACTTAAGTTACATGAGCTGAATTATGCTCCTCATGATTTGGAGCTTGCTGCCATTGTTCATGCGCTTCAAGTCTAGAGACACTATTTACTTGGGAAACCTTATGAGTTGAAAACTGATCACTTAGGACTGAAATATATTTTCACTCAGCCTAATATAAATGCCAAACATAGAAGGTGGTTATATTTTTTATCTCGATATGATTTTGATATTAGCTACATCAAAGGGAAAGAGATTAGGGTAGCAGATGCTCTAAATCGTAGGAAGCACATTTCTGCTCTTATAACATTAAGAACTCAGTTTAAGGATGAGGTAAAAAGTGCCTCAGAATCTGATATATACTTTCAGCAAGTAAAAGCAGTGCTTGCTGCAGAACCTAATGATGAAAGGTATAAAGGTTTTCATTTTGCTAATGAAGGAATCTTACGTTATGAAAACAGGGTATGTTAGGATAAATAATATTATCCTATTATTAATTATGCATAGTTAGATTATTTAATTAATTTTATTAATTAAATAATAAATATACTGTTGTATGGTTAATCAACCATATTTGTTTGTATTCAGATTGTTATATTGTTTTAAACAATATATTTGTCTTTTTCTAATTCCTGCTTCCCGGATGTTATTGGAAGCTTATTCATTTTGGCATTTGGTTGCACCTGTGCAACTCATTCTCCTGTGTGTATTTGGCTGTGCAATATCTATAAATATTGCAGCCCATTCTCTGTAATTGTTTACTGATTGAGATCAATAAAATATATACAGGCTACCGTCCCTGTTTCTCAATCTACATTTGGTACCAGAGCGAAATTCTGGCCCTGTGAAGGTGTGGAAGAGAGAGCAGCAGAGAGAGAGGAGATTGGAGACGTGTTTGCAGCATTTTGAGAGCCTGTGCAGCCTCGTGCAAACTCCCAGCCCCATCCCTGCCTCCCCCACATCAGCCTGTTCCTTCCAGGTACTTGGAAGGCAAATTTTTTTTTTGCACTGGTGCACTCAGTACCAGGCAAAAATTGCTACAGGTATTGAATTTTTTAAAAAAAAAAATTAATTTCCAATCAGGGTTTTGTTTTACTGTATTTGGAAATTGTGTTGCTTGTTTTGGAGGATTGTTTTGCTGTGTATATGCACCTGCAGTGAATCAAATTAAAAAAAAGAGAAGGAAACATTTTTTTTTAGAAAAAGAGGCGCCATTCTCCTCATGCCCACACCATTCTCTGTTTCCATGGCCTGTACAAGCAAGCTCCATTAAAAAATGCGGCCCAGCAATCAAAAAAACGCAGCCATAAGCTAAAAAACGCACCCTTACTATTTCCCACGGCCTGCATAGCAAAAAAAACGTTTTCTGAGCTTGCCCACGCCATTTGCTGTATGTATGAACATGTGTAATCAGATCCATACGCACCTTGGTATAAAATGACAGTACTATAAGGAGCTTCTATATTTATTAATAGATGGAATATATTGGCTGAATCTAAGTGTCATAATGTGTAATTGAGTAGTGCATGTTATTAATTCAGTGATGAATACCTATTTAAGATTGTTCTTTCATAGATTTATGGGTAGCTTGCACTATAGAATGATGGATTAGTTATGAATCTATATGTTTCTTCCTTCATCATGTTAACATCAGTGTATTATCATCAATCCTAAAGAGGTTGTTGACCTAAGGTACCTATTGTGCACTTTGAGTGAGTGCTCAAGATGGGGTTGAGTTATTCTAAGGCCATCTACATGATTATGGGTCTCAAGGAGTATTTTGCAAATTCTAGTGTCTTACATCAATATACCTCTTTAGCACAAAGGCCCAAGCATGGCTCCCAAATATTTGAAAAAATGAGACATTTGGCTATCGTGTAAGTGTACCAAGATTCCTCTGGTATGTCAAATGCTCAAGTTCTTTATGTGGTGTCATGATTCATAGAAATGTAGTTAGCATAGAATTCTTCTTGTAAATATCCATTAAGAAAGGCACATTTCTACATCCATCTGATGGACTTTCCAACCAAACTGTGTATCTAGAGCAAAGATCATCCTAATCATTTTGATCTTACCTCTGGGAGAAAATGTCTCCTCACAGTCAATGCCTTCGTTTTGTGCGTACCCCTTTACTACCAGTCTTGCTTTATACTTTTCTATGGTCCCATATGCTTTGTACTTTGTTTTGAATATCCATCTTTATCTAATGGGTTTCTTCCCTGGTGGAATATTACCAAGCTGCCAAGTGTTTTTTTTCATCACTAAGTTGTATTTAACATCCATGACATCTTTCCAAGATTTTGAATGTAGGGCTTCTTGGACTATAGAGGGATCATCAAATTCAATAAATCTACTCATTAAATCAAATTTTACTTCTTCTCTTGCTTTACTGTGAGTTTGTGGTCCAGTAGTGGATGTATCCAGTGGAGCATCCATTCTTACATCTTGTAGCATACTAGTATACCACTTGGGCATACGCTGAACTGCTCCCATGGGTCATGGTTCTATCATATCATCACCATCATCCCATCATCACTTTCATCATCTCTAGGAACATTAACTTCTATTTTTATAACTGGTGAAAAATATACATTAGGTGAGTCTGGAGGAGGAGTCTCTTCTTTCTTCTTCTCAAAAAACTCAACATATTTGCTGGTGTAGACTTTGTTGGTCTTAGGATCCATCAATCTATACCTAAGAGTCTCTTCATTGTACCCAATGAAGATGAGTTTTTATGATTTCATATCCAATTTATTTCTGTTCTGTTTGGGTATGTGCATACTTTATTTTTCACCCAAATACTCTGAGGAGTGCAACAGATGGTTTCCTCTTTGACCATGATTTATGTGGTGTTACTTTATCAAGAGAAAATGTGGGAACTCTGTTCAAAAAATACACTGTTGTCTTTGCTAATTTTGCCCAAAATGTCTTTGCTAGTCTAGAATCATCGATCATACATCACACCATTTCCATGATAGTACGATTTCTTCTCTCAACAACACCATTATGCTGTGGTGTGTATGGAGGAGGAATTTGTCGATGAATCCCATGAGCTTGTAGGTAGTATTTGAAATCATCACTGGTGAATTCCCCCCATCGATTTGAGTGGAGAGTTATGATGTGATGACCAGTTTCGTTCTCAACAGTCACTTTGAACTTCTTGAAGTTTTCAAAAGCTTCACTTTTCTTGCGAAGAAAAAAAAATACTCAATTTTCTCGAATAGTCAGTAACACAAAGCATGAAGTACTAAAATTCAGAATGTCTCAGTTGCATTAGACTGCAAATATCGGTATGAAATATATTAAGCTTACCATAAGCTTGATAAGTACTCTTTTGGAATGAAGCTCTATGTTGTTTCAGATCTGCTAGGCAGTGAGGACACTTGTCTGTATCCTCCTGGAGAGAGGGTAATCCTTTTACCATATTATGCCAGTGAAGTGTCTCAAGATACTTAAAATTGATAGGAATAAGTCTCTGATGCCACAATTGTGTAGAGGTAGAGTTCTTAGCCACAAGTGCTTGATCATTTTCGTGGAAAAAATCAAGTTGGAACATACATCCCACATTGGAGGTTTTTACAACTATTTTAGAGCCTTGTGATTTGTCTTGAATTAGACACATTTTCTTGCCGGAATGACTATCAAAGTCAATTTTTAAGTTGTGATCTAGGAGTTGACTTACTGAGATAAGATTACTTGTGAACCTAGGGACATAGAGAACATCTGATAATCTACAGTTGCGTGAACCAAGGGGTAGAGAAATGTTCCCAATCCCCTAAAATGTGTATGAAGAATCATCACCTAACGAAACATGGTTTTTAGAAGGAATTTCCCTCATTGAAGTAAACCAGTATCTGTGGCCAGTCATGTGTTGTGTGGATTCTGAATAAACATACCACAAATCACTAGATGACATGGAGGGTTAACTTGATCGAGCAGTGTAGAAGTTGTCTTCAATATCTAAATGTTCATCTTATCTGAGTGTACAAGTAGTCATCACCTAACAAAACATGGTTTTTCGAAGGTGTGTCCCTCATTGAAGTAAACCAGTCTCTATGTCCAATCATGTGTCGAGTGGCTCCCAAATAAACATACTAGAAATCACTAGATGATGTGGAGGGTTCACTTGATCGAGCAGTGTACAAGTAGTGTTCAGTATCTGAATGTTCTTCTTGCTCAACAAATATTTCCTTGCTGATGGGGTTTTCTTTTCAAGTTCCCCTTCTTTTTCCCTTGATTGTAGTTAGAATGTACCTTGTGAGATTGCAGGTGTTGAAGTCTAGAATTACTTGATGAACCTTTCTTTTATGTATTATACCAACAATCTTTTAATTCATGTCCTCTTTTGCAGATAGGACATTTCTCCTTGTGTTGTTTGTCCCCTTGATGATGATACTAGTTTTGGGACTTTTGATAGGAATTAGGATTTCCTTTTCCTTTTCCTTTCCATTTATAATGATAAGAAAGTACTTTCTCCTCTTCATCATCTTTATTGTACATTTCTTCTTCTTGTTGTAGTAGGTTTACCAACTTGTTTAAACTCATCGTCGTATTTGAAAAGTTTAGTGTTGTTACAAAAAATGTGGCATGAAGAAGGGAGTGCTCTCAAAAAAATGGGAACGAGAGCATCATCTGTGACCTCTTCTCCTAGGGATAGAAGTGAAGCCCTCAACTCTACGACTCTTTAAAGGAAAGATTCTATTTTTTCATTTTGTTTGAACTTCAATGTGTGTAACTGACTTTGCAAATTAGTATGAAATTCTTTTTTTTGGCCTCATATACTGTTCTTAACTTATCCCACACTTCTTTGGTTGTTTTGGCATCTCAAATGTGGGGTTGCACATCATCGGACATTCCAAACAAGATGATTAGCTTGGCCTTTTGATCAAAGTTATCAAACTATCTCTGTTGTGTTGTATCGGTTGCTGATCTGGTTACCGTACCATTCAAAACAGTCCAAATCTCTTCAAAGTCAAGTTGTGTTTTGATTTTTGTCTTCCATGCTACGTAGTTATTTCCTCTGAGTAGTTGTGAATCTAGAAGAAATAACTTTGGGGCGTTGGTGCCCATTTTGTATAATCAACTGACAAAGGGTAAGGATCTTATCACTCCAAGTATACGGTTTCCCAATCTGTATACCGTAAGTCTGATATACGGTCTCCCAATCTATCAACCTCTAAATTAGTAAAATACACCTAAGTATATAATTACATTCAAAATTCTAAAAAAATTGAATAGTAGGTAATTGTTTTTTTGTTTTTTGGGGCCTTGGTGGCCTCTGGAGCTCAGAACGGCTCTTAGTGTGAAAAACCACAAAAAAGATCTTAAAATGCAGTTTTTAATGTCTCCCCCTTTGGGAAAAATTGCTCAAAATAAAAAATTAAGCATAGTAGGAGAATGTTTTTTGGGACCCTTTGTAGGGTTTTCTTTGCTAAAAATAGCTGTGGCTTTAGTTATAACTAAGTAGTTTGGCAGGGTTTTTTGCCTCCAAGTTTGACAGTTTAGCCAATTTCACCGCTAAATCTTAGTGTGAAAAATCAAATAAACTAGAATGTGGGTTGAACCCCAGACCTCACCACCCTAAGGATTTTTCACCTAGCCAACATGGCACCTTGTGCGCTTGGTATATGAAATGAACACATGTATATTTAAAGAAGGCTAGAGCTGACTAAGCTTTCAAACAACGACCTGACATGGAGAAAATCCATGTGGCAACGAGCTTTGGTGGGAGGAGGGTGGATTATTTTAGGTCTTTGTCATGAAATACAGATCTAAGACACCTTTATTGTTTGCTTATCTTCTGCTTTGATATTTTTGCATGGTAATAACATTCGTTTTGATTTAATTTTCACCGTATTTATTCGCTGCCACTTTGTAGCTATTTAGCTTCTTGTTTGTATTATGCAGGGTCAACGTTGGGGGGGAGGAGGTTCACCAATGACTTAGAGAAAAGGTTTTTCCACCATTTTAGATTGAATGATCCGGTTATTGCTTTTTTGCAGGTCATAAGTATGAGGGATCTAGGACGACTCGACTCTATCTGAAGGAGTTCTCCAAAAATAGAGCTCGTATGTGGTTTTGTTTATTGACTGCTTTGAACATGTAATTCAATCCTCTTTATACGCCAATGTTTTGATTTCAACGCTGCCACTGAGTGTATTGTGCAGGTGTCTTCACAAATTCCCGATTTACTTTGCCTCTACCACGAGTTAGGAGGAGAACTCATCTTAGAACTCACATAAGCTTGATTATTGGAATAGATCTCAATTTGCTTCAAACATAATTTAGCTGGTGGGAGGTGCTTGCCAATGGAACTTGGTTCCTTTAAAAAATAACTCGCTACTTCCAATTAGCTCTGTATGAGCTCGTCTTTGTGAAAATTAGTGGGGGCTATGTAGAAATCTCGGTCAACCTTGAAACCTGACCTTCACATATCTCCCAATGCAATCTTCAAATCAGTGTTAGACCCATCCAATTTTGATAATATAAATAATATTATCTGTATCTAAGCAATTTAGAGACAAAACCCTTGATGGGGATTTTTTATAATATTTAAAATGTTTTACCTGCAACAAAGTTTTTCGGGGTACAAAGGGAACCAAGGCAAAAAAATTTTTTTCTTACAAACACCTGGAGAATGACAGGAGGTTGTGGGGATGTAGGGAATTCTTGGAAGTTGTTGGAGGCAAAAAATTCTCTCATGGAGTAAAAAATATTCTCCAATTTTTTTTTCTTCCTCTCTCCAACCTTCTATGCTTCATAGGTCCAAATTCCTGCTCTGGTACCAAGTGAAAGATTAAGAACAAGGACATAAGCCTAGTGAATTTATTGATGTTCAATGAAATTAAACTTATAATGGAGTGCTTCAATTATTATAGGAATTGTACAACTGAATACACACATGGAAATATGTTGCACAAGTGCAACAATAAACTAATTTACAAAAGCTTCTAAAAGTATACACGGGAAAAAAGTATAACAAACATGCAATTGCAGAAATAATGCAACAAATAAACAATACGAGAATAATATGGTTATTAAAACATAACCATATAATAAATAATGTCATGTACCTAATTAAAATGCAAAATTATTATATATTCTAACACTATGTTCAAGCATCTTGAGTATATATGAGATGTCTGCGCTCTTCATTGAAAAAATGTGTTAAAGGTTTGTGGTTTTAAGGATCCAATCTTGATTCGATAATGTCTTGCATCAAAGTAGAAATGTGAAGTTGTTAGGTCTGTACATCCATGATTTGAAGGAAGAAGGACTGTTAAAGTCATTCAAGTGCATATGAAGGATTGACATGCATGCTAAAAGGATGTGATTGATCTCAAAGGTCTGTATAAGTTCATTGAAGCATCTAAAACAGTCTCATAGGTACTATGAAGTGCTTTTGTATAGTTTCAAGTGATCTTATGTACCGTACTGTCATGTGAAAGTTTTGAAACTTGTTGTAAAACTGAGACACAAGGTTACAAATCTGTGTATGAATTCTAGTGCTATGAAAAGTGAATTCTATAGGTATGTTTTCATCAATATGTATCTTGAGAGATGGAACATGGAAATACTTAGAGCATACCTTAATATACGAAGAATATAAAATATTTGTATGATTTTTTGTGATTAAGTTGACTAAAATTGACCTAGACAAGGTGGATTTACCTTCTTGAGGATGAAGGCTTGGTTCTATATGTCAAATTTCTCTGATTTATTTTCTCATGATCAACAAATAAGTAAAGAGAGGTCAGAATTGAAGAAAATTGAGTCAAGTTTGTATATGTCCATCCAAGGTATGATAAGATGTTACAGGGATATAGATGGCTAAGATCAAAAGGAGCAAGAAAAATGGTCTCTCATCTAGTATGGAAAACTGACTAGACTAAAAAATGATTGAAAGATTAGCTACAAAGTTGACATATGTAGGGGTCTTCAAAAAGGTGATCTAATGACCTTTAATAAGGTACCGTTAGTTTCAAAATGCAAAGTTTGGTCTGAAAATGATCTTTTGAACCTGAATAGTGTGAGAAGTTTACCTTGTCTTAAGCTACACCTCTGTGAAGGCATTGTATCGGTTTTTTTAGGTCCTTTGTGTGCAAAGGTCAAGCTCTTGTTGACTTAGAGTTAAGCCTAAGGATGAATGCTCAAAATAAAGGGTTTAAACCTTAAAACCCCAACGATTGAATTCCTTTCTCTAAAATGTTGTGGAGACTTGAAGGGAGATCAGATTCATGGATGACGCTTCTATTAATATATGTAGTAGGTGTGTTAATCATGAAGATAAGGTGTAAAAAAATCTCTTGGGGGATTAAATGATTTTTTTTGATGTTATAGCAGGTGAGTAAGGTTTTAAGAACCTCATGACAACGTATGAAACTGTGCAGTTATTCCAAGGAAATGTGTTCATGTATTCTTAGAGAGTTATGAAGTCACATTATGAGAATGTTTATATTTTGAAATGAAAATTAGTACTTGTGTGATCATGAAAGATGTACTGAGGTTGATCCTATATGTTTGATCAAGTAAGTTAAGGATGAAACAAAGTATCAAATCAATGAATATGCTTCCTAGCATGGATTGATGCTTTTAAAGTCCAATACAAAGTTGTTTCTACTGAAGATATCTATCTAAACTATGAAATACTCATTCTACCTTTGATATGAAGATGTCATGTAAGAAAATTGAGGGTTAAGCGGTCTAATTAGGCCTTAAGAAGAATATGGCATGGTATGTGACTGTGAAATCATTCTATGTAGCTATGTACATGCATTATTAAAAGAGAATTAAAAGCTATGAATGTTTAAAAAATTTGTGAAGTTGACAAGAAGATAATTAAGGCAAGGCGACATGTGTTTGAAAAATAATAGTCACTACAATGAAGAGCTACAGGTACATCAAGAAACAACAAGCTAAAATTGCTTGCTATATGTATGCATAATATTTCTGAGGTAGGGGGAGCCTACTGTGAATCTCCTCAAATGTTCTTGATGCCTGAAAGACCTAGTGAGACAAGGAAGAAGGATTGTTGAGTTGGTACTATTAGATTTATGACTCAACCAAGTATAATATCATGAGAGAAAAATAAAAAAGATCGAGGAGGAGCTTTAGGAATGGATTGAAGTGTTTGTTCCACATTCAAATCTTGAAACCAAGGTAAAAAGCCCAAAATGTGCATTTTTTAATGAGATATAGGGAACATGGTTCCAGGGGGGAGAATTTGGAAGTTTTTTATGTGCTTAAATTGATTTTATAGATTGAAGAAGATATTCATTTTTGGATTGAAGACACGATTGAGGGATAGTGGTTCTAAGAGTGTGACATGATAGCTATGAAGGAAAAATTGTGTTTTTGTGCTTGGGTAAGACCTAGAAGAGGGTGTTAAGTGAGAATGAGGGAAAAATGGAGAGTACAATGTTTAGGGAAAGCTATTTTTTGTCTTTATACCATGTCCATTGGATAATTTTTACTACTATTGAGGTCATGAGAAGGAGATATTTCAGTCTTATGGGGAGCTACTTGAGTCAAGTAAGTCATTTTTAACATTGCTGTCATTGTTTCTAGTCTTGTGTTTTCATTTATCATGTTATGTCATCATAGTATCATTTTTCATATATGTAAAAGGGGGAGAGAAGCATCATAAAAATATAAATGAGTTCATGTAGGTGTGTGTCTTATTCATTGCCATCAATGTTTCTGAAGATGGTTGCCATCAATGACAAAGGGACATATTTTTGGCCATTGTGTGCATGTGCTGTCATTGATGTCAAGTAAATTGATGGAAAAGGGTTTCATGAGTTTGTATGACTATCTATGAGGTTTTAGTCTAATTTCAAACATGAAAAATGATTTCTAGTGTCAAGATTTGATGAGTTGTTGTGGTATCCTAACATGGTTCTAGCTTGCATAGTCATGGTATGATCTCTCTTGAGTAGGTTGAATGTTGTAATAAGGTAAAAAATTGTTGGTATGATGTGTCATGGGTGTCTATGGGTCTGTATGAGGTCAATAAGGTTAGTTTGTGGGTTGTATGTGTTGAGTCAGGTCATTCCAGGTCTATTCCTAGCCTTGGAGCATGTAAAATGAGATGGATGTGTGAGATTTGGAGCTGACTAGTATTTTCAAGGAATGGTAGAAGCATGGTGGTAGTGTTCCTGAGGTGTATGGTGAGTTTCAGTTTAGTTATTAGAGGTTTGGTGGGTTTTTCAGGGTCCTTGGGAAGAAAATAGGTTAGAAACATGTAGTTTGACATAGGTAAGAAGTCTCTATGGCTAGAGATTTACATGTATTTTTCATCTATATGGTGAGTATAGAAAGTTAGAAGATGTTTTCATGATGCTTAATGAAAAGGTTTAGGTCATTTTGAATTGGGAACTGCAAGATATGAAAATTTTGGCAAAATTGGGTAAGTTACATTATGTTTTTAAAGCAACAATGGAACTTATGATGCTCAGTGTGAATTATATGCTTTGAATGGGGACTTGAAATATTTGTAATAGCTTCTTAGGTAAGTTATGAAGATTTCACAAAAACAATGAGGTGGTTTGATTGTCAATTTTTTATGAATGATCATTAAGAAGGTAAGCTGCTTTGAAACCCTTGTTAAACCCTAACTAAGAGAAACTTAGAGAATATTGAGTGTAGTGAGCCTATCTTGATTATTTTTTTAAAATTTATGATTTTATGTTATAGAGGACTCAGCCAGATTTCTAGAAATGTAAGATAGAGCATGTGAAAGTATGTGGGACCCACCTGAATTTGATTTTTTTTGAAGAAGTTTAGTTTAAGAAAAGATTCTCCAAAGAATTTATAAAATAAATTAACTTTATTTTTTATCCCCTAAAATTTTTATATATGTACATGATAATTTCAGGTCATGGTTGAAGTGAAAAAGTGCAAAGTGTACCCTATTAACAAAGACTTGTTTTTGGGGCAGTTTGGAGAAGTCTGTGGTAAAATTGACATTCCAGGAGCTACAGAAGGAGTTAAGACTCCATTAAAGTTATGGTGTGATCATGTTTAATATATATTTCCAATGGTATAGAAAAATTGTGTTTTTGACATGATTAAACAAGTTATGGCCTATTCTTTGAAGGTAAAATTTGGAGGATGCTTGTTTTATCAGGGTGCTACTTTATAAGGTAGAGTGATGATTTTGAGTTGTTATTGTTTGGTGAAGGTTTTTGAGTGATTATAAATCATGTCTAATGTTTTTACATTCTTTGGTTAAGCTTGGAAGTTATTTTTGAGGTGATGGAGCAAGTTGAGCTCATGGTTAGTTCTTGAGTCCTAGAAGGCTTAAGAAACAATTTGCAAAGGTTGGCTTGGTGTAAGGCATTCCACTTGAAGTTGGAAGGATTTATAATATGTTATGGAAATATAATTAAGAGAGATTTATAGTGATATATGGTTTTTTTATTTTTGTGTTGATATGTTTGGTTGCTCAGTTTACTTTGTGGAGAAGAAGGTAAGTTGATTTCCAGGACAAGATAACTCATGATGAAAGATTGGGTTGGTTGAGGCATGAGATGGATTATTTGATGTTTAATATAATTTTAAGAGTGAATCAGGATGAATTTTGTTCCTATTTAAGGAATTTTGATGTCTTTGAAGTGGTAGAAAGGGTGCAAACTAGTTGATTTTGTAAAACTGGTTTTAGGGTAACTAGATTTAATGAAGAGGAAAGTTGATGTGGTTTGTGCATATTGTGTTTCAAGAGGTATAACATGCATGAATATATTATAAAGGTATCTAGGTTTCTATATATTGGCTACATACCATAGTTGAGTTGATATTTAGTGGTTTGGATGCCCAAAGGTAAAGACAGGGTGCTACAAACAATCGTTTTGTGAAGGAAATGAGCATTTTGGTTTATGTTATGAATTATTTGATTGGTCCAATCAAATGTGTGACAATGTATTATTATTATATGTCATATTACATATGTTTTATGAATTTGGTAGCTTGACTAATCATGGTTTTTGTGTTAGTGGTTTTTTACTCATCCTAGTGATGGGGTTTTGAACCCATTTTATGCAAGATGAGTGGTTTTGGGCATGACCAACTTATATGGGTCATATGTGAACATTGTAATGACTTATATAGGATGTTTTTATGATTCATTGGTCAAACCAAAGCATGAAGACCGACCTCCCTTGGGTTAGAAAGAAGAAAAACATATAAAAGTAATGTTTTTGGTGCATTTGTGAACTAGTTGATTATATGGAGAAAATGCAACCTAGGTGAGGGTTTGAAGGTTAATCAAAGGAATTATTTGAAGTATGATACATTTTTTTATAGGTTGAAGATTTATTGAAAGCATTTGTGCACGTTAATAGAGCTAAGACAATTATAAGAATAAGAAGATAGAATAAGCTGGAGGAATGAGGGTTTGATTGTGTTTGTGTGAGCCTAATTAGAGATCTCCATTAGTTGTGGAAGTAAAAAAATTTAGAGATCATCATCATTAGGTGGTTGAGTTGGTGTTTAGTCATATTATGGGGCTGTAGCCACCTTGTGGTGTGGGTGCTTCACTAAATTAGGGGTTGGTGCTCTACTAAAATAGGGGTTGGTGCTCCTTGTGGGGTTGGTACCTCACTAAATTTGAAGCATGGATAAATACAGCTTATGTTTTAGAGGTTTTTCTTCCCCACAATGGTTTCCTACTTATATATTATGTCTATGTGCTTATTATTATGTGTTATGGTTGTTTGAATCTATTATGCACACTTAAAAAGCTCTCATTGAATGTATGTGAATGAATGGATGTTAATGGATGATAAAATTAATGGTAAATGAAATAAATAATTTGTAGGACTGATTCATCCCCACTCTCAGTCCATTGTGATTCCAAAAAAGAGCATAAAAGGCATCCATTGAGCTCAATCACTAAGGGGACAAGGATTGCATCACTTCTACATACACAACATAGGAGGGGGAGTTTATTCTATTCCATATCACACATTTGCATCATTTGTAGAATTCTAGCCCGCTATCATATTGAAACTTATACAAGGGAAACCTAGGGAATCATTGACACACACATACAAAATAGCTACAAGGAGTTGAATATGTACTACAAATATTGGTCATAAGATAAATCTTCAGGTGACCACCAGGGTCAGTATGAATCTACATTATACATCTTATTTATTATATTTGATGTGGTTTGTGGACATGTGTAGGTAGATTTTTTTTCCATGTGTTACAGGTATAATCAGAAATATTGGAGTAGAACTAGAGTGACAATTAGAGATCAGAAGAAAAGTTTCCTCCTATTCTATAGAGATTAGATTATGAGTATTTACAAAGACACTAGCACACAAAACAGACGATAGAACCTCCCATGGGCACTCCTATTTGATATAAATCAAAGTTATAGAATTTCTAGTGAGCCTCGACGACCTCATTCACACTTTTTTCTAGCCGTTTCCCAACCTAGACAATTTTCAGATCACTTGGAAATCCACTAAGTCATCTATCCCTCTTACTTTCTTAGGGTTCCATATTATTGCTTTCTTGTTACTTGTCCATTTTTTCTATTATATTACTTGTACATCATTCATTACAATAGTTACTTTGCAATTATATTTAAATCTATTTTTATTAAATAACTTGGTGAACCCTACTCATGATCCATCCTTTAGAACCTTATTTTTCACATTACCTTCTCTTTCATGTCTCCTAAGGTTTTTCAAGTCTCTTTGCATCTGTTATTTCAAATGCACCCTCCTTGCAAAGATGTTCTCCAAAAATTCCTAGACACTATGTAGTTCCATAGAAATATACCACTTGCACAAGTAAGTACCATCTTTGATCATCTCTCCAATGAATCTATTGGTCCTAATCCCACATCCAATCAATCCATTTACAAGTCAATTCAAGATTTACATTATTTATTTTGAGATAAATTTCAGGCTATGGAAACCACGATTACATCTCTAAAAGTTGAAATCCAACATCTCAAGGTTTCTTCTTGAGACCATGCTTGTTCTTCTTCTACACTTCATTCTAATCTCATGTCTACCACATGTACTCATACAAGTGAAGCCAAATTCTTACCACCACCCGCACCTCTCAAATTTGATCGAAATGCTAAGCAACGTGATATTTTTCATGAGCTCCTCAATAGCTAGTTGATCAAATTGACACCTACTCATTACTACCCTCCTTATCGGCTTAAAAAATACTAAGGTCACCCATTTTGTAATTATCATCAAATTAATGGACATAATGGCAATGATTTCTATGTTTTAAAATGATTAATTGGCCACCTTAAGAATCATGGTTTTATTTAATTTTCTACATAATGTTTTTCTACGTACTCCTCTTGAATTGATAAATCCCATAGGGATCCCAACTATGATCCCTTTATGTCTAGTGAGCATCATTCCACCATTACTAATGTTCCTCCTCCTATAGGTCAAGAGCCACCTATCCAACTTAGTTTTAGAACACGTTTAAAAATATTTACCCCATTATCTCCTCCTATCACGTCATCTACAATGTTGTCAATCTAAAATAAGCAACCACCATTAAATATCCCTTTCCAACCTCCTCCAATTAAGCATATATCTCCTCATTCTGATCAAGATAAAGATTTTATTGATAGTCAAGACACATTTCAAACTCTGCCACCATGGTATGGTATCTCTCACTTCAATGTATAATTCTCCATTGCTTGCACAATTGGGGGGCATAAAACTCTACCCCCCTCATAGTCACATTTTCCAATCAGTAGTTGTATATCCATACTATTCATATACACATCTATACATTCCTTTTTTCTTTGCAATTCATGTCAATATTTCTAGCATAAATTTCTATTACCTAAACTATGTGCACACCTTTCTACATCTATCTATGCTCCACGCTTCATGTCTAATATTTTCTAGAGTTCTCACATCTCTGGTACACACAGTGTGCCATCACTACCCAATGACACAATGTTATGCTACATTTTACACTTGAATCTTGAGGGAATACTTCATCGATGAACCTCATATCACATAATCATGCTACACTTCACACAATACATCTATAATAACATATACTACTTTCACACTCACTGCTAGCATCTACTACTAATATGCTCAATGCTTCATGATACATTTCTCCTAAAACCTACTACTCTCTCTCGCTCTATGATTCACAAATATATTCTCAAGCATCACCACATCGTTAGTTCGCTTTTATTTCCCAATGATGAACTCTTGTTCTATGGTTCATTCTTGACTGTTGAGGGAATAATTCTAAAAGAATATCAACTCACATACATACTACTGGGAGAAATGCAACTCCTCCCTTTCTCACATCTTGCATACCGCACCATAAAAATCATACAACATTTGTATATCTTGGTTACATTTACTCTTGTTCACTCTTACTACTTAAATATTGCACTTTTTCTTACTATGTTATCCAGATTCTTAGTATGTCATTATCTTTATCATATAAACATGCATGTTCACATGATATTTGGAAGTGAATGTAGATCTCTTACAAATACTTACACAATGCATGATTCTTGACACTAAATCCCTTGCCAATCCCACCAAGGCTCATGGGGGCATCTGGCTCTAATACCTTCATACCACACACATTACAGGTTCTATTGTTCCATCATTTACTACTTCTTACTAGCACTTAATTTTCATTGATATATACATGGCTTGACATGCTATTTATCTTTCTAACATTCTAATGGGTGCTTCATGTGTAGCATTTTCCTTGTAAGATATATACAACCATGATTATATATCATTGATTTCTTTCTATTGCTTGTTATTATTTTTGGGCTACGCCCTATGTCATGTTTATCCATTTTTTTCTTATGGCTTCTTTAGACCTGATTGTATTATGACATTGTGAGCGATGTGCGATGTATACAACCCATTTTTTATAGTCCATATTATTTTCACACTTTCTTGTTATATTGTCTTCTATTACATGCTTTCTTTGATTACAATGACACTTGTTATTAACTCATCTTGTTTATATGTGCCTTGGTTTCTAATATGTAAATTCCCTACCCCCTGCAGGTATGCACACTTCAAATATGCAAATCAACTTCAGGTCCTATCCTTTAGGCCACATTCTCCTTCAGTTGTCACATGCACAAAAAATAAGGGGGGCATACATTGGGTGAACAAATAACCCCTATAGCAGTTCATATCCATAGTACATATCAACATAGTAAAAAATAAACACATGAATACAATGACATAATGGTCCAAAAATAGACTTGGGCCTCACACACAGAGCGGAAATTAGCACCCAATAACAGACAATAAAAACTAACATTTGTTTCCTCCACTGGGTGCTAATGTCCTAAGGGCACAAACATTCACTTTATCAGATCAACACAATATCTAATAGTCTTCAACACAGTTCTCTAGTAGACAGTTTCCTCTAGTCACATAATGCATTCCATCTCCTATAATCATTTACAATCAGGAACAAAAGAGACAATAGGGATAAAAGGGACAAAAGGAACTAATTAGGGACATCCTATCTACAATGGCTCTTATTAAGAAGCATCATGGAAGGAGAGTAAAAATATAATTCTCTCCCCAACACTCTTCTCTTGGTGTGAGATCACCCAAAAAACTCGTTCTTGGTGTGATATTTCCCAAAAACCTCTCTTGGCATGAGATTGCCCAAAAAAATTACTCTTGGAGTGAGATCACCATAAAACCTCACCATCAACATTAAAATCCAACAACTCCAAGAAAATAGGACAATTTTTCTATCTCTCTCACACACATCAAGTGCACACTTTCCTTTATACACTCTTTACTTACACAGATAATATTATGATTTATCATATACATGAATTTGAATACTTTCTCACTCTTCTTTTATACATCCTTCCTTATCCACAACAAGGGAAAGTACACATTAAGTGAGAAAAAGCTCTAAAATCATGCCACAACACTTTTTATTCACCCCTAAGGTCTATCTCCACTTCATGCATCACTTCTCCACTCGGCACACTATCGGCTGCACTCTTTACAACATTACAAGGTACGCATATTCTATCTACTTTATGCTACCAAGTATTCACTTAAAAACATAAAGTGAGGGAAAATGTAGACAAAAAATCTATGTACTTAGGTAATTTCTAGGTCTTAAAGCATACTAATGTATACATGATTCCTAATAAAGAAAACTAGTAATTGACAGCTTTTTTTGGTCCTTTTGCTTTGTATCTTTCACTTTTTTTCCTTACACACCTTACAACCCATATATTATTTCAATTAGTTGTCTTTCATGGCCTCAAACACTAGTACCCAGATTGGACAGTAGCACTAGACACTCCTATCCCTCCTGGGCACTCCTGACCCTATTTCACCTCTTCTTACTATTTTGGGTCTCTTTTATCCTTTGGTCACCTTTTATCACTTTGGTTCGGTCTTCTAGTTGTCAATTACAAAATTATAACAAGGGAATCATATATATACTTAGTCACTTCTCCAAAATCAAGGGCCAGACACAAGCATTACATATTATCACCTAAGCTTACATTCAAAGGTACATGATCATCAAAGGCATCCATCTAGCACACTCACTCAAAGGAAAATGGTTACATCACTTATTCATGTTGGAAGTGTGTCATTTTTGTTATCATTGATGTCAAGTGGTATAGGTTATCTAGGTATGTTGGCTAGGTGATATAAGTATGTTTGCTAGGTGAGCTAGGCATATTGGCTAGGTGATATAATAATATCCAAAGGTGCATATGTGTGTTTTTAAGTCTCTCAAAGGTGGTATGAAGGTCAAAAAGGGTCCATGAGGTGAGTGAGATGTGTCAATGAGTCTGTAACATGTCCAAATGGTTCATTCATGTAATGTATGGGTCAAGTCAAGTCATTCTAGGCCTTGGCCTAATGCAAGTACATGGTGTAAATCAAGAAAACATGCAAATCCACTAAAAAAAAAGGAGAAAAAGCATGGATATAGAATCATGAGGTGGAACAAGAGATATATAAGGTGATACAAAAAATCAAACCAGGTGGTTGAAGGTGAAACAGGTCAGTATAGTGTTTTCTTAAGCTCTTCCACAAACAAGCAAGGTGTGATATGATGATCCAAGGCATGAAGATGAAAAAAAATCATGGTGTGAGAATGGAATGGTGTTTTTTGAGGTTTAAAAGGCTTCATAGGTGGTCAATTAGGTGTTTTGTTCACTCATACAGGTCAAACTAGTAGAGCAACTAAGAATCAGAGACCAAAGGGTACCTAGATGAGATGGAATGGAAATATGAAGGATGAACCAAAGAAAAAATCACTTGGAAGTGTTAGAGGGATGTGTTCCTTAAGGTGTGAGAAAAATTTCAGAAGCTGAGGATGAATATTTTGCAAGTTATGCAAGTATTTCCAAAATCAGGTTTTTCAAAGTATGTAAATTGAGCACCAAACTTCTTAGCAATTCAAAAAAATTGTGAAGCCTCCTTTGGATAAGTCATAAGAGAAAAAAATGGAGTAAATTGGGATAAAATTATGGTGCAAAAATTATTTTGGTGATTGGTTAAGTATTTTAGAAGTTCTATCCATTTTTGTGAGCATGTTTGTAGTCCTTCAAAACCCAGTTTGGACCAGTTTTGGAAAATTGAGTTGGTTAGGTGACCAAAATAAAAAAAATTTCTTGAAAAAATATTGGAACATGTAGAGGAATCCTAAAAGAACATTTACATGGTGATTTGACTTCTTGACACTTGGTGGGCCCCACTCAAAAATAGGCTTTTTAAGAAGATTTCAGTGTACAGGTAAAACTTGCAAAGGATCATATGCTCAAATATGAGGTGGATGATGTTGGGGATGTATACATAAGCTTCATGAAGTTACCTGAGTAACTCATTTGGATAAAATTGGAGTATTGAGTGCATGTTTGAGCTTACCGAAAAAAGGAGCTTGTTTTGAGAAGCTAGTGAAGGAGAATGAAGGTATCCATGTTGAATTTCATTGTATGGATGTTTTTTATTTTATTATCATCCTTGTTATGTGAAATATGATGTGTGAAGTGCATATTTTATTTTGGAAAGGTCATTTATTTCTTGGAGGTGATTGTACCAAAATTTCATAATTAGGCGTCTTGAGAAGCTTGTCAGAATGAGATGGTATATGATTGTTTCTCTATTTTACCTATGGATATAAATTCTTGAAAATGTTTTATACATACAAATTTAAGTGTTGGAAGGTGATATGGAGCTCTGAAAATTTCCTTGGAGGTGTTTGACCACATTGTATAGAAGACTAGTTTTTGTGATTTCAGGACCAACCAAATCAGTTGCAAAGATCCAAGTTTTTGGAAGCCTTATGCCATGAATTGGAGCAGTATGATAGGTGGATGAGATAGTATAATTCATGATATTTAAATTTATAGGTTACTTTCCTCATGATGAAGATATTTGAGGTATGTACCAGCTAAATTTTTGAAGACCAAATTCAGAGATGCTGAAACCAGCCAGACAAGTCTTGCAAAGTTGTGTTTCTTGGCATGTTGAACCTTGATTTGGATATTTATGGTAAATTTTAATGAAATTAGACATCATAATATTAATTTTTATATATTACTTGGATCATGAAGATGAGTGGAAGTGGTCTAGTTAGATGATTTTTCAGGACTATTTTTATAGAAGTTGATTTAGGCACACCTATGAGCCTAAATGGATACATTGGATAATGTGGTGAGTTTATAAGCATAAAAGAGAATAATTTGAATTTATGGGACCATGTACCATGTGAAAACAAATCTAGAATACTTGTGGACAAGTTTGAAGAGCTAGAAGACAAAAATATGAGTGAGTTGAAGAGTCATGGTAAGTGGAAGGTCAAAAGTCATGTCTAAGAGGTATATCTATTCATGTAAGCTCATTTGTGAGGAGTTGTTGATAACCCCCATTATATTCTGTTGAAGAAATATTTTCTGCAAAGAAAAACCTCTTGGGCATAGCCCAAAATCCCTAAAATTTTTTCAGGTTTGTAGCTGGTTGTGGTTGTATGAAGATGATGAAGTACTTGTGACAACTGGTTGATGAAAGAGAGAAAATTTGCAGCTGTATGTTTGAATGCTAATCCTGATTATATCTCATAATCTGATGATATTAATCAAGCATCAAGTCTTTGTTTTTTTGAATGAATAAAGAAGCAATGAATATCTTGTATTCATTTTTTGTATGTGTTCCATGAAAAACTATATCTATTGATGTTTAAACATTCTGGACTATAGGACCTATGAGAGTGTAAGTATATGAATGAATATTAATTGTTTGAAGTAGAAAATAAAAGTTTTCTCACAGGACTGATTCACCCCCCCTCTCAGTCCCTTGTCAATTCTAACAATTGGTATCAGAGAATATGTTTGAGAGTAGATTTAACAGCTAGAGGGATATCTTTGGTGATAAGGATGGGAGATATTTATTAGGTAAGGCATGGAGTATACTCCTGTGAATAAATATTGCAAAAAATTGTGTGGATCTCATGAGGATATTATAAAGTGCATGCAGATTCAACTCAAGGAAGCTCTAACGAAGCAATAGAGAAAAGAAGAACTAAAGAAAAATAATGAAGAAATGACGAAGGAGATAAACATCTTGACAAGTAAGTTATCATCTTTTCAAGAGAGCTTAGAAAAATTGGATAGGATGTTAGGAAAAAAAAAGCATATGGTGACAGAACAGGACTAGGTTTCATAGAATATTCATACAGTTTTGAGAATAATGAAGGTGAATCAAGCCAAGGTTCAAATAGAAAAATGCAGTCAATAAATGGAAGTAGTACAAAGCATTCATCTCATAAAAGATCACCTGTTAGGTAACCAAATGCATTTAAGCATGGTATTTTTCATGGTAATTGCTACAAGTGTGGTGCTTATGGTCACATGGCTAATGCATGTAATCCTAATGTGGAAAATAATGAAGATTCTAAAGAAGAAACTAAAGAACAAGGATAGAAGGAAGAGTAAAAAGTTTGACAAAGATATGGAGCTGAATGTTATCATTGTCATGAGAAGGGACATCTGGCAAAGTACTGCAAAAATGAGCCATCAAACACAAGAAGGTATGTAAGAAAATTCAATGGCTATTGCTATTCTTGTAATGAATTTGGACACAAGGATTTTGAGTGCAAAGGAAGGAAGGTTGAATGCTTTAGGTGCCACAAGGTTGGGCACATTGCAAGGTTCTGTGATGCAGGTAAACTAAAGAAAGAAAGCCAAAAACCCAAGCAACAAACTCAGACATACAAAAGGAAGGGAGAATCTAGTCAAGGTGCTAAAGAGGATTTAGAGAGTGTGACTGATCAAAATAAGAAGTCTACTGTGAAAAACAAAGAATCAAAGAATCATGAACCAATCAAGAAACCAAAAGAATATTTGAGACCTTGTTAGGTCTCTCATCAAGCTCCTCCATGGGATATTGGTGTGAGGGGGAGTTGTATTTGTCAAGAGTGTGTCTTCATGTATGGGAGAGGCTTGGAGAGTGTATCTACAACATGTATGAGAAAATACTAGGCTCAGTTCAGCTCCAGGAGTCAGTTTTGTATGTTGGTCAGAAATAGTGTTGAGAACAATCAATGTTTCTAGCATGAAAATGAGATGGGATAGAAAAATTTAGACCTATCCTTTTCTATAAATTATGGGAGATGATGGAGGAAGGTGGCATGATGCTTCATGCAAAATTTCAGGTCAAATTTAGGTCATTTGTTCAAGTTATGTGAGTTTTTGTAAAACAAGCTTTTTGAAAAACTCATTTTGAGCTACTTGGCTTCTTAGCCCTCAAACAAAATTATACAGTCTCCTTCGAATAAATCATAGAAGGAATTTTTGGAGTAAATTGTCATATAAAACATGTGCAAAAATTATTTTCTCAAAAGGAGGTGTTTTTGAAAAGATATGAGAATTTTAGTGGAGTGGAGTTTTCTCTCTCATGGGTTGGCACCAAAATGAATAAGAGCAAAAGGTGTAGTTTGGTCTCCAAATCATTATTTTATCACCTCTAGAGTATATCTTCATATTGGTATTCATTGCAATTGGTATTTTGGTATCTCATGCCTTCAATAAGGTATTTCAAAGGTCACATTTCCTTACGAAGGTGCATATCTTACTTAAATCATTCAACTTCTTGGTGTGGATGCTCTAGTCAATGTGAAGGTGTCTCAATTATTGTCGTTGAGTTAGTAGTATGTCAAATAGGTGAGTTATCTTTCTCCTAGGAATTTTTAAATGGAGTTTTTTAAAGCTATTAAATCCATGTAGGTGTGTTGAGTGAACATGGTATTTCTATCTTCACTTGGTCTTGAGGATCATCGTCAAGAATGCACCTAGCTTCCCCAAGAGTCTTATAATCAATGCTTTGATAAGTCTCTCTTTGTAATAAAATGGCTGGTAAGTGATCTTGGATTGGGTAAAATAATGTTAAAAGAAGTCTATCAAGCTTGAAATCAAGTGTGACCTTTTCATTGACTAATTCAATGATTTACATAAGTTGGAGTTCTTCATTTTCATATTTGAAGTACTGCTCAAGTCTCATTGTTCAGACAAAGGAAATGTAGATTGTTTGAGATAATATTGCAAAGTTCATACCATCGCTCCCAATGTATGAAATCTTCAAATGGTTCAAGTGACAAGGTTTTCATTAAGTTGACATGATCATTTCAAGTATTTTAAATGGTTAGTCATTCTCTTCAATCAAATGTATATGACTCCAACTACTTAAAGATTTATGCTCAAGTGTTCAACAATACAGTCTGTCTTACTAAGATTCCATTACACAATTATCAAATGATTATGCACATATTGATTGTTATCTGTGCAAATAGCAATTCTAATGGTTTCAAAGAAAGTGTTTCTTGATCAAACTAAGAGTTGGAGAAGGTGAATAGATATGTTCAAACTTGAAGCATACTCTACAAATAATTTTCAATTTTTCATCAATTTTTTGTGAAAAAATATCACTATTTTTTTCTCTCTCTCGGGCTTTCTTCAACCGCAACTCTGATCCGTAGGGTTTCGAAAGGGATGTCATTTCTGATTTTCACATTTTTGATCCAACTGGAAAAAACTCAAAGAAAGTTTGAACCAAATATATTTATGGGGATATTCATGTTCAAAATAAAATTAATTTCATGAAGTTAGATGTTCAGGAAGATCCAATTTTGTATGATAATGACGGTTTCAAAACTCATCCAGTGTCATTTCTCCTTGTGAAATTTCATATTTTCAAAGCTGTAAATATTGATCAAATTCATGCAATTGGGCTTGTGATGTCTGAGGTTGTTGAAGATCTGGTAAGCAGGTTGGAGAAAATTTTTGAAGGACTCAAACAAGGGTTTGAAAATGTCATTCTCTTCAAATAGGTTCTTAAAGACCATCATAGAAGACAAAAGTTGTCTTTAATTCAGTGTACATAGAGTTTCTCTGTGACTGAAAAACAAATTCTTTCATCTTGCATTGATTAGAAAGGCCTCAAGACTAATCATAAATGCTTTGTGCATCCTTCAAAGTATCTTAAGAAATTCATTAAGTTGTCAAAGTGCATTTGAACGTATTTTCTCATTACACTGTAGTAGTGAAACAATTCACAAGGACTTATGTTGGAATGTTCGAAGAAGTTGAGATCAAAATAAAATTGAGAAGGAGGTTCTTGTACATGTAGAATCTTATCTCGCCAATTGGAAGGTATTGCTTAAATATCACAAAGACTATATAGTTCTTAATGTCAAACAAAATATATTCTAATGACTGCTCGATGAGGGAACTTTCTATAACTAGTACTGAAGTGGCAGTAAGTTGATTTGTCTGTCCTACTTGATGACTCTTGGAATGACATGTAGAGTATTCAAGCCAGTCATTTGTTTTGTCCTTAAACTCAAGAGAAGAAGAAATAGTTAGTGCTTGTTAAAAGGTAAAAGTAGTATGAGGCAAAGATTCAGTAACTTTTGAGGACAACATGTCATGTCAATGTTCGTTAAGAAGATATGATTGAGATAGGTTGTTAGTGAAGTTGAAATGAGAATGAAAATTTGTTGGCATTGGAGGTATGAGAGAAGTCATAGATATGATTAAATTGGGATCAAATTGTTGAGAATGAACAGTAGAACATATGAAGTGAAGATAAGCATAAGTTGATATTGAACTTGAAAGATATATGTTAAGATGATGATATTGAAATAGTGCAGTTTAAGTAACACAAACTTGAGAACATTGATTGTATCAATAAGTTAGATACAGTGAGGAGTGGAAAGTTGGAATCCAAGATGAAGTATGTGATAGTTTGATGAAGATCTTCTTATCCTTTGTAAATTCTCAGTTTACAGTTAGAAAATGATGTACGAACAATGATAGTGGTCTTTTGAAGTGTTCATGAGGAACAGTAGAGCAAATATTAACAGTGGTTTCTATGATAGAAACACTATGAAAGGTCTTGCAATAAGGAAATCTTGTGCTCCATGAAAATTGAAATTATCCTCAATCAATGTGAGTTGTCAGAATTATTTGTAGAAGTGAAAGGAAGTATCAATGTCTGAAGTTTGTAATTAAGGTGATCTCAGGAGAAATGTACTTGTACTGAAGAACTGATTGATAGTTCAATTTAGTTAAAACTCATAAGTAAGAAGCTCTAAGGTCAAATTTGTATGAAGCAGTTATGAAATTTGTAATGCATGATAGGGGAAGAAAGATAAATCCATCAGAAATCTATTGATGTAGTTCAAGGTGCGCAAGATGAGTCATATTACCTGTAATTGTAACATAAAATCATTGACAGTGGTGAAGTAAAAGATAGGTCATCTCTAATTGAATGCTCATAATAGAAAAGATGAAAGGTTTGGAATCCTCTCATAAGACATGAATTAGAATAGTAGTGTAAAGTTATTGTGACATCAGTTGAAGGTTCAAAATATGTCAGTACAATATAGATCATCTTGAAAAACATTGACTATAGTTACTAAACAGTCAAAGTCTGTGAAAGGCTTAAATTTGCAAATTGAGTGAATAGAATTTATGCAACTTATGTTGTTATGACAAGAGAACTGATTGACATATTTCTCTCAAAAGGAGTAATGATGTCCTATAGAATCTAAACAAGGTTGATTCAAAGCTATGGTGAATGATGTTAACTCACAAACTTTGTTAGAAAAAAATTGTGATACTAATGTCAGAAGAACTTTAAAGAAGATCTTAATTGTACATCTCTAGGCCTGGAAATTATGGTAAGACTTGAAAAAAGATGTTTTGTGATTGAGCATTCCCCTACCAAAGTAATAAGTGGGATATTTAGAATGACAGGAAGTATGAAATATTATGTGCTTGGAATATATGTAATTACAAGTTTATTCAACGTTGTGTTGCTAGGACAAGTACTGAAGCAAAATCAAGTTGTTGATGCTCTGAAGGCATGTTTAGAGGCCTAGATGAATCATGACATCATGAAATCAAGGCAATAGGATGACAGAATGAATGCAGGCCTAGAAGAGGTGTCATTAGCTCAGGGGGATTTTTTTTTTCGCCAGGTCCATAAGAGGATCTTCATGTATATGATTTAAACGAGTCAAAGTGACATGACAATCATCAGTCCAAGGGGAGATATTTTACTCAAGTAATTCATGTATTTGTCATTTTTTGTTTCTTTGTGGTCATTGTGCTTGTCATTCTAAATTATGTCAAGTCAATGTATCCTTTTTCATAGATGTCAAAGGGGGACAAGTGTGTCAAGAAACATGTAAATGAGGCCATCCATGTGAGTCATAGTTGTCATCAATGTTTCTAGGAAGGTTGTCATTAATGAAAAAGGGGGAGTTTGTTGGAAGTGTGTGTCACTTTGTGTTGTCATTGATGTCAAGTCTATTCATTTCACTAAGTGATCTAGATATGTTGGCTAGGTGATCTAGAGGTCTCTAAAGGTGCATATGTTGTGTTTTTGAGTCTCTCAAAGGTGGTATAAAGGTTAAACAAGGTCCATGAGGTGAGTGAGATGTGTCAATGAGTTTGTAACATGTCCAAATGATTCAGTAATGTAATGTATGGGTCAAGTCAAGTAATTCTAGGCCTTGGCCTAATACAAGTACATGGTGTAAATAAAAAAAACATGAAAATACACTAAAAAGGAACTAGGAGAAAAATCATGGATATAACATCATAAGGTTTCACAGGAGATATAAAAGGTGATACAAAAATCAAACTAGGTGGTTGAAGGTGAAACATGTTAGTATAGTGTTTTCTTAAGCTCTTCCACAAGCAAGCAAGGTGTGATATGATGATCCAAGGAATGAAGATGAAAAAAAATCATGGTGTGAGCATGGAATGGTGTTTTTTGATGTTTAAAAGGCTTCATAGGTGGTCAATTAGGTGTTTTGAGCACTCATACAGGTCAGACTAGTGGAGAAACTGAGAATCAGAGACCAAAGGGTACCTAGATGAGATGGAATGGAAATATGTAGGATGAACCAGAGAAAAGCATCACTTGGAAGTGTTAGAGGGATGTGTCCTTAAGGTGTGAGAAAAATTTCAGAAGCTGAGGATGAATATTTTGTAAGTTATGCAAGTATTTCCAAAACCAGGTTTTTCAAAGTATGCAAATTGAGCACCAAACTTCTTAGCAATCAAGAGAAATTGTGAAGCCTCCTTTAGATAAGTCATAATAATAAAAAAAATGGATTAAATTAGGATAAAATTATGGTGAAAAATATTTTGGTGATTGGTTTTAAGTATTTTAGAACTTCTATCCATTTTTGTGAGCATGTTTTTAGTCCTTCAAAACCTAGTTTAGACCAGTTTTGGAAAATTGAGTTGGTTAAGTGACCAAAATATATTGTTTTTCTTGAAAAAATATTGGAAAATTTATAGTACTCCTAAAATCACATTTCCATGGTGATTTGGCTTCTTGAAACTTGGTGGGCCCCACTCAAAAATAGGCTTTTTAAGAAGATTTCAGTGTACATGTAAAACTTGCAAAGGATCATATGCTAAAATCTGAGGTGGATGATGTTGGGGATGTATACATCAGATTCATAAAGCTACCTAAGTAACTCATTTGGATAAATTTGGAGTATTGAATGTATGTTTGAGCTTACTAGAAAAAGGAGCTTGTTTTGAGAAGCTAGTGAAGGAGAATGAAGGTATCCATGTTGAATTACATTGTATGGATGTTGTTTCTTATCATGATAATAATTTGTTACATGAAATATGATGTGTGGAAGTGCATATTTTAGTTTGGAAAGGTCATTTCTTGCTTGGAGGTGATTGTGTAAAAATTACTTATTTACGCCTCTTGATAAGCATGTCAAAATGAGATGGTAGGTGAATATTTATCTATTTGACCTATGGATATAAATGCTTGAAATTTTTTTATACATCCAAATTGAAGTGTTGAAGGTGATTGGGAGCTCTGAAAATTTCCTTGGGGTTTTTGATCACATTGTATAGAAGACTAGTGTTTGTGAACTCTCAATATCAGGCTAGATCTGATTATCTGAGAACTCAAGTTTTTGAAGGCTTTATGATATGAAATGGAGCATAAAAATTATTTTTTGAGTTAGTATACTTCAATATATTTCCATTTATATGTTACTTTCTTTATGATGAAGAGATTTGAGATATGTATCAGCTCAATTTTTGAAGACCAATTTCAGAGATGTTGAAACCAGCCAAGCAAGTCTTGCAAAGTGGTCCTTCTTAGTGTGTTAAGCCTAGAGTTGGATATTAATAGTATTTTAATTAAATTATACATCCTGAGATTCATTTTTATATATTACTTGAATCATGAAGATGAGTGGAAGTGATCTAGTTAGATGATTTTTCAGGATTGTTTTTATAGAAGTTAATTTAGGCACACCTATGAACCTAAATAGATACATTGGCTAATGTGGAAAGTTTCTAAGAATAAAAGAACATAATTTGAATTTATGACCAATTTCATGTCATCATATTACCATCAGAGCTACGTCATCGGTCCTTATGAAAAATATAAGCATACGACAAATATAGAATGACATGAAAAGCCATACTACAAAAAATTATCCATTTCTAAAAACACTAACTCCATGCAACATATAAAATGCAATGCAATATGAGAAATTAAACAAGATAAACTAACAGAGAAATATAATATAATGTTTTTATTATTGAGCTTCAGCTATGAGGTCTGTGTAAATTAACGACAAGGGTTGATGATGGTTCCCCAAGCAAGGATACATGCAAAGGGAAAATGAAGGACACTTCAGTCTAATGAAAAAGAAATGTGCACTATGAAACAATACTAGGCAACTCATTGTGCCCTAGAGTATAGACGAAGTAAGCAGCCTAGCTTTTATTGATGGAGGTAGATCAAGATGATCCATGAGTTGCACACATGAACAAGTGAGAACCAAAGAGTGATGTTTTGTAGAATGATTTTCAATTTTTAGAAGTTTTTTGAAACATATTTGAATGTTTTGATGATTTTTCTAACATATTTGAATGTTTTTGATGATTTTGAAAGTTTTCTAAAACTATGTACAAGAAGATGAGGAAGCATGGATGCCCCCAGCGATAGATGGATGTACAAGGGCATAAGGCCACACGCATGCGAGAAAGGTGAAGATGCAAAAATGCCCCAATGATTAGGTGGGAGTATTCAAAAGAAAACTCTTCATAGGTAGAAGCGTGACCCAAGGACATTATGGATAGGTTCAACATGATGGTGAACGTAAACCAATGAAGTGCTGGGAAGCAGCAAGGATGTCCCCAGTGTAAGTTGGCCTAAAAGCACATGATAGAAAGGAAGGAGAAGATTGTTTTTGTAAAAGGTGACAAACATGTCTGTAAACATGGAAAACACATAATCTTATACACATGGATGTTCTGAATGAAGTAGAAGAATGATGTGAATGATATGAATGTAGCTTAGAAGCCTCGTGATGAAGAAGTGATTAGCCAAAGGCATAAATCATGAGACAAGATATGTACTAGAGTAAGAGTCTGAACAAGGTCCAAAAAAAGACACTTGGTAACATACTAATCTTTTTTACTCATAGAGATCTGGTGTGTGCACGTGGAATTTATTACCTCTTAAAGGGAAGATTTAAAAGAAAAGTGAAGACACCCTAGCCAATGGGTAGGAATGATTGATTTTGAAAGGCGATTTTTTGAATGGAGAGTGAAAGGATAGCCGTACATTGCTCCACTTCCAGCTAGGCATCCATAGCCCCGACAGAAATGTATTTGATTCTAATCACAACATTTCTCTACTACTATTCAAGCATCCATATCCCTGATAGAGATTATTGGAAATACCCCAAGAGAGAGTAATATATCAATTTGCTTTTTCTTTATAGATTTTAGCTTTTGATTTTTGATTGATTTTGATTCTTTTTCTTTCTGAAAATCTATTTCAGATCTCTTGTTTGACAAGGGGTTAAGAAACACAGATGGCTTGATGGAAGGAGGTGGAAGTGATAGTGATGAAAACATTGGCTAGTGTCAACAAATATGTCAAAAAGTTCCTCGTAACAAGTTTATTAGATGGTGAATGTGATAGGATCTCTAAGAGGTCATTTGTTCTGTAATTTACCAAGGTACAAATGGATACCATAGATATAACTGTCATAAAACGCGTGTGAATAAGCTAACTAAAATATCACTGAAGGGATGAAAATGGTAGGAAGACTTGCAGAAGAAAAGCAAGGAAGGGAAGAAAGAAATATCCATGTGTACGTAACACCTGATTGCAATGTTTGATCTTTGTACCTTTGATTTTTGTTGTGTTTTCCCAATGTTTTATTTATTTATTTTTTGAATTGTTTTTTATTTTTAGATTTTTGATAGTTTTAAGAGGTTGAGACTAAAAAATTCACTATGTGTGGTAAGATCCAACAACAATGTTTGCTACTTCCTTGATAAGGGAGACTAGGCGTGTTTGTTTATCAAGAGTCATGTTTTCCCTGATCTCAATGATCATGATGAGTTCACACTCAACAAAGTACTATGATTTATCTTGAAACATGGATTTTATATGTAGGAGCTTGAGTTCCCTATCCAGAGGTTTATGCACTTTGTGCCATACTTGATGGTTACGTTGATGTGAATTCTTGAATCATGCTTGATTTACAACTTTGAGATTGTTCAAGTTGTTGGGGGATTTTGATCTCTTGGAAGTTTTGACCTGAGCTTGATAATGAACCTATTTGGGTTTCTTATAAGCTGACTTGTGAATTTTCTGACCTTGAGAAGGAGAAGAAATTGAATGTTTATGATTGATTATAGGAATCAGATAAATGATGGTGGGCTTGCCCCGGTCATTGGTAGAAGGATGATGTGATTGATGAAAAGGATACGGTCCAAGGATTGAAGAAGATGGGCTACTGGGAGGTGAGCCATTGATAGAAGACAAAGGGCTACTAGGATGCGGTCCAAGAATAGAAGAAGAAGGGCTACTAGGACGTGATACATAGATAGAAGACAAAGGGCTACTAGGATGTGGCCCAAGAATAGAAGAAGAAGGGCTACTAGGATGTGGCCCAAGAATAGAAGATGATGGAATACTCAGGGGTGATCCATACATAGAAGATAAGGGGCTAGTTGGACACGCCCCAAGAATAGAAGATAGTGAGCTACTCGAAAATGTCCCAAAAATAGAAGAGGGAGGGCTACTAGAAGGTTACCCACACCTAGATGATGATGAAGGGATACTTGGCACTCACCCCATAAGAGATTGTGATTGAGGAATTATGATAGACAAAGAGTTATTGGGTGATGAGAAGATAGGCCATGGATCAATGGAAGACCAAGGAGTTTCATCACATAATGAAGAATGTGAAGATGGAAGAATAAGAGGAGGATCAAGTTGCATGATTTGAGGCTCTTCCTCTATTTCTTGATAAAAGGAATAAACATTTTTCTCATAATATGTAGATGCATCAAAGTCTAAAGAGAATCCTTCCTCATAATATGCTCATAATCTGCTAAAGGAATATCTTCATATGCCCTTATAAATGCCCTGATTATTTCTTCATTCTGAAAGAGATCAATCGGTATGAGTTTTTGATCAACCATCAAGGGTTGATTGGAAGAAAGAGATCTAATTGGTGTGGAAGACTTAGAAGATGTTTAATGATGATTGATAGAAGAATATGATGTGGGGGATGAAGAATATGTGTAGCTAGATGTCTCAGGAGTAGAAGAAGGTGGTGTAGACCTACCTATATGATGGTATATCATCTAAAAACTAGTAAGATTAAGTATAAAGTCTATAGATTGCGACGCATGGGTCGATTTAGATGTTAGAATCGAAGGACTTTGAGTCATACAAATCTTCAAAGAAGGAATATTTATTTGGCGTAACTGATGAGGAAGGTCCTGCGAAGAAGGGGAGGACTGTGATTTAAGAATCACATCAAATGAATAATAACAAGGGTCCTACAAAGAAAGAGAGGATCACAATTTGAGAATTGTATTAGATGTTTGATTGGAGGGACTTGGAGTCACATGTATCTTCAAAGTAAGAAGACATTGTTGAGGCGACTGATAAAAGGGGTCCTGCGAAGAGAGGGAGGACCGCGACATAAGAGTCATATTAAATGTATGATGAAGAGGGACCTATGAAGATAGGGAGGACCATGACATAGAAGTTGCATTAGGTGACTTAGGAGTTGAATTAAAGGAATCCAAATAGTAGTTTGGATCTGAATCATCAGAAGAGTCAGAGGAAATATTTGGATTGGAATCCTCAGGAGAAGAGGAAATGTTTGGATTAGAATTAGAAGAAGAGTGGGGGGAACTTGAATAATAATTTGGATAAGAAGAATCCAAATCATACCACCGACTATGAGATGAAGGTGGGGAATGAGTTACCCATATGGGCTCTCTAGCATGAAGAACCAAACAAGGTTTAGTTGTAATGGGAATCTTTTGATTTGAATTGCTAAACCTAGGTTTCGTATGTTTGTAAGTATAGGGAACCGTGTGATAGTCAGTCATTTTTTGTGTTGTTTAAGCACAAATGTTTAGATCTAGATAGTGTGATGGAGCTCCTTCAAAGGGAAGGAAGTTACATGTCGATTTGGGTAGCATAAGGATAACCAGTTAGAAATTGTGTAAGTATGGATATGCATGCATGATTTTCTTAAGAAGGTCTAAGGAAAATAGACATCATGATGATGTAATCTCGATGAGATCGAGAGGTATTGTCCTAGGAAACAAGTTTTATGAATGAATAATCATAAGGAATAGTCATGCAAGTGTGAAACACAAAGCCAATCAACAAGGAAATACACCATATGAAAATGCAATGCAAAGATGATCAACATAATGTCAATATTTATGTCAAGCTCGAAATGAATAAGGCGTGAATATTAACAAAGGGTAGATGTGAATCCCAATAAAAGGATACCAAAAAAATTTTAACAACCAAAAAAGGCCTAAATGTTAAAGGGAAAGGTTTACAAATGTAAGCTACATAACCATACTAATTGGACACGTCTATCAAGCTTTGCGGAGAAGTGAGATATTAGTTTCAAAGTGGTATCGAAACGACACAAACAAAGTAAGTGAAACCCTTCAAGATTTGGGGGAATGTTTGAAATCAAACTAAGTCAAAGTATACTAAGGATGTGTTAAAATGTGGGCAGTGTAACGCCACAATACAGACACTTAGATCAGGTTTACGAGAAACGTGACATAAATATCTTAATTATGTCGAGATAATGCAAACAAGGTGACATGTCAAATGGAGATAAAATGATGAATAATTCCTGACTATGATGATGATCTTGGCATGGGTATCAGGATCACAATGGCCACCAATGATATGAATATGTCTCCGTGCACTTTAGACGTTTAACTTACCCAACCGCAAACATGAATTGGCGTAAACAGATAAAAAAGTGGTAGACACAATAGATTGGTGACACAAAGGTAGTCACTCTCCTTCTGATCAACAAAGTGACAAAATAATGTGAAGGAAGTGAATCAAAAATGGAATGAAAAATGATGGCTTCACTTTGGCAGAGTTTCACCTCACCCTAAGGCAAGTAAAAACTAAGTGAAAGTAACGCGTCACAGGTTTCATAATGAAAATATGGTTCACAACTTAAGACTATTTTACAATAGTCAATAGTGGGCTCCTAGCCAAAGTATATCTTCCTAGGTGGTTCTCTCGTCCTACGTGTTACAAAATTATCCACGAGTGGGATGATTTACCCAAATAGTCCCGACTATCTTGGGAGTATCTTGACTTTTCCCCCTTCAAGCACAGTGGGCATTAGATGTATCCATTGTATACTTAAAAGGGTCACACAGGGACAAATTGTAACTCTATCTCACAAAGGAATCACTAGTCAGATAGGTAGTGTGGAGCACTTCCCATTTTGTCCACAAGGTTCCCTCTTGCATGGACTACTTTGGGGTTCCTGGAACCACCCCCATTGTTTTAGCTTAAGGTGTTATGCCAAGGGGGTTATGTTCCAGTTGAGTGGAGAGGGACGTACCCTTTTTCGAAACCTCCAATACAATGTTTTGAATATGTTGTTTGTTTTATATTTTTTAATTAGGTGTGGTTTGCTCGAACACCATTTTACAACCTATATAACAATTGTATTAGTAGTTTTAACTTTGTTTTGATTCCTCCATTCTTTGACAAGCGATGGCATTTTGGTCCTATATGACGATTTTTAGTAATTTTCCATCAAAAGAGAAGGCACCATTTTTGATTCTCCAGATCATCCAAGCACATAAGAGAAGAGCATACATGATGTCTTCAAAATATAAAAAGATATCAAATGGAAAAAAACTTTTATTTAACTATGCCAAGTTAACCAATTCCAACTCAAATATTCCTAATGACCTCAAAGCATAAAAAAGGAGCAAAGAATTGTTTCTGATTGCCAAGATCGCCCCAAGGGACATGAGGGAAGAGCATACATGATCTTATTCCTATAAGTAAACATGTATAGTTTATTTAATCAAGTAAAAGAATGTAAAAACATCCTACAAAAATTAGTATGTGATTAGATAAAACTTGCAAGAATTAGAAAACCAAGAAAAACAAAAAATTCTAGAAATCCAATTTTTTGCACTTTTTTTAGCAGTTTTTAGTAATTTGCATTTTTGGAGGTCTCCGGGGCATTTTGGGAGTTTTGTGATAGAAGATAATACACTGAAGGTATCTAACTTTTGGAATTTCCCTCGCAAATTAAACTTTTTTATATTTCCAATGCTTATTCAAACTCCGAAAATGGGTTAACGAGTCAAAATTTATGATCAAAACAAGGAGCACTAAAACGTTGTAACCAAAACCAGATTAAATAGATATACATGCACCATATTTTGTGTGTGTGTGCCACCCAAAAGATGTTGGTACCAATCTGTGTGTTTCTAATTTATAGTGCACCTGCGCCACCTGAGAGGCATATGGACCACCCTAAAGACGTGTGTTCCACTCTGTGTGATTTCAGCTTACCATGCACCTGCACCACCTGAGAGGCATGTGCGCCACGAAAAGAGTGTATGCACTACCTTCGATAAAAATAGGTGAAAATTCAGACAGAATGTCTGCGCCACTAGAAATATGTGTGTACCACCACTTTTTAAAATAGTCCCAGTTTCTGACAGAATTCCTGCACCACCAAAAATGTGTCTGCACCACTAAAACAGAGTGTGCACTCTGGTTAGGGTGTGTGTGCTGATTTGACAAGTTTCAAAATGTAGTGAAGGTACAGTACAAAATGACATATGTGCTTGGGTTAGTGCATCTACACGTTGGTTAGGGTGTGTGTGTCGGGGTTAGTGCATATGCACCAAGATTGATAAATAGAGAACTAGGTTTTGACAGTTCACTTGTGCCACCCGAGAGGTTCCCATGCCACAAAAAACGTGCCTGCGCTCCTAAAAATGTTCTTGCACCACACCTGCAACTAAAATATAGTAAAAAACACAAGAAAGCTCACAATATCTCAAATTTTGACAAGTTAGTTTAAAAATGGCAATAACCCATTAAAAATATGGCTATGAACAAGAAGTTACACATAAACAATCAACAAAAATTCCAAGAAAATAGACATTAATTACTACATGTGCATATCAAAAATTATCCATAACAATGAAACTTAAACTAAAATGCCATGGGACTAAGAGTCCCACCAGGCATGCCAAATGTGTATGAGTATTCTTGTTCCTAAGTTATATTGAAAGCAAGAACTACCACCTAAAATAGTTCCCTAAACTAGCTAGAAACAAGAAAAAGTACCATCAAGATGAAGAAATGAACAAGGCCTACACTAGCATCATAACTTTGAAATAGTGAAATCAAAAATAAGGCAAGTCAAGAACTCTATTCCTATAAATTGCCTAATTAAATCAAATAGACCTATGTATTCCAATGGCAATCAACAATATTGCTTGCTTTGATCCTTCAAGGATGCTTGGGTGTGAGGCTTAGCTCTTCAAGATGGATGATGTAAGGGCTTGAGAATGGCAAAAGGCTTTTAGTGCAAGACTATGTGCTTTCTTTTGCTTTCTCAAGTGAATTAGGTATAGGTATAAAGGTAAAAGGTGGGATCCTTACATAGCCCAATGGATAAAGGAAACACTTCATCCCTTTGCATGTGGGATAAAGGTAAAACATGATTAAGAATGGATAAGGTTGCTTTATTAAAGGTAACCTTACTTTAGAAGGGTTTAATTTATGCTTAGCAAGTCATGGGAGTTGGGGGGTGTTTTAATTAATCAAAGGTGATTAACTAATAGGTAGATGTAAGCTTATAGAAGCTAATTAGAGGAATATTAGTAGAATCTAGGCTCTTATAAGGGGATTAAATCAATTAAATATTGATTTACTAGTTAAATGAAGGGGAAGACTAATTAATTAATAATAATTAATTAATCTAGATAGAAGAGGTGATTTATTAACGGAAGGTTGTTAATTAGGGTGTTAGTTGGATAGACGACTTAATCAATTAGTGTTTTGTAATTAATTGGCGACAACAAGAGGGAATATGAGCACTTTTGACGATATGTCATCAATTTGCAAGATAGGGGATAATTAGCGCAATTTAAGTATTTAAATTGCTTGGGTGTAATTATATGTGTCTACACAAAGGGTGAAGAGGAGAGTAATTATTGAGTTTCTAATTAAGTGTCATAATTCAGAATTTACAGAGTGGCATCATGAGAGGAGGAATATCTTTTGTACCAACATCTATAGATCATCAACATTGAGGACTACACTCGTGTGAATAAGCTTCCAAAAATTGTCAACATTGGGGACAATGTTTCTTTAAAGGGGAGGGGCATGCTACAACCTTAACCCTAGGTAATATATCAGGATATGGATAGCCAACCTATGGAAAAAATAATCTCTTATCATGTCATATCATATTTATTTATGTTTTCATATGCTTAGTGGGTCGGCCTTATGGATTTGGATAGTAGAGTAGGATATATATATATATATATATATATATATATATAGAGAGAGAGAGAGAGAGAGAGAGAGAATATGATATTATCATCATATTGAGCACTTTATTCTTCTTGTATGGTTTGGAGGTTTCCCCCTTGAATTGGATAGGTCATTATACTTGCATATTATGATCATTTCTCTATATTTTTGTGTTCTTTTTTACTCTAGGTAATTTCGTTACACTATTTCATTTTTTGGTGTTTTTTAAACCCATGTAACAAGCTTTGTTAACCTTGTGATTGTGCAATGTGTGTGTGTGCGTGTATATGTATATGTAGATGTATATGTATATGTATGCATATATGTATGTGTATGTGTATGTGTATATGTATATGTATATGTATATGTATATGTATATGTGTGTGTGTGTGTATTGCAGCCACCCCATTATATATAATTTGATTTTCCATATTAATAAATTCTATATAATATCATCCCTATTTCGACACCCCATAGTCGAAGTATTAGAAAACTACTAAATCTATTAAGTACTAGGAAAATATATGAAACACCATGAGCTTAATTAGAAGCCATGAAGAACTAGATGAAGCAGTGGAATACTACATGCTTATTTAAATATGTGAGATACTATGTGAAGATATGCATAACAATGAATTCAAGTAAGCATTGTGAATATATCAGTCAAGCCAAATGGTTATACTTTGAGTCTTGTGATGGGTGATTTGGGCCCTTTCTTTGTAATTTTAGGATTGTTTTCATGAATTCAATGTATCATTAGGTGGCTTGGACATCTACATAAAAAAATCTTAATTACCTTGAGAATGTACCTTTTTGGAATATATTTGTAGATATTTTACATAATTTAGACAAGGATGCGAGATTAAATCTCTTTAAAAATTACTTATTATGATGGGTATATCCTTATTTTTTTGCAAAATTATTAATGTACTGTTGAGTCTGCATCATTGGTGATCAGTTTGTGTGTGTTATTCCTTTGATTATTTGAATAAATATTTTTTCATGTTGTTTATTTCCATTATATTTTTTATGGTATATATTTATATTTATTTGACACAATATTGTGAAGTTTGCATGGTCTAAGAAAGCTCTTTATTGGGAACCCTAATTGCAATTATTTCATGATGGCCAACCATTTTCATATAAACCAAGGAATTTATACTTAGATGTGATTATTGTACAAGGATTGGAAAAATAAATTAGAAGGATGATATTCCCTTTATCTCTTTGTATCCCAAGAACCCTTGGAGAAATCATTTGTACGAGTTTTGATACTAATCACACTAGTTGTATGCAGGAAAAATATATGTTATATCATCACAATGATATACTATCTAACAAGATAAAAAGTGTCTAGTCCCACATGACATTACACTTCCACCAAAAATACAAGGTTCCTATGATAAAATATCATGAGAGGATGCATATACCCTTTAAGTATTAAAATTTATGTGAGAATTAACTTGTTAAAATCATGAACATTATCCTATTGGAATTTAAGATTTTGCATGATAAAAATACTTCCTACCATCACAATACATTGACATGATCAAGGTTATAAAAAATTATAGATATCACTTTAAAAATTATTTGTGATCTCAAGATGAAAGATTGGGATGATAGGGTTCCATCAACCTTGTGGGAATATCATACAACCTATAAAAGTTTAACAAATTAAACACCATTTTAGTTAGTTTTTATTAAGGAATTTATCTTACCAAGGGAATTAATTGTACATTGTTTGTGTATAGTTCACATGAGAGTCTTAGATGAAAAACATCCATTGATTTATTAATAGATGCATTGAAAAATCTAGATGAGAAATTTCTTAATGGATTAAAGGGGTGGAGAATAGATGTAATGCCACGTTCGATGTTTCCCCTAGTCCCTGACATGACAACCCTGTTGCTAAGCATGGGAGATTTGTGTGTGTGTGCTCTCGTTGATCGTTGTTGACTTTTTCCTTGTCGTCATGAAGATTTTGCACCTTCCCTCTCCTTCTTGCCTTTCGGGTAATTTTTGACACCCCAAACTGTGGACCTCGTAGCGTCATGGACGACTATATGGTTAAACGAAAATCTGGTTCTCGGTTCTTCGAGTTTGCCTGGTCGTCGCCATTAATAGGATTAATAATTATTACCATTATTTTAGCCGTAAAATCATTAAAATAATGTTTATAATAATATTATAATTTATATTACCAACTTACGATAAGTTTCTTTTAGTCAAAATTTTATCACTGGAAATGGATTAACTTTGAGCTATATTTTATTTATTTATCTACTTCGTTTATGGGTCTTATGACCTTTTTAGATTAAAAAAAAAAACAAACAAATAAATAAATAAATGTTTTAAATTAAAAATCTGTGATTTTTTGTGGGACGGATTTAGGGCTCGGACTCCAATTATTATTTTCCTTTTGTTTTTTGTTGGTTTGCATCTTTATGGTTTGGTCATGGGGAGAAGCTGTCGCCATGGAGGGAGGGAGGAATCCTTTCCTGCATTTGACCAGATGAAAGAACGAGACATATTCTCTAGAATGCATGTATTGTAACATACAAAATACATGGGTTTCCTCAAGAGATCGTCACACTTTTTCACGTGTGCAGCAAACAGGGTTCCAACCTCACCAGTTTTCATTTGCTAGCATACTCCCAGCCTATGCCAAAATAAGAGATTTGAAACTGGGTGTAGACATCCACCAAAGAATTATGGAGAAGGCATTTTTGTGTGTTTTAGTTGCAAGTGCCCTAGTAGATACATATGCAACATGTGGAAGCATGCGAACTTTTCGAAAATGCCTGAAAGAAATGTGCTTTATAGACTATAATGATTGCAGGATGTGTAAAAACATGAGTTTGTTGAAAAGACCTTGGAAAATTTCAAGAAAATGCAATTGGTATGTGTAAATCTAGACTCCACAACCTTTTCCAGCATCCTCCTAGCCTCTGTCAAAATGGAAGCTTTAGAGCAGGCCTCGGACAACCGTCAAAGCATAATGGTAGAGGATTTTTAGTTGCAAGTGTGCTAGTAGACAAGTATGAAAATTGCGGAAGCATACACAAGGCAAGTCAACTGTTTGACAAAATGCCTCAAAGAGATGTGGTCTTATAGAACATACCCTGACCATGTAAGTTTCATTTTTGTTCTATTAGCATTTAGCCATGTAGGTTCAGTGCATGAGGATTATAAATAATTCGATGACATGAGTGCCTCTTATAGAATCATGCCTAGAATTAATCATTATGTTTACATGATTGACATTCTTGGCCATGCCGGTTATCTTGAGGAAACCCTATATTGTATCATCAACATGCCAATCTAGCCTGTGGTGGCTATGTGGATATGTTTGCTTGGTGTTTGATGAGCACATGAGAATGTGTAAAATGTGGAGGCATGCTTAAGGCATGTGAAGTGTTTCAAAAAATGCCTTCAAAAATCATGGTCTCATGGTTGCAAGATTTGAGGCTATGCAGAAAAAGAGGAAGATCTCATTCTATCCAAACAACAACAATAAGAAACCATTTGATCATGCTCAACAAGTGGTGGGTCGAATCTAGAAGGTAGGGTAAATGTGATCAGAGTAGTTGAATGGTATCAAATCTGTAGTTACAGATTTAATGATAGACATGTATGTACAATGGTGGAGCTGTGGATGCTCATGTTCTGGTTGACGATGTGCCCAAGTAAGATATTGAACCGAATCCCACAGTTTTGACCGAATTCATTCTCCATGCATCGTTCATCTTCCATTACCTCTCATAATTCTCATGTTTTAGTTCTCTTTTGCAAATTAATAGAATCTTAAAATATTAGGTTATTAATACAGTTAAATGTTTACATCAACTCGTTGCAAAAACAATGAAAGGTCGTGTTGTAACTCAAAAAATCAAAATAACTCTTCTGCATTAAACCACGAACTCCCACCCTCATTCTGAGGTGATGTAGAAAACTTCCTACCCAACTGGATTGCTACAACATTGTCTTATCAAAAAGATGAAATTGAATTTCTAGTAATAATGTTGACCTTCTCCTTATTTAAATAATTAATTTTTTGAATTTTTCAGAGACTCATTAAGTACCCTTTGGAACTCTGAAAATGAGATGTTAGGCTTCATTCGTGTACCTTGTTATGTGAGGAATCACCTGGACCATTAGATTGACCCTGAACAAGCATTTGTGATCTTTTTGATGCTCTTATAGGAGCCTTGTTACACTGGTTTACAACAGTAGAAAGGTGTCAAATCTAGAAAGTTGGCTTTCGTTTTGAACCACCATTCGAAACCTGGATAGAGAAATTATTTCCTGTTTTCGCAAACCTCTAGTGTTTATACTACAAAATTACATGGAACACTCATTTTAGGTAAAATAATTTTTTTGGATAGTTTGGAAAAGCCATTTTATAGGCCTCCGGTCGCAGTTTGATGAGGTCAAACTGGACCAATTTCGAGTTTTTGCTCCATAAAACTTGTCGTCGTTTGAAAATGGTTTTCTAGTTCTCAGTCCCATCGACACTGATGAATTCTCCTTATATAGGGGAACTGGTAGGAATTGTCTCATTGTGTGCTCATCCATCGAACGTCAGTTATGGACGTGGTTTTCTGGGCCCTCGAGCTAACTTTTGTTCATTGGCAATTACACAAGCTACGACTAGTAGCCTCAAAAAACTAGCCGCCAAATGCAAACCGTTCACCTTTTCCCAATTTCGTCTATTGCTATGAACTCTTGGTATATCTAGGGACACATAGAAAGTTAAACATGGTGTGCAGTCTCATCGGAAGTCAACCTTTGGAAGTGGTTTCTTAGCCTCCAAGCCCATTTTGAACATTTTGTAGTTAGTGAGAAAATGTTAAAATAGAAAGTTGCGGGACCCTTGTAGGGTTGCCAAACCACCCTGTAAACTCTTAACACATACAAATAATTGTTTAAAACTCTATAGTGGAACTTGTTGTGTGCATTATAACTTTTGACAAAATGGTGTCTTCTCTCTCTTCCCTTCTCTTTCTCTCTCCTAGGTTACAAAATGAAGAAAAATGAAACGCAATGAATACATGTCTCTAGACATTTTTATTTCGATTGCAAATTGTAATTATTGTCATATGTAAATAAGAAACTAAAAATGATACTTATGTTAGGTTAAGGTGGATGTCATGCTAGGGAATTATCGCTGATATCATGCTCACGTGTTTTTGTAGGATGAAAGAATGATGACGTAAAGGCGTTGTGTAATGCATTAATTATCATTGTAATTTATATAGTTCATTTTTAAATGAATAAATGTATTTTGTAGTCTCATGTTTCAGAAGGTTATATTTGATAATTTGTTGCTATGTATGAGATGTTGGTTTCTAGGACATCTAGGAAATGTGCATTTAATCTTAGGTTCAATTTTGATTCAGAGAACACATGGTTAAAAGGGGTTGATATTTATATAAGGTAAATGAATTTGAAGTAATATCTTGTAGTGTATGTTTAGTGTTCAATAAATGATTAACGAGTCATCTTGTGCATTCATACTTTGTAAATGTAATAAAGAGTTTTAATCGAAAACACACTACCCTTGTTCAACATCGGGACATAACTTGTTTTTCATGTGCGATACTCCTTACCGTAGAAGACATTGAAAATCATAGGATGAACTTAGTCTTTTCTCTCGGTGGAATTTCCTAATTTAGGCAAATCAAAATTCAATAATGGACTTATCGTCTTAGTCAGTAGGTTTAGTGACATTGTCTTAAACCCGTCTGATAGGAGTGACGCAATCAAAATTTTCTTGGAGTGTGTAGAGCTAACCCATCCTTTGTAGCCTAGCGGACTACCTTGTCATTCAAAGATAGATTTAAAATTAAAGTTCTTCATCGAGTGAAAACCCGGTTGGATCTAGATGACATGGATGGAGGTTGTGACTTAGTTGATTTTAGGTCTTATACTCTTGTTAATGAACCCCTTAGCCCCGCTCAACTAAATGTGTTACCTTGATTTCTCTCAACATAACACCTTGGTCCTTTCAGGAAGGTGGTTTAGCATAAATTTTTCCTCTCACTTAAAACTCACATATAGTTGAGGGGTAGACCCTTAGATGAAGTTGGAATTAATCTAAACCTCATTTGATTTGGAGGTTGGCTTAGGGTGCGTGTGTAGCTTCAAGTCTCCTTATCTTTTTTGTCTTCAAGAGGTTAGACAAACAAGTTTGTAACTCCTTTTCAAGACAATGCAAAAAAAAAAAAAAGACCATAATGTGACATAGAAAATAAAGCATATAAGAGTAAAGACAAGATTTGAGGTTCAGAAAAAGCCACCCTTACAGACCTTATAACTCAATAAAACATATTATTTTGTTTCAAAGAATATGAATTGTTCTTGGTGTGATCAACCTTCAAGAAAATATATATATATATATCAAAATGGAATTCCACAAGTCATTGAATTAGAGTAACTGTGGTAGGGAAATCTCTATTTCATGATCGAGAAGTGTTTTTGGTAAAAAAACTACCTTGTATCTAAATCTCCGTTAAATCATTTTATTGCATTCTGGATATCAAGTTACTTTCACTTGAGTTGTAAGGTTAAAACTGTAGACATCAAATAAATGTTGGAGAAGAATATTCTTAACATAATAATAAGATAATTAAGTACTTTGTATGTAATTTGATTTATGCCAAATAAGTATGTTAGTTATGGAAATTTTTATAAATTATAAGAAGCCAACATAAGATGGTTGAACTTTATTTTAACCGCGGAATAAACTTAAGAATATGTGGGTGGACAAATGAGAAATTTATCCTTGCTCAATAATGTTCTTGGAATGTTAATCGTACCTAAAATACATTTAAATAAATGATGTGTTGTGGGTTCATTGTTCCTAAAGTCATGTTTCTTGTGATTGGGTCATTGCTATTATTCGTTCATTGGAAAAAGTGTGGCATCGACATGCCTATGTCATTTTCATGTGTCTATGTGAGTTTATGACTTATGTGATTGTCGTTTGTGATTCGAGTTTTTGTACTTGGAGCCCTTACTATGTTGTGTGTAGTGAGCAATGTAAGTCAAAAAAAAATATCCTGGTATTTTACTATTGTTCTTGGGTGCATAAAATGTGGGCATTACAATACATGGCACAAAAAACACATAAAAAATAAATATCTTAAGTAGGGAACACATATACTCCATTATGACACTAAATATTCCAAGAACCTAACATAGTTTCACATCAAAGGGATGGGTCCTTACATTACCCGTGACATCTTGAATAGAGATATTCTTTGAGGATACTTCAATAGTAGTAATTTAAAACCCTATAAATTATAAATGAGTCATAAGACCCATGAATATGGATATAAATTCATTCCAAACCCAATCATATTTTAATTATTCATTTCATTTAAAAAAAAAATTCTTTTATTTACATGTTTTATTTTGGTTTTCAGTAAGTAAACACTTATGTGTTATTCAACTAGTTTTATGCATTTGGTTTGTATATCTTTATTTTAGTAAATGAAAGTACTCATATTTTTAATACCAATAATGGAGACATTGCTTCCCAGAGTCTCCTTTCAATGGGTAAAGAAATGGAAAAACTTAATCAGGGAAGTAAGGATATTTTTTTACACCATGATATGGAGTTGAATAAATATGTGATTAAATGGATAAGAAAACAATTTAGAGATAAAGAATGATAACATCAAATTCCTCACAAATAATAATCTTAGAACCAATATTGAAGAAAAAAATTTGAAAATTATGAATGAAATATTGAATAAGATTAAAGAGGACTATAATTCCCTATCTCAAAAATTAGATATCCTCACATTCTTCAACAAGATACTTATGGAGAGCACCATAATTCAATCCAACATGATTAGAACTCTCCTCTATCCTCAACAATACTTAAGAAATAAAAATCTCATGCCACTAGGAAATATGGAGATCCTAGGGATAAGATGTTGCAGAACTTGAACAAGATGATTGATAAAGTGAAGGAGGCTTCTTTCATACTTTAAAATTAAATCATTGTCTTTCTTGGAGACTTTTTCTATTTTTCTATTGTTTTTGTCTCGTTTGTATGCAGATATTATTCTACAGATATTTTTGTTATTGAAATGTGTGTTTTTATTCTACTTATGACTCATCTGGGTCTAAGATCCTTTATTTTGGTTATTTTAACAGGGTAGGGTCCTTATAAAAAACCCACACTTTACCATTATCTAACAATATATTTTCAATACCAGAGATACAAAACAAGCAATGGTATATTTATGTGGTATAATATTTATCTTTCATGATGGATATATGTGTAAAGTGACTAACATGAATGAAGATAAGAGATAACGAGGTTGCATAAGGGAATAAACCCTGTAACTAAACTATATTATTCTTGAAATAAATATAGGAACATAAATAAAACTTTTCTAGGAAGGAGGGTTGAAATAGATAAAAATAGTAATGAGAAGACACGCATAGGGAAAAAATGGTATCCACATACAAGGAACTTTGAAGAAAATGGGAAAATATTATATGCCAACAACATGCATATAAGTAGTGAATATAGAAGAGTTGAAAGTTATTCCTAGGTGCTAACATCAAAATAGGATAGAAATATGGGATATTAGGAAAGAGAGAAAGGATGAGGGGGGAGAAAGTGAAAAAAGTGGGAAAATTATTAGGAATATATTTTTTAGTGCTAACATTATGTTATGGGATGATTACATGTGTAAATGTAACCACCCTTGTAAGCTTTTTATTTTATTATTTATGTGAGGTTTGGTTGTTTTGGTTGTTGAATTTGATCTTGAAAACAAGTAACAGTCAAGGGAAAACAATCCATCCTCTTTATGGGAGAGATTCCCTTATTGAACACACAACAAATAAGAAAATATACTTACTTATAAATGTACAAAATATCAATATTTTAAAAATTATTTTGATGTTTTATATGTCTTCATCTTATAGATTTTCAATATAGAGAAAGAGGAAACACAAGAATCAGAATTCAGAAGATAAAGAGAAGAGAACTTTCAGACACATAGATTGCAGAATGGTATCTTACTTATGCTTGGTAAAGTGACAAGATTTAAACTATGCATATATAAACACAAGACATACATGAAATAGAAACAAAGTTCTAAGCTAAACATCAACTAGAAGACAAAAATTTCATATTCGAATACATATAGCTTCTCATGAATCAAATTAAGAATAGAAAATATCGAACACAAGAAAATATGAAACTTCTTCTATATTGATTAGAAATTTAGTGATTTTTACATCCAAGACATAAAAATCCAATCCTTTCAAATGACATGAAAAACTCTTTAAATATCCTTAGGAATGGTTATAAAAGAGCCTTTTCAGTTTCCCTTCTTTTAATCTAAAGATTAATATCTAATTAAGTATTATAACATCAATTTTTTCTTTTCTTAAATAACATATGGATAGAGAAAAAATAACCACCTTAATTAGATACTTTAAATAAAATCAAAAACTAAGAACTAGGAGCTGGGACATTTGAAGAAGTGTTTGTAACACCCTTTGTTTTGAGCAATTGGTTTCTAAATATTTTCAATTCCTCTACTATATCCATGCCTTGGGGAATTATTGTTTTCAAAGTTACATGAGTCTAACTTCCCAGACATTTCTCCACCTCGTTTCCAAATTTTGTGGTTTCTAAGAACTGCTTAATAGCTTGTGTGATAGCTTCTTGAAGAGTGCAAATTTCTTTCATCTTCTCCTTAGATATGGCATCCTACTTGAACATGTCTTCTCTAAAAAATTCCTTGAACTTAGATTTTATTTCCTGAATCTAGAATTTATCTCCATAATTCTTCTTGAAAATTTGGAAATGAATATCATGAAAGGCAGATGTGACACAAGCTTTAAAATCTTCTCCCTCTTGCAACATGTTCCTGAGTTCTCTAATGGCTTCTTCAAGAACCTTTATTTTCAAGTCAATTCTAAAAACCCATTGCTTAGAAAAATTCAATTTTCTATCATCAAATAATTTTCTTCCCAAGAGGATTTACACATTTTTATTACTCATTAATCGAAGATCTTAGATACATTTATGCCACAAATTCTACTCCCTATCTAAACCACTAAGTGTCATGGTAAACTTTAACTAAATTTTAGTAATTTTGGCATATAATTTATATTCTTTCTTAACAAAATTTAAACCTGTGATTATCATGTCATCAACTAAGGCTTCCATTTCCTCTCCTTAAGTGGCATGCTTATGAATATCTTTAGCATCCTTAACTTAATCATTAGACAAAATGACAGGTGGTGGAATTGAGGCTAAGGGAGTTAGATCATGTACCTTATTCTCTTCTAATAAGGTTTTGATGAAATTTGACAAAATTTGATTTTTCTCCTCCAATTGTTCCTATGTTTTCTTTCCTTCTTAAACCCTTTCAATTACTTTAGAAACTATCTCCTTTAATTTTTTCACTTCACTCTCAGGTGTTGATTCTCTAAGGAGAATTATTGATAATTTCAAATCACCTATCAATATGTACTTTTCATATTTGTCAAGATTGGGCTTAGCAATCTCCATGAATTACTGGCCTTGAGAATATAATACTAACCTAGATATGACTTTAGCCCTTTTTACAAGGTGGGGGAGGAGAGGTACCTAGAAGAGTTTCCACTGCATCAAACTTAAGAGAAAAAATATTAGATGTGGCTTACCTTTTCTTGCTCTCCATCAATAGTTGCACCCAAGAAAAAGAAGAACTAGAAGTGGAGGGGACAATGGGCCCAAGTATAGGTTTTCTCATTGCACTCAAAGTTTGTACAATAACCACTTCTAACAAAAATGTCTCAGTTTGGGAGGTGGGAACTTCCTTGATAGATACATCCTTATCAGATGTTTCTAAAACACTCATAGATTCTGAGACTTGGCTCTTCAATTGATATTATTTTTTGCTACTTTCCTCAGGATTGTTTTTGTCTTGTTTTTATTGCTCTTTTTCCTCACTATCATCATCATAGAGTTCTACAAATTTTACAATATCAGGAATTGTTTCCAATTTCTTTGAAGAATATAAATTCTCACTCTTCTGAATGACTTCCTCCATCTTCTCATCCTTCTTGGTCTTTCCTTTCTTTATGTACACCATAGTTGAAGGTTCAAGTGGAGAGGGAACATATTGTTCTTGTTCTTCACAAGTCAGTATATGCATTTATTTTTGAGGGGTGGAGGTTTCTTGAGAAGAATACCTAGAATTACTTTCTCTAAACGTTTTCATTTTCCTAGCATTCCAGAGTCTAGTCCTTACCAATGTAGGGTTTATGTGTAACATCTAAATTTGTCACTTCATCTCTAGAATTTTTTTTATTTTTTACTTTTTAAAAAAACTTTATGCAACTTATTTAAATAACCATATACTTAAATCTACTTAAACCTTAATGCAATCCATTTCCGATAACTGTCATGAACCATGTGCAGATGTATGAGAGAATATTGAACCTACTCGTTATCCCTCAATGTTTTGTATAATCCCTTACATGAACTATAACCTTTGGATCTCCTTTTTCAAGGTATGATATATAAGTGAATGCTCTTAAATGTCTACCTGGGTTCCACCTATGAAATCCATAGGCATCTGACATCTTAGATTAAAGGGAAATATCGACAGTGTAATCAACAAATTACACCACTTTGCACAAAGTTTCTAAGTCATGTATGTCATGCTCAATTCCATGACGGCACACTCGTCATAAGGAAATTTCCGTTTCACCTTAATCACTTATCTAGTTATATGGATTCACAACTACAAGCCTTGAATAAGGTACAAAACGGTTTAACATACATGAAGACGTACCTCTATGTCATCTTGTGATGCCTATGGGAAATAAATTTTTCTCGTAACAATTCACCTTGTTACTCGCCCACATCTCTTCTCGTAGCCATCACAGGTTGATATAAGGGTGTGTACCTAGGATGCCCAATCCATCTTGTAACTCTATCAAGGTTTGTACTTAGGACAACACCATACTATAATTTGGTCTCTTGATGAGACAACTCATTACAACTATTATACAATAGTATCCAAATGGTGATAATCACATCATAGTGATACAACCGTGTAGCATATGCAATTAGTTTCCCCACCTAGAATCCTACATTGGCGTATAGTGTTTGATGTTTCAAGGTAAATATTATCCTTAATGAATAGTTAGGTTTTACGACACTTTCTCCATGAATGGGTCATACCTAAGGTCTGGATTAAGTTGATCATAGGACCCCCTATCTCTATAACACTTAATTACCTTCTAATGTCCCATACCCAAGTTCACCATTGATATAAATGATACTAACAAGGTCTATGATCATTATTGCAGTTTCAATAAAAATTGTCCCAACTTTAATATTTAGGCTCATGTTCCTTATTTTATACTCTAGGGATATATACTTATATAAATCTAAGTATTTATGTATGATTCATTCCTTTTATTAAGTTCCATAGGCTATCAATGCCAACTATCTTTTTAGTTTAAGAACATCACTTTTCTTAATTACAGCTCATTAAAGAGCGTTCATTTATTTTACTATCTCTAACAAGTAAGATATATCTGGGATATCTAACATGATATATTTTATGAACTACTTACCCATTTATCTTTCCCTGTCATAGCCTTTTTAAAATATTTGTAATTCTCTTTAGAGATAATTATATTATTAACCAGGGATGAGGTTCAAATGCTATGTTCTTTTTAAATTAGTACTCATGTTCCCATATTACTTCCTTTGTACACGACATGGTTATGTGATCACAATGGTGCATAATGGAACAACCCCTAATTAAAAACATTTCATCTCCTTGAGCAAAATATTTCATAACACAATTTTTCACAATTTATGAAATTTATGAAAAGTGAAAACATAATCAATAAATATTCATGTTAGACTACCATAAGCCCATCGTATTTTTGCTTATGTGTATCATCCTTGTATAATAATTAGTGTTGCTTTCACTTAGAAATCAATATTACATTCCTATATATTTGACTGTTTGAGTACACCCTATACAAAACCTTTACAGAACTTAACAGAATTATACAATTAGATTGTTATTTTGCATTTTATGAAGAGGCAATTACCCATTAGTAACCTTATCTAATTCCAAGTATTCTTAACGTATGATTAATTAGAACAAGATATTTTTAAGCAACATTTCTCCCATAGTTCCTTATATGATCCCTAGAATCTCACACATAAGATGTGTATAACACCTACTACATGATTGATACTAATGATTAATACAATAGTATTGTAGATACTGATTTCCTAACTTGATAGATTTACGACTCATAACTCATCAATCGACAATCAACCACTTATAAAACAATATATAGTAACAAGAAATCTATCTTAATTTCATTTATGAGTTAAATAAAACTCATGCCTATAAGCATGACCAAAATATTTCATTTTAATGAATAAACTAGTTACATTAAGTAGCAAGCCCTTTTTCCATTTTCAAGGAGAAGTATTTCATCTTAAGAACATTCAAGTCAGTCATATCTTCAAACCTTCCTCATTCAAGATAATATACACGACTAAACACTTCCACCTTCTTTCTCAGTGTTTGTCTGTAAAATTTTTAGCATGAGTTAGTTCACATGAACTGAGCATGATAAGCCTTAACTTATCATAACAACATACTCTACTTAATTATTTCATAACAATCACCCATATTATTTTTATGAATCAATACTGCAGAGCTTAAGTAGATAAACAATTCTTTCTATAACATGTCAGAAGAAAGTAATTTAATGAACCATGAAGGAAATAAATTTCAGACTTACTTTTCCATACAACTACTTCAGTTACTCACAAAAAGTCATATGATTCATAAGATACATCATGAGAATTACAGTATTCAAAGACTACTATATAAGAGTATCAAGATTTCACTCATGCAATCCCATACTTGCATGCCTAAAATCATTTTACTCAACAATTAAGTAACCATATAAATATTAAGAACACAATCCAAAAATATCTCAAATCCTCATAGTAGATATAACGAGGATTTCATACACCCATAAGGAATGATAAGGTTCAAGCAATAATGCCAAGACATTAAGAGTATTTGGTTAACGAAATATGATATTAGAGCGTTTAACCTCGAGGATAAGAGAGAGAGAACATTCATGACATCCTACCATATAGCAATCAAGTATAACTTGAGTAACAGGCTACATATTTAATACTTACCTCAACTTAAGCACTTATTGAACATTCCAAGACTAGAAAAGAGTACACAATTCCCTTCTTCAGTAATGTTTCAACATATCAAGACCTAATAAACACTGAAGTATTTAAAATTCTAGAAGAGAGTAGGTACCATGTGTTGAAGAGGTAATATAATTGTTACTTAACCCAAAAGTTCATCGGGACATGTAATATCCCATGAGTTTTCTCAACACAAATTTCAACTTCTAGCAATCCACTTTTTTTCCCAGTAAGTCAATACTTCACATGAATATAAAAATGATCTCCTAACTCATTCTAATAAACAAGGTTAGATCACACTGAACTAAATTCATGACACAACCAGGAAAGGTCTATAAGGAACTTCTAAAATGTCAAGGAAACCCCATATTTAATAAAAGAAACTAAGTACAGATTGCTATTAGAGAAAGAGTCATTTGCAAGTTTGCTAAGATACCACATAATTCAAATCAAAAAAATTACACCCGGTGAGGATTTGTCACATCTTACGGACTTAGTTAAATGACGAATCTAGTTATCATCTATTATAAGAGTAGGAGTATATAGCTTAACCATTTTGTCCTAGAATGGGTTACCGTACAAAATCGATGCCTCCAGTTTCTTAATTGAACACATAGTATGACAATGTGATCAACAAGCTTGCACCATGTTAATTACTATAGAGGCATAATACTACCAAAATTTACAACCCTGAAGCCAAGAGACTTACTATTTTGGGACAACTTTAATCCCCAACCCTACTTAATGACTCAAATTCCAACATTTAAAACATAAAACCAACTTCTAATAAAATGGTCAGCCTATAAAAAGGGATCATCAAAACTCAATGGATAGTTCATGGTATTTCCCTTAAACCTTCCATCAGTTGATTAAATGGTAGATCATACTAATGATAATTAATTATTAAACCTTTATTACATGTTTTTGATCTTTGAAAAAGGTAATCAATAAACCCAGCAAGCACAGATAAGAGTGTAAGGGTACAAGAAATCAAACTCTACTATCATTACCAACTCATACATTGAGATAAGGCGTACCCAATAAAAGAAACTATCCAACAAGTTTTCAACTGAAGATCTAAGGCATAAGCTTCTAGAAGATCAGATCACTTTTTACGATGGTTTCCTACTAGAAAACAATTAACTACATCTCTTATAAGAGGAAGGATGTTCTTAGTCGAAGTCAACATTAATTTTGAACTCAACATAGAATTGTAAGAAGAACCAAGGTTTAGTAATAAAAGTGAATAAATTAGCTCACTGAGTATCATACAGGGTTTTACAAGAGAATGCCCAACTTCCATTGTAGAGGATAAGATGGAACGTAAGTGACGAGATTTTAACAAGTTGGACTTAACCATCACAATAATAAAATCTTAATATAACCTTCCCACAACCGGCTTTAAACCCTGAAGGAGTCAGAATAGTTCTAGAGTTATAAAGAAGCACCAAGGAGATCAACATCAAATAATAGAATGAAGTATCTAGAACTTATACAACCTTAAATTTCAAACAAGAAACAACAGTTAACTATTAGGAACTCAGCAATTCTGTCAAGCTATCATAGTGGCTCTAGAGTATACCAAAGGCACCATTCAAAACTGACCATTCAAGGGTCAAAGTGGTAGGCCTTGTAAATATTACAACTATCCTTATTATCTGTAACTTGATGACAATACTAAATTCAGTTGTTTTTCTTCAGTACAAATACTTATTTTAAATAAAACCAGGTCAATTATAAGCACCAACGATGCCTCCTACAAGAAAAACATGACTCAACATGCATTGATTCTCTTTAAAGAATCAAACCCAATTGCATAAATCCAACAAACAATAGGTCAAGGAAAGTCATCTATAACAAAAACTCACACAACAATTTATAGAATTCCAAAATATCTTGCTATATTTATTCATATCCTTGAACAGATGGGTAATAAATTAAAAAAAGTTTTCTACAGTATGGGTAGATATCATTTCATAGTTGCAAGAAGATTTCAGCAGTGTTGGTGTATTAGAACAAACCCATTAATCATTACAGCAATAGTCCTCAAACATCACAAGACTATATTCTTTTCTTAATGATAATAAACCTTATTGGAGCATATACTTAGTTATTCAATTTTTAAAACATACATCACAAAACCATAGCAATTCATACTCTACAGAGCAAGTATCAAATGATTCTACATCTTTGAAATTATAAACACAAAATTTCATTCAAGGTAAGGTTATTTTTGTGAAATTACTATATAGAGAAAGGAATTATGAAAATTTCAGAGCATATCATGCTTGTTATGTTGGTGTTTTATTTCCTTGCAAAGCTTTCACGATTACTCAGGAAAATCCCCAAACCTTTGAAATGAATTCCTTCATTCAACAGATCACAAAGTTTCCGTTATATTTTAATGAGTCTGGGAACTTACTGTATAATCTACTCAACTAATATTTTCTTTTTGCAAACTCACAACAACACATAGCTAAACTTCCTCCTTGCATGTCGAGCTACTACGAGTTTCTATCCATGAAAATAATTGATACCAACAACTACCCCTTTGTTCCAATCCATCCATGCACTTCCCGAGGAAGGTGGGAAATAAAAGACATTAAAATCAGAGTTAATGGAGATTGCCGCTAATTTTACAAACCATCTATTCTTAGCTCTCCTTTAAATTTAACAAATTCATACATCATGCCATGCAATGTGATTTAGATAAACTAAAATACTTCACCTCAAAATCAGTTGGCGGAGATAATTAATAAACAATTAAGGAACTGTGAGTACAACTATTAGGAGGTGGGGTGCCACCTCATCAATTGTTTGAATTTGAGCAACATTATATAATTTTTAAATGACCAAAAAATATCTTATAGAAATATAAATTCGGATGTCTTTTCTTTGCATACTTAAGGCTTCATACAATTTTCATATGCATATACTTCCTTTCAAATAGCTAAAGTAATGCCCAAGTCAATATTCTCAACGATAGGTTCATATGTTAAGTTTAGAACTATACCACTAGGATTAGATTGTCTTGTTTTTACATTAGCTAATAAATCTACAATAGTAGTTACTTAACTACTTTAATCTTTGCAAATTCCCTTTTCGAAATCTATATATCTGTATATGTATATATATATATATATATTCACATGTGTGTGTATATATATATATATATATATATATATACACACACACACACACATAGATCTTATAATGTTAGCATTGATCAAGAAAGTTTCTCATGTATACTCGTAGGAGTTGATGCCCTTAATTCTTAATAATTAAGTCCTTGATTGATGACTATAGCCCCTTTATCCCTAGAAATATGATCATGATAGCATTATTCATCAAATGGAATAGGATATGAGATGGTCGATTTAAGACCTATTATAAACCAACAAGAAGTCTTGATCGCATTCCAATTTAAGTCGTTAAGTGAACTATCAAAATTGTCAAAGCCTTAACATAACTTAGTTATAAAAACTATAATGTTAACGATTTAATAGAGATAAGCAACAACATCGAATATCACTTTTGAGGCTTAAATTTTCACCAAGGATTTTGTGACATACAACATTACAATTGACGTAATGTCACCTTAGTGAAAACAGTTCATCAATAAGATAGACCCTGGATTAGCAGGGTTCTCATCTAAGGATATCATCCTTAGCTTATTCATGATATTGTGATTACGTGTTCACATCAAGTTTCCATTTAATTTTTGAAATGCAAGGGTGCCAAAAACATAGGATAAAACCATTTGTCCTATCATTACTTTGACAACAGTAATGAAAGCACGAGGCATATACCTTCCCTCTTAAAAGCATCATCGTCCCAATGATGTGGTCCTTGTTGAATGAAATCAAACAATTTCACACAGGATAGAAGAATAATTCCTGCAAAATAGTTACTATTCCCCATAATTTTATGGTTTTTAGATTCAAAACTTTAAATTCATTAGATGTATCAGCTTATCAGATTGTAAATAGTCATGCAGTCTAAATTATTTCATGATTAATTCACTAAAGTAAATCATTTTTATACAATATATATTTTTGATATACATAGGATATAATTAAAACAAGCTTACTTGGTACCATTTAAGGAAGAAATATTCCTTTCTATTAGGATTACAGTGTGTGGATCTGTGGTAGTTCATTTAGATAGATCACTTTCCTCAGCTCTGTTAAAGACTTTTTGATTTGAGGTTCCAAAACTCTACAACATTGGGTCAAAAGATAAGGTACCAATATTCATTCGTTCAGTTGAACTTGAATATTTCTTATTTCAGTTATCAACTACCTCAACATATCTTACACTTTTTATCTCCTATACCTAGTCCAATCAAAGGATGTTGTCAACATGGTTATCCAAGCTTATGGATCTACCAAATTTGTTTATTTAATTTTTTTTAACAAATATTAATTCATGAATGAGTACTGATAACACATTTTCTTTTCCTCAAACAAGAGGTCTTCAAGTTTATATATGTTTAATAAAATTGGCTTGCCAAAAACCTCTCAAAGTGTTAAGTAACAAAGTTACCTTATTAGATATAGACTTTAACATCCATAACATTTTTATTCCACTATTAAACATCCTTAGTGGATTCAATGAATCAGTATTGATCTTAATATTACCAAAGTCATGCAAAAATTCCACTTGGTTGCATGAGGGTTTCAAATAAGTAGTGTATTGTTTGCAAAATATCTTACTTTAATATTAAGAAGTATGCAATGACTTACTTATGTTATTTAACAACTTACTAAATTCTCTTGGAAGCTCTAAACAGTCCTCTGACTTACAATTCATCGTATCTTTTTCCCAACATAATATAAAGCATATGAGTTAAGCCTAAAAATCTAAGGGCTCGAAGACACCATGCAGAGTTACATAGAAACTGTCACAAGAGAGGGATTTCACAATATATTCCTTGATCCTGAACCTACACATTTCTATAGCAGGGTTCATATTAGTGAAGTATGAATTCCCTTATCTAGGTTCAACTAAAAATACTGGAATCTGACCACAAAACCCGCAAAATTTTGCATTAATTCATAAACCAAAATTTCCACATAGCCACAACACATCATGATAGGTGAATAGAAGGGAATCATGTCGTGATAGGTAACATAAAAGAAATTTTATCTCAAGAAGTACAAGATATTACCCAAAGCTAAATATAACCTCATACTATCTATGCTTTTAGATGAGAGTACCCAAGACAAGCCATCATCAATCATTTTGAGTATTTTAAGTGACGGATTATCGATCTCCCAAGTTCAAACATAAGATCCTCCTTACAATGTGATGATACCCAAAAACTTTGGGTACTTGAGTAATATAACCCCAAAGTAACATATACCAAAATAAATATATATATTACAACCACTGTTAAGAGCCAACAGACAGAATATATTATTTTTCAGTTCCTTGGAATTGAATTATTAATTATGTACATCAAATATTTGATAGAATACAGAACAATCACTCAGATCAATACTACCTAACCAGGCATAAGCTAAAAATTGAGCCTTTTTTTGCATATTACCAGAACAAGTTAGGCTTCACAATTGTTGACCAGTTTTTTTTCATCGAGTAAAACTAACCCATATTTTATTTATTTTAGTATTGAAGAATACTAATCTCATGGATCTCTTCACAATTTTCTTTGTATCATGTTATGGGTACATGTTCCTTTCCTTTGTTAACTTCCCTTGTAGCATGCTTCATCATTCGAGGCTCGTCCAACTTCTTTAAAGGACATTTGTTTGCATAATTCCCATTGCCACACGTGAAACATCCACCAGTAGGTCTCGATTGACCACTTTTAACTTTTCCATTTGCAATAGTATTATGCTTTTTATTGCAGGTTATCACTGTAAGTTTTTAGGAAAATTTATTTTTGGCAGAACACATTTTCTTGCTATGCTTTTTCCACCAAATTTTCCTAGCATTCTGAGATGAAGAAGAATTATCATTTTTATGACCCTTTTCATTTTTATGAGTGGAAGTGTCTTGCATATTTGGTTTTAGCCCATTGGATTTTCCAAATATCATCTTATTGGAAGAAGATCCATGTTTATCTAATGTTTCCCCCAATTTCAGGTTTAGTTCATCTTTAGATTGGTAAATCCAAAACTTTCATAAATTATCAGTTCATCATTTAAACAACTCTCCTATTGTTTATTAACAATAGAATTAAGTTGTCCTTTGTCCAACTTATCACTTTCACCCATCACCAGCTGCTCGAAGGCATCTATCATGTTCTGGGTATAATGAAGAATTGCCAACATTTTGTCTAACTTTTACACCATTAAAACCTTAGCAAAATCAGACCCACTTCTTTCTTCTCAGTGTATCCTTCCCATTTCCATTTTTATTTTGAAAATAAAATAAAAATTTTAATTAGCGTAAGGACCCAATAAGTCCGAGAGTTGCAACCTTTAGCTCTGATACCAAAATGTAACATCCCAATTTGTCACTTCGTCTCTAGATTTTTTTTTTTTTTTTAAACTTTATGCAGCTGATTTAAATACCCATATATTTAAATCTACATAAACCTTAATGTAATCCATTTCTGATAACTATCATGAACCATGTGCAGTTGTATGAGAGAATACTAAACCTACTCATTCTCCCTCAATGCTTTGTATGAGCCCTTACATGAAATGTAACCTTTGGTTCTCCTTTTTCAAGGTATGATATATAAGTGAATGCTCTTAAGTGTCTACCTGGGTTCCACCTATGAAATCCATAGGCATTTGACAACTTAGATTAAAGGGAAATCTCGACAGTGTAATCATTAGCTTACACCACTTTGCACAAAGTTTCTGAGTCATGTATGTCATGCTCAATTCCATGATGGCACACTCTTCATAAGGAAATTGTCGTTTCACCTTAATCACTTATCCAGTTATATGGATTCACAACTTAATATATGGAAAATAGCTACAAGCCTTGAATAAGGTACAAACTAGTTTAACATACATGAAGACATACCTCTATGTCATCCCATGATTCCTATAGGAAAGAAAGTTTTCTCATAACAATTCACCTTGTTACTCACCCACATCTCTTCATGTAGCCATTATAGGTGGGTATAAGGGTGCGTACCTAGGAGGTCCAATCTATCTTATAACTCTATCAAGGTTTTTACTTAGGACAACACCATACTACAATCTGGTCTCTTGTTGAGACAATTCATTACAACTGCTATACAACAATATCCAAATGTTGATAATTTTTATCATAGGGATACAACCGTGTAACATATGCAACAAGTTTCCACACCTATAATACTGCATTGGTGTATAATATTCAATGTTTTAAGGTAAATATTATCCTTAATGAATAGTTAGGTTTTATGGGACTTTCTATAGAAATGGGTTGTACTTAAGGTTCAGATTAAGTTGATCACAGTATCCCCAATCTTTATATAAATTAATTACCTCCCAATGTCCCATACCCAATTTCACCATTGATAGAAATGATACTAACAAGGTCTATGATCATTATTACAGTTTCAATAAAAATTGTCCCAACTTTAATATTTAGGCTCATGTTTCTTATTTTATACTCTAGGGATATATACTTATATAAATCTAAGTATTTATGTATGATTCATTCCTTTTATTAAGTACCATAGGCTATCAATGCCAACCATCTTTTCAGTTTGAGCACATCACTTTTCTTAATTATAGCTCATTAAAGAACGTTCATTTATTTTACTATCTCCAACAAGTAAGATATATCTGGAATATCTGATATGATAGATTTTATGAACCACTTACCCATTTATCTTTCCCTTTCATAGCCTTTTTAAAATATCTCTAATTCTCTTTAGAGATAATTACAGTATTGACCAGGGATGAGGTTCAAATGCTATGTTATTTTTAACTTAGTACGCATGTTCCCATATTACTTCCATTGTATCTGACATGCTTATGTGCTCATAATGGTGCATCATGGAACAAGCCCTAATTAAAAACATTTCATCTCCTTGAGAAAAATATTTCATAACACAATTTATGCAATTCCTGAAAAGTGAAAACATAATCAATATATATTCCTGTTAGACTACCATAAGCCTGTCCTCTTGTTGCTTATGTGTATCATCCTTTTATAGGACTTAGTGTTGATTTCACTTAGAAATCAATATTACATTCCTATATCTTTGACTATTTGAGTACACCCTATACAAAACCTTTGGAGAACTTAACACAATTATACAATTAGATTGTTTTTTTCATTTTATGAAGAGGCAGTTACCCATTAGTAACCTTATCTAATTCCAATTTTGCTTAACATATGATTAATTAGAACAAGATATTTTTAAGAAAAATTTCTCCAATAGTTCCTTATATGATCCCTAGAATCTCACACATAAGATGTGTATAGCACCTACTACATGATTGATACTAATGATTAATACAATAGTATTGTAGATACTGATTTCCTAACTTGATAGATTTACGACTCATAACTCATCAATCGACAATCAAAAACTTATAAAATAATATATAGCAGCAGGAAATCTGTCTTAATTTCATTTATGAGATAAATACAACTCATGCCTATAAGCATGACCAAAATATTTCATTTTAATGAATAAACCAGTTACATTAAGTAGCAAGCCCTTTTTCCATTTTCAAGGAGAAGTATTTCATCTTAAGAACATTCAAGTCAGTCATATCTTCAAACCTTCCTCATTCAAGATAATATACAAGACTAAATACTTCCACCTTCTTTCTTGGCATTTGTATGCAAAATTGTTAGCATGAGTCAGTTCACATGAACTGAGCATGATAAGCCTTAACTCATCATAAAAACATACTCTACTTAATTATTTCATAACAATAACCCATATTATTTTTATGAATCAATACTGCAGAGCTTAAGTAGATAAACAATTCTTTCTATAACATGTCAGAAGCAAGCAATTTAATGAACCATGAAAGAAATCAATTTCAGACTTACTTTTCCATACAACTACTTCATTCGCTCAGAAACAGTCATATAATTCATAAGATACATGAGAATTATAAGTATTCAAAGACTACCATATAAGAGTATCAAGATTTCACTCATGCAATCCCATACTTGCATGCCTGAAATCATTTTACTCAACAATTAAGTAACCATATAAATATCAAGAACAAAAAATCTCTTTCTTCACAACAGGGATCTAACAAGGATTTCATACACCCATAAGGACATGCTAAGGTTCAAGCAATAATACCAAGACATCAAGAGTATTTGGTTAACAAAATATGATATTAAGCATTTAACCTCAAGGATAAGAGAGGAGAACATTCATGGCATCCTTCCATATAACAATCAGGTATAACTTGAGTAACAGGCTACATATTTAATACTTACCTCAACTTAAGCACTTATTGAACATTCCAAGACTAGAAAAGAGTACACAATTCCCTTCTTCAATAATGTTTTAACATATCAAGACCTAATAAACACTAAATTCTTTAAAATTATGGAAGAGAGTAGGTACCATGTGTTGATGAGGTAATATAATTGTTACTTAACCCAAAATTTCATCTAGACATTTAATATCCCATGAATTTTCTCAACATGAATTTCAACTTCTAGCAATCCACTTTTTTTCCCAGTAAGTCAAGACCTCACATGAATATAAAAATGATCTCCTAACTCATTCTACTGAACAAGGTTAGATCATACTAAACTAAATTCATGACACAACTAGGAAAGGTCAATAAGGAACTTCCAAAACATTAAGGAAACCCCGTATTTAATAAATGAAACTGAGTACAGATTGCTATTAGAGAAAGATTCACTTCTAGGTTTTTTGAGATACCACATAATTCAAATTAGAAACATTATACCCAGTGAGGATCTATCACATCTTATAGACTCAGTTAAATGAGGAATCTAGTTATCATCTATTATAACATTAGCAGTATATAGCTTAACCACTTTTTCCCAAAATGGGTTACCGTACAAAATCGATGCCTCCAGTTTCTTAATTGAACACATAGTATGAAAATGTGATCAACAAGCTTGTACCATGTTAATTACTACAGAGGGGTAATACCACCAAAATTTACAACCCTGAAGCCAAGAGACTTCCTGTTTTGGGATAACTTTAATCCCCAACCCTACTTAATGACTCAAATTCCAACATTTAAACATAAAACTAGCTTCTGATAAAATTGTCAACCCATAAAAAGGGATCATCAAAACTCAAGGGATAGTTCACGGTCTTTCCCTTAAACCTTCCATCAACTGATTAAATGGTCGATCATACTAATGATAATTAATCGTCAAACCTTTATTACAGGTTTTTAATCTTCGAAAAAGGTAATCAATAAACCCAGGGAGCACATATAAGAGTTTAAGGGTCCAAGAAATCAAACTCTACTATCATTACCAACTCATACGTTGAGATAAGGCGTACCCAATAAAAGGAACTGTCTAACACCTCTTCAACTGAAGATCTAAGGCATAAGCTTCTAGAAGATCAGCTCACTTTTTAGGATGGTTTCCTACTAGAAAATAGTGAACTACATCTCTTACAAGAGGAAGGAGGTTCTTAGTCAAAGTCGACATTACTTTTGAACTCAGCATAGAATTGCAGAAGAACCAAGCTTTAGTAATAATAGTGAATAAATTAACTCATTGAGTACCATATAAGGTTTTACAGGAGAATTGTGAACTTCCATTGTAGAGGCTAAGATGGAACATAAGTGAAGAGATTTTAACATGTTGAACTTAACCATCATAGTAATCAAATCTCAATATAACCTTCCATAACTGAATTTAAACCCTTAAGGATTCGGAATAGTTTAAGAGTTATAAAGAAGCAACAAGGAGATCAATATGAAATAATAGAATGAAGTATCTGAAACTTAAACAATCTTAAATTGCAAACAATAAATGACAGTTAATTATTAGGAACTCAGCGATTCGGTCGAGCTATCATAGTGGCTTTGGAGTGGACTAAAGGCACCATTCAAAACTACCCATTCAAGGGTCAAAGGGACAGGCCTTGTAAATATTACAACTATCCTTATTATCTACAACTCAATGATAATACTAAATTCAGTTATTTTTCTTCAGTACAAATACTTATTTTAAATAAAACCAGGTCGATTATAAGCACCGATGATGCCTCCTACAAGACCAACATGACTCCACATGTATAGATTTATTTAAAGAATCAAACCCAGTTACGTAAATCCAACAAACACTAGGTCAAGGAAGGTCATTTATAACAAAAAATCACACAAAACAATTTCTAGAATTCCATAATAACTTGTTATATTTATTCATATCCTTGAAGAGATGGGTAAAAAATTAAACAAATTTTTCTACAGTATGGGTAGCTATCATTTCATAGCTGCAAGAAGATTTCAGCAATGATGGCGTATAAGAACAAACCCATTAATCATTACAGCAATATTCCTCAAACATCACAAGAGTATATTCTTTTCTTAATGATAATAAACCTTATTGGAGCATGTACTTAGTTATTCACTTTTAACAACATACATCACAAAACCATAGTAATTCATACTCTACAAAGCAAGTATTAAATGATTCTACATCTCTGAAATTATAAACACAAAATTTCATTCAAGGCAAGGTTATTTTTGTGAAATTACTAAATAGAGCAAGAAATTATGAAAATTTCAAAGTGTATCATGCCTGTTATGCCGATGTTTTATTTCCTTGCAAAGATCTTTCATGATTACTCAGGAAAATCCCCAAACCTTTGAAATGAATTCCTTCATTCAACAGATCACAAAGTTTCCATGATATTTTAATGAGTCTAGGAACTTGTTGTTCAATCTACTCAACTGATGTTTTCTTCATGCAAACTCACAAAACACAACTAAACTTCCTCCTTGCATCTGAGCTACTACGAGTTTCTAGCCATGAAAAGAATCGATACCAACAATTGCCCCTTTGTTCCAATCCATCCATGCACTTCCCGAGGAAGGTGGGAAATAAAAGACATTAAAATCAAAGTTAATGGAGCTTGTCAGTAATTTTACAAACCAACTATTCTTAGCTCTCCTTTAAATTTAGCAAAGTCATACTTCATGCCATGCAAGGTGATTTAGATAAACTAAAATACTTCACCTCAAAATCAGTTGGCAAAGATAATTAATAAACAATTAAGGAACTGTGAGTACAACTATTAGGCGATAGGGTGCCACCTCATCAATTGTTTGAATTTGAGAAAAATTATATCATTTTTAAATGACCAACCAATATCTTATACAAATATAAATTCATATGTCTTTTCGTCACATACTTAAGGCTTCATACAATTTTCATATCCATATACTATCCTTTCAAATAGCTAAATTAATGCCCAAGTCAATCTTCTCAATGATAGGTTTATATGTTAAGTTTAGAACTATACCACTAGGATTAGATTGTCCTATTTTTACATTAGCTAATAAATCTACAATAGTATTTACCTAACTACTTTAATATTTACAAATTCCCTTTTTCAAAATCTATGTGTATATATATATATATATATATATGTGTGTGTGTACACTGTGTGTGTGTGTGTATATATTCATATATATATATATACATAGATGTTATAATGTTAGCGTTGATCAAGAAAGTTGCTCATGTATACTCATAGGAGTTGATGACCTTAATTCTTAATAATTAAGTCCTTAACTGACGACTATAGCCCCTTTATCCTTGGAAATATGATCCTGATAGAATTAGTCATCAAATGGGGTAGGCTATCAGATGGCTCGGTTTAAGACCTATTATAAACCAATAGGAAGTCTTCATCACATTCCAAATTAAGTCGTTAAGAGAACTATCAAAATTGTCAAATCCTTAACATTACTTAGTTATAAAAAATATAATGCTAACAATTTAATAGAGATAAGCAACAACATCACAAATCACTTTCAAGGCTTAAATTTATACCAAGGATTTTATGATATACAACATTACAAACAATGTAATGTCACCTTAGTGAAAACAGTTCATCAATAAGATAGAACCCTGATTAGCAGGGTTCTCATCTAAGGAGATCATCCTTAGCTTATTCATGATATTGTGATTATGTGTTCACATCAAGTTTCCATTTAATTTTTTATATTACTTTGAAAATAGTAATGAAAGCACGGGGTATTACATTATGAGTTACTTCAAATCATCTCTCTCTTTGACAAACCAATAAATGATTTCAATAGGAGTGTGTTTGATGGATATTTCATATTCAATGGATTGTATTTATTCATCATCATCTTAAAGTTATTTACGAGCCTTATACACATAAAAATATTTATTTTTTTATAGGGACATTCTACCATAGTATCTTCTTCGAGCTTCATAATTTCATATTCAATGGATTGTATTTATTCATCATCATCTTAAAGTTATTTACGAGCCTTATACACATAAAAATATTTAATTTTTTATAGGGACATTCTACCCTAGTATCTTCTTTGAGCTTCATAATCATCATAAGAATCAACCCAGTAATATTCAATATCAACAAGATGATAGAATCCCATTATGAAAATTGGTGGCAATAAATCCCTTGATATCAAAGAAATTCCTTGGTTTGAAATAGTGAAGAGTTAATGGAGAAATTGTCATGTCAACATTTTGGGCATCTAAAGTAGTCTTGCAAGTGTAGTTACCCAGTGTCCTTAGGAACTGGATGCCTGTAATATTTTTATCTCTGCAAGTTCTATGAAGCTTATCCAATTAAATGCATATTTCAACCAAGGCCATCTTGTCACTACAATTAATTGGTATTTTTAAAGGTGTTCCCTCAAATCCATCCAATCGTATGCAAGATAATTTCCTGAATTGAGTGTAATAACTACCATAGACATCAATTAATTGTTTTTCTTTATCCAAGAATCCCTGAGCGGTGTCACCCTCTATTAATCTGATAATATACATGGTGAATGCATTTTTCACCATTCTGAAGTGATGGTTACTGATCTTCAAAGTCAATTATGGGAAATACTCATAAATAGGAGCATCTTCCTTTTCTTCAATAGGGGAGAAACCCATCCATTCTCTATATGCAACAATAGACTACATCAAGTACGAAGTCATATGAAAATCCTTGGTTCTTTGGACATTTGAAAGTTGTTTAGTGAGGCTATCACAAATTATCCCTTCCCAATTCAAAATTTGTTTTCCTTCACATATAATATTGATGTAAGGGCACATCCAATAATTAAACTCATTGGTAGATGGAATCCCCATTATTCTGGTAAGGAGAGTGATGAAATATAATGGATATTACTTAAAATCAACCATATACATAGTATTTGGCATCCTTGAAGGTAGTTTATTTTGATTCTTAAACCAAGCCTTAGCCACTTTGCTTTTATATTGTTCACTATCCTGATCAAAAAGCAATTGAGTCTAGTCTTGGGTGAGGGTGTTTGAATTTTTAGCTACAAGAATGTTGAGGGTAGTACTAATATAATTAGCATCCAATTGAGCCAATATATGTCCGTGGGGATCAATGATCTCCTTTGTCTTTGGGTTAAAGCATGAACCACATGCTAGCATGATATCAACACATTGAACTAAAATTGGAAAACTCCCTATGAGAAATTACACTCTCATTAACTAGTTGAGAAATGGGAGTAGGGTTTTGGTAGTCAATATGTGCCAAAAAATCATCCAATTTGATGTGATGAGCTTTCCTATCTCCTATGTTTGGTATGGTTGTCTCTGAGGATAGATGTTCGTGCCCTTTATAGTTGATCTTCATTGTATGACAGGAGTAATGAACTTCTTTATTTCTCTAGATTTTACTTAAGATAGTTCACAACTTCTATTGCACCTACAAATTTGAAAAATAATGGAACAAGGACTTGGCTATGATTACAAACAATGGAGAGAGAGAGAGAGAGAGAACGGAATGAGAGATAGCAACAAATGCAAAGGGTGTGGTAAAAATGATTGATTACCTAGGATATTTATACAAATTCCATTTGAGTAGGTTGGTGGGGGCAATTAATACTACAATTAATGTTTTATACCAACCCAAGATAGTGGTAAGTAGAAAAGGAAGAGAAAATGTGCACAAATGGCCCATGGGTTAATGGGACACCTGGGATGTGACGAGCCAAAATACCCATAGTGAATGAAAAGCGGAAAAAACAGACTTGTGGAGAAATGCATGTCGGGGAGCACTTGGGACATGTGGGACATGATGGGCCGAAGTGTCCACAATACACTAGAATTGGTAAAATCATAAGAAAATTGTATAGATGGTCCTTGGGACATTGTGATGTTATTTCTCTAAAAATCCAAAGTACCCGCAAGTAAAGGTAATGCAATGCGGAGAAAAAGGGGAATCAGAAAACAGGGAGCCCGGTGGAACTTAGGATGCGAGGGACATTAAAATCTGAAATATTCACATAAAAAAGGAAAATTCTTGGGTAAGTGCACAAATTTTGGGGGTCAAAAAGTGGACAAAAACCCCAAAAAAATCAAAACGCATACGCGTTCTATTATAACGCGATCATGTTTTAAATTCTTAGGTTTGGTATTTACCAAATCATAACACATATGCATTATAATGCATAGATGTTATGTCTACTATAAATTAAAAAAATAGGCTCGAGCCTCTATCATTTTATCTCCCTTAAACGTGAGTTTTAGAGCATAACCATGCCCTTGTATTTTTTTATTCAGCTGGATCTCAAGCTCAAAGGATCGTTTCTGGATCACCGGGAAGATCTTAATCGACAATGGCGCCACAAAGAAGAGGTAGGCACAATTATTTTCTCAAAATTACATTGAAATATGATAATTATAGATTAAAATTTGAATTGAATACATTTTTTTTATTATTACCATTGGAGGTCGAGGGAATTAACCACAACCAAACCCTGTTATTCCTGTCATCCCTCCCAACACTCCCACAATTACTCAATATCCTCGGGTAGTCAAGAATATTTTGTAGCCCACATAGTTGAAAACAAAACTGAAATTGAGGATTTAATCAAAAGAATGAGGGATTCATAATCTACAAACCCCCATCGCACCTCTCTTGCAAACACATTTGAGGCATTACTTGCTCAAGTTGACGTGGAAAAGGGGAAAATTGATCATTGGACAACTTAGAGAGATGGTTGTAGGGTTTATTATTCCAAAAAATTGTCATATGTGGATGTAAAGAAAAAACAAAATTACAAAAGACCTCATATGTGCCTTATTCATGGACCTCCGCACTAATTTTATTGTTTCGTTGTCATGTAAATGGTTTCTCATTGATTGGTGCAATAATAATTTTATTAAAAATAGTTTTTGGTACCAATGATGGATGGTGTTTGATTTTCCACCTTGTAATAACAAAGAGGTGCCACTATACTATTTGAGGAAACTCTATTGCAAGTTCATCCTCAGCGAGATCCTAAATTATTTTGATTTCCTATATTTCTAGGGCCAAGGAAAAGGATCTACATAGGATCGACTAAGTGCACAACGTGTACCTATTTAGCAGGGTAGATTCCCCACACAGAAGCCCCCTCACCCTAAGATTGTCCCTCAAGCAGTGAAGGAGAAAGTAGATATTAATACACTCCACATGCTTGAGGGGCTATCTGCAACCCTTGTTCAACATACAAGGGATATTTTTGAGTCAAATGCTCATGGAGGTACATAGAGTATTCCCTTAGGGAGTACTAGCATGGGGCCACATCTTTGCTCGCCATGTGGTAGCATATGTTTGGGGCCTGAGGAGGACGATACTTTCATGCGTACTGATTTTGATGGAGTTGGTTCTAGGGGTGCACACGATAATGTCACTATGTTAGATTCCATTTTGAGTGAGACATTTGGATTACAGTCATTGGCGTCACCTTCCCAGGTATTTTTTATTTGATTATGTGTGTTACAAAAAGTTTGTAGTACTTGATTTACTTATATATGTTAAATTTTTGAAATAATTGTATTTGTACATGTACATGCATTGATATTACAACGCGCGGGAGGTGCATCTTCATCTTGACCATAGGTGGCAAGCACCATGCGTACACATACATTCACAGAGGTAATTTAGAATGTTAATTATGTAAAATTTTCACATACATGCAAATATATATATATATATATATATATATATATATATATATATATATATATATATATATACATACATACATACATATATATTAGTTTTCAAGTCAAATATATGTATGTTCTTGTATGTCCATCTAGCTCACGTGATAAATGTTTGATAAATATGTTGACTTCACTAGACACCCCACCATTTCTGTGACAAGTAGAGAAAGGTGTTACCGCTACCATTTCATCTATGCAACAACTCACTCAGGTATTCAGACAACATGTAAATTTTGTTAAATTTATTGTGTAATTCATATTATGTTAAATTACATGTTAGTAATGTTTTTCATTGTAGAATTATTAAACTATGTTAATAATTTCCTTCATTATGTATGTGCAAGAGTTACCTGTAATAGGTAGCAGCCCTATTCATTTGATTCATAGGCATGGCGGAGTAAAAACAATAGTTCTATATTGATAAAATTAGTTAAAATATTTTCATTACGTACATACATGTACTTAGTTCTATTTTTTCTAATTTTGATGTTAGATTTTCTAATCTTATGTGTATGTAGGGAAATTAAACCCCCTCTATTTTTACTTCGAGGGCATGGGCTCCTCCATCTCATCATCTTCGTATCCCCGTTCGTACTCCAGGAGCTCTCGATGACTCATCTGAGTGTGAGATGAAAATTCAGCATGATTGATAACTTGCAATAAGTTTGTGTATTTATGTAAATAATTTCATTCTAGCATAGTCTTAAATACATGTTAAAAACATATATAAATTAAGTCTTGATGAAAAACATTGTTTTCATTTACAGGCTCATCTACAGGTGAGTATTCAGTGGAAGAGGACTCATATCATGGGCTCAGATGATCCAAAGTCATCTCATAGATCTCTATCTTCGTCTAAGGGAGAGCCTTCTTCAAGGAAGGCCAAGAGAAGGATAGATTTTGATGATTAGGAAATATATATATGTCTTACATGACATTATTTTTGTATGCCTATGTGCATGGCATTGTATGTACACCTATATGGCATTTGAACTTGATGGTATATGACCTATTTGGGAATTTTTATATTTATTATGCACATTAAAATACTATTTGGAACTTGATATTTTTGTATGATACCTTACATTTATGAGATTATATTTGCATGAAACTAATATGATGTGCACTTGACAATGTTTAAGATATTATGGATTATTTTTTCATTTATTGGTGATGTACATGTACTAGCATTTTCAATGTATAATATGCATCAAAATTTGGAAATCAATATTTATATAATGTATGTATATAGAAAGTTACCCAATATGAGTAATTATTCATTCAATTTATCAATGTGTATATGTGTATTTACCTTACTTGTGCTTCTTCTTGCTCATGGTCTCTTTGTACTGGTTCCTATCTTATCATGCATTTACTACATTCTTCTATGCTTCTTAGTCTTCTCCCCTGTTAAAACACCTGAGACTCGACACAATTTGATGCCTTTCATCTATTGATATTTTGAGAATGTCTCTCCATATACATTACTCCAATGCTTGAGAATGTCTCCAAATGCAATGACATTCTGATTTGGACAGTCAATTATTCTTGATTGTCTAATCCTATCCAATTTCTAATATTACCTTTAAATCTGTAGGCATTTCAAGTTTTTTGGAAATCACATCATATCCTACATTAGGCTTGATGACTACCCCTATCCTTTTAAAGGTTCTTTGAAAGCATCCATGGGTTTATCATAGCATAAATTATCAATGAATGGAAGTTCACTAAGTCATAGGACAACTGACTCCCATTCAGAACTAAACAAGAAATATTTACTAGGCGATTGATAACTCCCATGTCTTCTTAGACATTCCCCTATCAAATTCATTCTTAAGCCAATCTAAATATTTAGTAATCTTAAGGGATTACACCTGAACGAGGTAGCTCAAAAGCATGGGGAGTGTAAGGAACCAAAACAAAGCCTCCAATAGTGTTTACCTAGCCACCTAAAAATTTTTGCATAGTTGGTTCGGCACTAAGAGCTTTTTTTTGCAAAGTATTGCATCTAGTAGCCTTACACTGACTCAGACTACAATATTTTTCATGTTTGCAAATTATAGTACAATGAGAGAACAAAATGGAGATGGATAAAACCACGATATGATTTCGTAGAAGGCCTCAATGTGGAGGTTTCAGATCTGATGAGATGTGTCTAGGTACCATGGAGTCTGAGAAATCACCCATCAAAGATATAGTGTGTTCTGGTCTTGAAGCTCTTAGGGGACTACAGTTGGATGAGGTAGCCCAAAAGCATGGGGAGCATACCTCGAGTAGCATTCACCATGCCATCCAAACATGTTGGCCCAGATGGTTTGGTCCCATGAGCTACCATTTGCAAAATATAGTGTCTGACAGCCTTACATTGACTCAGACTGCGGTATTTCATGTGATTACAAACAATAGGACAACGTGACAACCAAATGGAGATGAAAAGAAACGTGAGAGGATTTCATACAGGGATTTGACATGGAGGTTTTAGATCTAACGAGACGTCTCTAGGTGATACGGAGTTTGATAAATCTCCTGCCAAAGATATAACATGTTTTGGTCTCAGAGCTCTTAAAATACTACGCCTGAATGAGATAGCTTGAAAGCATGGGGAGTGTAGGGAACCAAAAAAAATTCTTCATTAGCATTCACTAGGCCATCTAGATGTGTTTCCTTAGTTGGTTTGGCCCCAAGAGCTTCTGTTTGCAAAGTATTGCATCTGGAAGCCTTACACTGACTCAAACTACGGTATTTCATGCATTTGAAAACAATAGGACAACAAAATAACAAAATGGAGATGGACAAAACTACAAGAGGATTTTTTAGAGGGCTTTGAGATGGAGGTTTCAAATATGACAAGACATCTCTAGATGCGATGGAGTCTGAGAAATCATCCATCAAAGATATAACATGTTTTGGTCTCAGGGCTCTTAAGAGACTATGCCCAAACGAGGTAGCCCAAAAGCACGGGGAGTGTAGGGAACAAAAACAAATCCTCCACTAGCATTCACTAGGCACCCTTACATTGAATATAGCATCCCATAAGCTATCGTTTGCAAAATATAGCATCTGATAGCCTTATATTGACTCAGACTATAATATTTCACGTGTTTACAAACAATAGGATAGCAAGAGAACCAAATGGAGATGGAAAAAACCATGAGAGGATTTTGTAGAGGGATTTGACATGGAGGTTTAGGATCTGATGAGACATCTCTAGGTGCCACAGAGTCTGAGAAATCACCCGTTGAAGATATAGCGTGTTTTGGTCTCAGGGATCTTAAAGAAACTACGTGCGAAAGAGGTAGCCTGAAAGCACGGGGAGCATAGGGAACAAAAACAAAGCCTCCACTAGCTTTCACTGGGCCATCTAGACATTTTGGCATAGTTGGTTCAGTGCTAAGAGCTTTCGTTTGCAAATTATTATGTCTAGAAGCCTTACACTGACTCAGACTGTAGTATTTCACGTGTTTGCAAACAATATGACAACGAGAGAACCGAATGGAGATGGAAAAAACCGCAAGAGGATTTTGTAGAGGGATTTGATATGGAGTTTTTGGATCTAAAAGTTTTCTATCCTCTTTCGATGGGATTCCTCCATCGCACATCTTAATCATTATAGCTCTTAGGTACTAAAAATAATTATTAGGAAGTTCAAATGCTTGTACCATATCTATTTCTAAAGCATGAGATGAAGGAAGAAGAGGTACCCAATGAATGCAGTCCCAAATACTTGTAGCAATTATTGCACTTATTACCTTACTTGAAGTTTCTCATTGTTGTGAGCTTGTAGAGTAGTCCACCATGCAAGCATCATCATCAACTTCTTCAACTTACTGATCTAATTCACATGGTGGGTGGGGTAAGAAACATTTGTCACAACAATCCATTTTATTTGTCTCTTTAACAACAAAAACTATGGCATTTAGAGGATTAAGAACTACTCTATTATCCCTAGCTTTGGGTTGTCTAGCTCTCATGGGTCCTTTACCTCTGTCATCAAATCTCTGATCATTTCTAGGATGATTTGTGAATCTGTCTTATCCTGGTTGCCTATGCTGACCTTGAGAACCTTTTCCAATTCCTTTCTCTGCCTTGTCTAACTTGTAAGATATTTTTTTGACAACCCGGACCAAAGTCTTTACAACTTCCTCAAGATCCACAACCTTACTTGATTGAGGCTTCTTTGTATTAATCATTTTAACACCCTCCCTCTTAGGAAGTTTTCCAACTACTTTAATGTTGTTCTCAATTTTTAGAGCCATGGTAAAGGCCTGCCTCAAAGTTCTAGGGTTCTTATCCCTCAAATAGTAAGCATCTTTATTATCAAATGCATCAGAATACTTTATCAGACACAATTCATCACATGGCCTCAAATTAATAGGAACTCTTCTCAATGTTTTGTTAAATATTGTATTGAAATCATGCACTGATTCCTTAGGATTCTTTTTTATATTTTCAAATTATGATAAAAGAAACCTAGGGTTTATTTTATCTCCATGTTGCAAACTAAAAGCATTCTTCATATCAATCCAAGAATCAATGAAATTATTTGGAATAGTTTTATACCAGTCCCTTGCATCTTCTTTTAGAGTATGGATAAATAATTTAATTTATAAATCCTAAAATTCTATCTCAAATTCCTCCATCATATTTACAAAGAGCTTCAAGTGTTGATCACTAGTGATTGCATTATTTCCTTGAAACTTAGGCAATCTATTTCTTACATCTTGTGGCACAGCATTTGGATAGCCAACCATACCTCTAAAATTGATGGGATGAAAAGTATTAACAACAAATGGAGGTATGGGTGGAGGCTAAGCCATATTAGTTTGAGGAGGTGACCTTGGAGGAGATGTAAACAGACAAGGAGTGAGAGGTCTGTGTGGTATAGGGATGAAATTGTTAGAATGATTTCCTTCTAAAAGCTCTGTTTCTTGGAAAAATCTATCAGCTTTGGAGAATATATGGACAAAATTAGAAGAAAATGTTTCAAATTCAAAAGAAGGACCCTCTCCACATGGAGATTTCAATTCAGTAAAGAGACTACCTGATTCAGAAGCACTTGAGGAACTATTTTAATCTTTAATCACAGGCTGATTAGTTTCACCATTGGAGATCTCTTTTCTTGATGTTTTATCTCCAAAAACCTTCCAAATTCTTCTTCCTTCTGAATTAGACTTTCTAAACTCTTGAAACAACCTTTTATTAGGGTCCCTAGTGAAGACAGATCTTCTTCCTTCCAGATTTGTAGAGATTAATGACAAATATTACTTGATATATGTTAAGACATTGGTATTTATTAAGAATTTAAATAGCACAGAGTCGCCACTAAGGATTTTCACCTTAGTTATTGCAAATGCACTATGAAAGACCTATCAAATGTCTATCAGTACCATATTCATGCAAAGCTTACAATATTTTCTCTTATTCTACCCAAATTTGTCAATGATGATACAAACTTTAGTGTAATAATTGTATAATCTGGAAATATTACACTAAGAACTTACAACTTCTAACAATTCTTACAGATCTGAATAGATAATGATGTTTCAACAATGTATTTACAGTTAGATCATGTAATAAGCATTACCAAGGTCTATATACGTTACTGATGGTGTTCAAAATTTGCACACAACTTCATTTCCCCAACAATGGTGCCACCAGTGTTGGTATCCAAATTTGTTCTCCCTTTCAAGCTGAGTAGCATCACAGATTTATCATGGAGCTTAGAGACAGATAGATCATGATGTATGTCATTTTATAGCCAGGGATGAGATCTAACTAGCCCTTTGTCACTCAAATTTGTGAAGAGATGGATAACACATGTTAGTACAAAATCACAGCACCCCTGGACGCGCATCAGACTTCTAGGTTGATGTTCAGGCATCCAGTATGATTACACAATATGGAAACCTCTCTCCAAGCGTGGGACTTGTGAAACCGAGAGAGGAATCTCCAGAGAAGGCTAGTTCCTACTCCTAAACTACCTGCCACAAGCTATTCCAGCGCAGGCAAGCTAATCTAATCCTAATCTAACCATGCCAAGGAGACCGAGAGAGAGAGAGAAGGGAAAAATAGCAAAAGCCTACACTAAAACGGTGATACACCAGAGAAGGAGAATGTTGAACCTCTATCAAAACTGCCATGGGACAAAGAGAGGTGAGCAATGGGAAGGATGGACAGATGCATCACAGGCCCAAGGATAGATTTCACATAGAAAGTGTCCCAAAACTCCATGAACACAGCTCCAGATCTACAATGAACGTTCAAACATGCACAAATACCTGTAATGAAGAGAGGCAAGAAGAAAACAAGCAAAAACGAGAAAGGATGGACAAATGCATCACAAAACACATTTTGTTGCTCCAGAAGTTTGCACAGAACATCATTCCATTAGTAAAAGGCAAAAAAACACCATTACAGAGCAGGGAGGAGGTTCGAACTCCATTTTCAACCCCAGAGAAGAAAAGAAGGGAGGGGCCGAGCAAAAAGAATGAACAACTTGTTATCTATTGAGCCAAATCTGGATTTTTACATTGCATAGGTCGAGCCCAGGGGACAGAAACGTGGGAAAACATGTAAGCCCATTCCTCATTGAATGCCAACACATTAAAATGGCATAGGATACCTTACCAACCCATACCCTGCCATCTTTGACCGATTTGGAGGAGAATGCGACCCATTCTGCATTAATTTGGCCGCTGAAATGTCACTTCTGGCCGTGCACACGCGTCAGAGCCGTTTCTCAATTTTCTTTCTTCAGATTGGACCAAAACTCGAGATTGATCCCAGAATCATGTAGATAATTTCATAAGCTTTTCGTTGATATAAAGAACGTGGAAATCCAAGCTCTGGATCAAAAGATATGGCGATCTGAAGATTTAGGGCACGGAGCAGACCAAAATGGATTTTGAAATATTTCCCGCGCTCTGCCACTTGGATGACACGTGGCATGCTCATATTGGTCGCATGATTCTCTCTCCTCTACTTTTTGGTGGGCTTTCCTTTGAAATCTCCTTGTGGGCCCTAGCTAGGACACGTGGCATTATTTCATTGATTTGGATCGGTGCTCGAAAACTCACCCTTTCACTTTTTGACTTTTCTCTTGTGAGGACACGTGGCCGCTTCTGATTAGTCCGCGGGCCTGCTAGCTCCTTCGCGCCCTTCACATATTTTTGTCTCGGATGTCCCAAACCGTCTGGGACAAAAACTTCCGATCCGCTTGAAATGGGCCTCCTTGTCCCTCATTTGGCCGATGACACGTGGCACAATTTTATTGGCTTTCGGCTTTTTGGCGATCCGCGTCCCGCGCATCCCTTTGTCCCATTTTGCTTTGGACTGTCTAGCCCTTTTTCACCCGGTTCAGCCGGTTCACACCTTTTTGTCCCAACTGTCCCACTTTGTTTTGGACTGACTCGACCTTTTTCACCTGGTTCGCGCCTTCGCGGCCCAGATGTCCCAATCACTTTTTGACTGCCTGTGCTCATTTCGGCCGATCCGGCCGGTTCGGGTCTTTTTGTCCCAAACGTCCCGAGCAACACTTAGCTGATTTTTCTACCTCTTTCAGCCGGATCGGCTTCTCGCGCCCGCCGCGTACTTCTGGCCTGATTGTCCCAAATGCAATTTGGGCCGCCTGGAGGCTTTTCGGACGATCCGCGCCTTGACGTCCCAAATGTCCCAATTGCTCCCTTGAGTAGGACTTGGCCAATTTTCACACTTTTTCCTGGATCAACCTATTTTCCTTTCTGCAACTTTTTTCACATTTTCTCAGAGCTTGCTCCTTCCTTCTTCAGCCTGGGGAGTTAGAAAAATATCTGAGAGAACCTCAGAAACATGATGTTTGCTCTGAATCAATTAATTTTCCTGGGACTTGAATATTCTGATGCATATTATCAAAATTACCCAGGGGGGAAATTTTGACAACAGTTTGGCGACTCAGTGGGGTCATCTGCTTGCTAGATGAAAAGACTAGTTGCTTGAAGCAATCCATTGGGCATGGAGTCATAAGCAAGCCTGAAAACTGATCTGAACCTTGAAAATATCCCCTCTGAGCCACTTGGAAACCCACCGGGCATGTAGTTGTTCTTACCAAAATGCCACTGGAATGAACTGTGCAAGAGCAAAACCAGCAACACCAAAAACTATGTACAAAACTGAAAATCATACATGCCCCAAATGGAACATGCAGAGTGTGCACAAGCACTTCTTCTACTGAAAGCAAACCTAGCTACTCTACTCTAACTGGAAGCAAAGGCAAGCTAAACAAACCCTGCAACTGGTTGTGAGAAATAGCTTCCTTTCTTCAAAATTGGCAGCCATGCAAATGATTTGGCACTGATCATGGCTATTTGGATGGATGGAAAATAGACAAGAAGCTGGTCTTCTATCCATATCATCAAGGTATCAACTGAAAAATCCAATACCTCTTTTAGTTGCTCTGCATTTAGATTGGAGAGGTATGGCAGTTGATCCTTGACACTTTGTAGCTCATCCTCATGCTCAGAAGCAAGCATGACTGGTTGTGGCTTCTCCTTTGGCTCCAATGAAGCCAAATACCTGATTGGGCAAGGTCTGATTCGTTTGATATGCCCATTGCTGTGATTTTCAACTCCAAGAATGGAGTCTTCTTGTAGACCCTCCTGAATGGATGATGTGGAAGAAATGGTGGGATTATTCTGTCCTTTCTCTTCCTCCAATGAAGAACATGGAAGATAAAAATCTTCCAATCTTGATCCCAAAGAGCTGCTGTAAGATGCAGGCTGCTGTAAATGAAAGCTCTCCTTTATGGCAGCAGGCTCTTGTGTTTGGAATGTGGGTGATGAAAGAGAGAAAGGTGAAAGGTCAACCGGCTCTTCTCCATCAAAACAGTCCTCCAAATCTGACAGGTAAACTACCTCATTGTTGTCCTGCTGCTCGTTTTCAACTTCCTCCATGGTGTCCTCTTGATCTGCAACTTGACCACCATGGTTTCCTTCACTCTCCAATATTGAGTTTGAGAGATCAAACTCCTTTTCAGCACTGGAACTTGAGAGAAGTGAAGTAGAAAGAAGAACTGAAGGTTCTCCTGTAACCTGCTTTATGCTCAAACCCTTTGGATCTGCACTTTTCTCCTTCACAGCTAGATTGTGCTCCTCTTCTTTTGGATTTGGAGCAGCTTCTCCTTCCTCCAATGTTTGAAGGCAATCTTGCTCTTGGTTGAACTCTTCCTCCAGCATGAAGTTTGTCAAGTCAAACTCTTCAATCTACTGCTCTAGAGGGCAAGTTGGGGCTGCAAGATCTTCTTCTTCAACAAAATCAGTCCTAACCACCATTTGTTCAACCTTGGCCTCTTCTGTAGGATTAACCATCAAGGGAATCTTTCTTATCCCAAATTTGGCAGCCCAAACCTTCAAGCTGTCTGTCATTTCTTTTCTTTTTGGCTCTTCCTCTTGTTGTCCTTGATGACTGATTTTTTCAATTTCTTCTTTCCCACATGGAATTGGGGATCCAAGAGGAGGGATAGGTTGAAACTCAACTGATTTGACAATTTTGTGTGGTGGTGGAGGCGATGAAACCTCTTGTTTCTTTGGAGGAGGGGGTGTTTCTGTTGGCTCTTGTGGATGGGATGACTGTTTGGAAGGGAAAAGGAAAGAAGAATCCAGATGAGATGGAAGACTGAGAGGTGGAGACATGGATTCAACATTTGGGACAGCAGATGGAGATTTTGAAACTTGACACTGCTGAAATGATACAGATTGGGAAAGAGGAAAAGAAAAGGTATGAGATGATGTGCTTACCCGTTGACAAGGTTGCTGAATACTTCTCTCATACACCTCTATTTCTTCAATCCACTTTACAAGAAAAGGCTAGCGTTGCAATCATGAAGTCAAGTTTCTCCTGAGGGCTGTAATGCCTTGGAAAAGGTCCCACCCATGGACAGGGTGCTCCACAACCGATTCCAAATGCTCTCATCTGTGCCTGAGCCCTGGACTGCACCATCCCCACCTCCATCTTTTGGATTTTCTCCAACAGACCAGCATCTTGGATCTGATGGTCTTCATTGTATGCACACTCTTGCTCTTGGAAAGCTCCATAGCCATACTGACTTTGGCACTGCTGCTCATATGAGTATGCATGCTGATCTGGAAGATTTGTAAAATGTGTTGGAGGTGGAATATACTGCTGTTGTTGATGTGAATCCCATGATGGAAATGAATTCATGGTTGCACAACTTCATGGAATGGAAAAGAATGGAAGGGATGGAAAGAAAGATGGATGAAAAATGGATGGAAACGGGTCTGCAAGCTCAGAGAAATGGGTTGCTAATCAGATGGAGTCACCAGATGTGTTTGCAAATGCCTCCAAAGGCTGAAATCTTCACAGGAACACACCAACCTGCAAAAGATGAAGTGCAAGACCTCTAAGGTCCCACCGGGCGTGATAACACCTGTTAGTACAAAATCACAGCACCCCTGGATGCGCATCAGGCTTCTAGGTTGATGTTCAGGCATCCAGTATGATTGCACAACATGGAAACCTCTCTCCAAGTGTTGGACTTGTGAAACCGAGAGAGGAATCTCCAGAGAAGGCTGGTTCCTGCTCCTAAACTACCTGCCACAAGCTATTCTAGCGCAGGCAAGCTAATCTAATCCTAATCTAACCATGCCAAGGAGACCGAGAGAGAGAGAGAAGGGAAAAACAGCAAAAGCCTACACTAAAATGGTGATACACCAGAGAAGGAGAATGTTGAACCTCTATCAAAACTGCCATGGGACAAAGAGAGGTGAGCAATGGGAAGGATGGACAGATGCATCACAGGCCCAAGGATAGATTTCACATAGAAAGTGTCCCAAAACTCCATGAATACAGCTCCAGATCTGCAATGAACGTTCAAACATGCACAAATACCTGTAATGAAGAGAGGCAAGAAGAAAACAAGCAAAAACGAGAAAGGATGGACAAATGCATCACAAAACACGTTTTGTTGCTCTAGAAGTTTGCACAGAACATCATTCCATTAGTAAAAGGCAAAAAACACCATTACAGAGCAGGGAGGAGGTTCGAACTCCATTTTCAACCCCAGAGAAGAAAAGAAGGGAGGGCCGAGCAAAAAGAATGAACAACTTGTTATCTATTGAGCCAAATCTGGCTTCTTACATTGCATGGGTCGAGCCCAGGGGACAGAAACATGGGAAAACGTGTAATCCCATTCCTCATTGAATGCCAACACATTAAAATGGCATAGGATACCTTACCAACCCATACCCTACCATCTTTGACCGATTTGGAGGAGAATGCGACCCATTCTGCATTAATTTGGCCGCTAAAATGTCACTTCTGGCCGTGCACACGCGTCAGAGCCGTTTCTCAATTTTCTCTCTTTATATTGGACCAAAACTCGAGATTGATCCTAGAATCATGTAGAGAATTTCATAAGCTTTCCGTTGATATAAAGAACGTGGAAATCTGAGCTCTGGATCAAAAGATATGGCGATCTGAAGATTTAGGGCACGGAGCAGACCAAAACGGATTTTGAAATATTTCCCGCGCTCTGCCACTTGGATGACACGTGGCATGCTCATATTGGTCGCATGATTCTCTCTCCTCTGCTTTTTGGTGGGATTTCCTTTGAAATCTCCTTGTGGGCCCTAGCTAGGACACGTGGCATTATTTCATTGATTTGGATCGGTGCTCGAAAACTCATCCTTTGACTTTTTGACTTTTCTCTTGTGAGGACACGTGGCCGCTTCTGATTAGTCCGCGGGCCTGCCAGCTCCTTCGCGCCCTTCGCATATTTTTGTCCCAGATGTCCCAAACCGTCTGGGACAAAAACTTCCGATCCACCCGAAATGTGCCTCCTTGTCCCTCATTTGGCCGATGACACGTGGCACAATTTTATTGGCTTTCGGCTTTTCGGCGATCCGCGTCCCGCGCATCCCTTTGTCCCATTTTGCTTTGGACTGTTTGGCCCTTTTTCACCTGGTTTGGCTGGTTCGTGCCTTTTTGTCCCAACTGTCCCACTTTGTTTTGGACTGACTTGACCTTTTTCACGTGGTTCGCACCTTCGCGGCCCAGATGTCCCAATCGCTTTTTGACTGCCTGTGCTCATTTCGGCCGATCCGGCCGGTTCGGGTCTTTTTGTCCCAAACGTCCCGAGCAACACTTAGCCAATTTTTCTTCCTCTTTCGGCCGGATCGGCTTCTCGCGCCCGCCGCGTACTTCTATCCCGATTGTCCCAAATGCAATTTGGGCCGCCTGGAGGCTTTTCAGCCGATCCGCGCCTTGACGTCCCAAATGTCCCAATTGCTCCCTTGAGCAGGACTTGGCCAATTTTCACACTTTTTCTTGGATCAACCTATTTACCTTTCTGCAACTTTTTTCGCATTTTCTCAGAGCTTGCTCCTTCCTTCTTCAGCCTGGGGAGTTAGAAAAATATCTGAGGGAACCTCAGAAACATGATGTTTGCTCTGAATCAATTAATTTTCCTGGGACTTGAATATTCTGATGCATGTTATCAAAATTACCCAGGGGGGAAATTTTGACAACAACACCTTTAAGAGGATTTTACCTATCCTCACTACTTTAGGTTGTGCCTTTCGAACAAGGTGAGAGGAACCATAGTGTAACCTCTGTTTGATGAAGGATCTGGAGATATCCTTTTTTTGCATAAATTTTATGAAGAAAACATTGGGAAAGTATGGTCAATACTCCATAATTGAACTCTCAAGAGTTGTCACTTATAAAATATGGAGATACTTTCAAAGCAAGGCTAAGGTTACTGAAGACACTATGGGATCCTAATTGTTCTGCATATTTTAGTGAATGGATTTTGTTCCTTTGTTGATATACAGGGAAAAAAAGGGTAATTTAGGATGGATTCATGGTTTGTGAATAATTTTGGTGGGATATTAAGAAGGATAAAGTTGATTATACCATATCTCTGAGACACTTCACAATAATGGAAAACTCAACAACATAAAACTTCAAAATAGTTAAGACGTTCCTTCAACCAAAAGGTGTGCTTCAATGAAGGCCCAGATTAGCACATTTTCACACAATATTTGAGAATATAGAATGAAGGCTCAAGTTAAAATACTCAAATAAACACTAAAATCTCTAATCAATCATGCCTAAGGTGTACCCAAAGACTTACAGACAATCTTTATCAACAAATGATAGTGAAATGATTTAAAATTTGTTTATCTCATCACAAGATGAAGGCTCTTCCTAAAATGAAATTGTAAATTCCACTAAACTATCACAAGGACAAGATCCTGTGTGATTTCACAAAGATTTCAATGTAAGATTGCAATAGGAACAAGAAAAACTACTTGCAAACATTCTGAAACAAAGCAGACACTAATTGCTCCAAGATTGACACAAATTAATTTCAAAATTGCTTAAATTCATCAACAGGGAAAATCTTCCAAAGAAATCTCAATACTCGTCAATGGCTATACATCTATAACCAACTTGACATGATAGAAAATCTAACAAAAAGGAAATTAGCTAGGTATCTCAAATGGGTTTCTCAAAATATGGATTTTCTCAAATTTTCTTATGAAATTTAATCCCCGACCATTTGCAAGAGTATTCTCATTGCATTTATACATTTTACTCACTCAATTTTTTCCCCAAAAGAGAAGAATATTCGAGGGACCTTTATATGCTACCAATTTTCCTTAGAAAGTGACATTTAACAAATTCACATCTGAAAGCTTCCAGGTGGACCAATTATGAACTGATCATGTTTCTTGGGCCCTCGACTAATGACTAGGATGCCATGCCACAACATTTTGGTAATCCTTCTAATCATTTTGATTCTATTATGTGAGAAATCCCCCTTTTTAATCATTTTTTAGAGGCTCTGCATAGTTAGATACGATAGGTAATCCTTTTCACCCTCGAGGAAACACCTTTTTCATCCTTTTCACCTGCAACTCCATCATTTCATTCATTTCCCTCTCTTTCCTTTACAATTTTGCCCTACATCCATCTTCTCTAGTAATTCCCGTTTTTGCAAGTACCCAAGAAATTACAAATTCAAAATATCAACCTTAACAAACCTTGGACTCACAAATTAAGTTTTGAGTCCATTCAATGACACTTCACAGAAAAAAAACAAGGAATTTCATTAAAAATGATGAAAAATAGTGCGTATTCGCATCTCTAAGAGTTTTGGAGCAAAAATGGTAGAAAAATAGGTAAAATGAACAGCAACTATTGATTCTTCCCCTTCTCTAATTTATATTATATTTTTCCACATTTTTCCTTGGTGCAACCACAAAGGAGAAGTATAGGGGAAATTTTCCAAACAAGCGTGGGCCTTCCACGTGCCTTGGGCCCAAGAAAAGCACCTTTTGGCCTTTGAAAAATTCTTAGTAAAAAGGAGCTAGTGAAAGCCTCCACGTGTCGCCCTGCCACACCTTGGGTATGGTCCTCAAAAGTGGAGACCCTGAACAAGCGCAGGCTCACCACGTGTCTCAGTTTAGTAGAGTTTTTAAAAAAGTTGAAGGATTAGTAGAAGGTGTCATGTGTCCAAGGTCAGTGATAGTTTTCCTTGGCCGTTGAAAAGTCCAACAAAGGCAAAGTCCTCCTGGTTCTTCTTCAAATTAAAATTTAGGGCACGGTCCCCAAACAAGCGCGGTCCCTCCACGTGTCCCAGGCCTTTGAAAACTGCTTTGAAAAGTTTAAGTATAGAGCGGAGCTAGCGGAAGCCTCCACATGTCTCCCTGTCGCAATTGTTAAGGTGGGACCGTGAGGCTGATCCTCAAATGAGTTCTAGCCATCTACATGTCCATGGTTTGTCAAAGTTGCACATGCCACATGAAAAATTTGTGTAAGTCTAAGCAAGGTAGCGGAAACCTCCACGTGTCTCCCCAACCCAACTCTAAGGCCAAACCAAAAGGAAATTTTTTAGATGAATGTCGACCCTCCATGTGGAAAATTTTTGAGTTGAAGTGGGCCTTAGAATTTTCAAAGTGCCTCACCGAGCCGCATCCAACCAGAAAGGGCCACATTTCCACAGATGCTAAGATGTAAATTTGACTGGGAAAAATACACCCGTCAAATCGTAAAATGTAGGAAAATCACCATTTGTGCCCGAAAATGAATCCTTCTTCAATGAAAGAGAATTTAGAAATGATATAAGGCCTAAATATGATCCTTTGAGTCGTATCCAATCACATTCCCATATATATTTGGGACAAAAATTATAGGGACAACAAAACGTGACTGTAGAAAATGAAAGGAAGGGAAAAACTTGAGTTTTTGCCCAAGTTACAGATGCTTTCTCATGGATAGAGAAACGAAAAACAAATTCTAGAATTTTAAGTGATCCTCGACCAAGGAACTGATCATGGAAACCAAATGGGGGATAGAGGTTTTATGCATCAATTGAGGAGATAGAGAAGATTGCAAAGCCCATAAACTGAATAACTTTAAGGATAAATGGGGCGAGATCAATTTGAGCACCAACAAATGCTAAATCAAAAAATAAAGTACAATTTTAAATGAATTTTAGGATCAATTATCAATATTTCATTACAGTTTTTCTTGCCAGTTTGCTACTTTTGGAACTACCTAGTTTGATTTGTGAAGTTGAAGCAGTTGGGATTAATAAAAATAATCAACTTGGCATGTTGTCCTTAAGATTATCCATGATTATATCGACACATTACATATATCTTCCATTCCAGTTAAGTTGTGATCCTTCGACACTTCCCATTTTTCCTTTTCTTCTGCTCTTATCTTCTCTTTAAGTTCTTCCAGAAGTTTTTGGGTAGTCAGAATTGACTCTTTATGAATTTCAGGAGGCATTTATTCTTGAATCATAGTGACATCTTCACCTAATTGTTTTTCTTCACGATGTTCATTGTCATCTAAAGTTGAAGACTGAAAATTTATATGGCCTTCGACTTCTTTTTGGGCACAAACAACCTTTTGTAATGTCCAAAAAAATTTAGGCTCTGCATTCTCTGTTTGATTGAAGATATTCCTTCTTTCAAAATGAACAATTGGAACATTGGTGGTCTCCCCAACAAATCTAAGTTCATAGTCTACACCAACACATTAGGATGGCTAGGTAAATGCTATGGGAGGCTTTGTTTTTGTTCCCTACATTCCCCATACTTTTAGGACACCTCATTTGAGCATAGTCTCTTAAGATCCCTGAGACCAAAACACGCTATATCTTCGACAAGTGATTTCTCAGACTTTGTGGCACCTAGAGATGTCTCATCAGATCCTAAACCTTTATGGCGGGGTTCTCTACGAATACCTCTCATGTTTTTGTCCATCTCCATTTGGTTCTCTCGATATCCTATTGTTTGAAAACATGTGAAATAATGCAATATAAGTTAGTGTAAGGTTGTCCATTGTCAATCACCTAAATAATATAGGTGGTGAAATGAGAATTTTAATAAGATATTTTTACAATATAGGTGGTGAAATGAAATTTTTTATTTGTTGTTCCTTTCTAATATTTAATTTATCTTAGCACCACTAACCTACATAAACATGTTAGTAAGCAATTAAATAGAATTTTAAATCATATAGAATTTAAACAAAATAATTTAAGTAAATATTCAAATTAAATTCATGAAGAACATACCTTTGCAAATTCAATCCAGTGAACCGCAAGGATCAACTCTACTCTTGACAGTAGTAAGAATTGTTTCATGATCTTATTCACAAACCTTCCATAGATTCTTTTTTAATGGGCGACCTCGATATTTGATCAATTTAATATTTTTTGCAAGGACCAAATATGAATAATGAAGTATCTTACGATGTACTTCATAGTCTTCAAACAACAAAATGTTTGATTTTTTGATAGGATATCGTCAAAGCCAAGTTCCAATGACTACTATTGACCCAGTGGGATACTCAAGGTATTTACCATCAATGATTGTGGAAGTCAAAAAAAAATTCCTCTCTATACAACAAGACAAGAAGCAGTATGTTCCCTCTTTGTTAAATTCCATCGCAATAACTCCAAAAACATGCCATATGTATCACAAAGTAAAACTGTTCAGTAAAATTTAAAATACATGAAGAGTTGACCATTTACTAATTTATAAATCTAAAATGTGGCATGTACTTATATGTATGTACCTTGTTGTACTAAATCAGAGACTTGGTCAAAGTCAGGTGATGTTTTCATTTGATCTGAAGACCCTGTAAGTTGTAATGCTCATGGAACTTGATGTGTGTTGAGTGGAATTAGAGGTCTGCAAGTCCATTCATCCCACACAAAATCAATGCATGATATATAGAAACATGCCATGCACCTAGTATAAATATCTCAAGCATTTGCATCTGAAATATGAAATGAGTGCATATCTCTTGATCCTATAACTGTCATATAATCTTCAAAGTTTGTCAGATGTTGTTCCTCTATCAACCAAAAATATATACAAACCATTGATCTCTCTTTAGATTCATGGCCCATATTCTTTACACACTAATCAACAATGTTTTTTGCATATGTAAATTTAGCACCATCCTTGAACTTTAACTCTTCTCTTGCAAGTTATCTTTTCACACATGCTCTTGCACCATCATGCTCTCCTTTTCCATTCCCTTCCTTAGTAAAACTCTAGATGTGTTTTAAATTTGTTTCTTTGTGTATCCTACTTAGCCAATAAAACATCTGTGCATTCTTGAATTGTGATGTGCAGCTATCTGACCAACTGTAATGTTGATCGAAACTAATGTTCCTCTCATTCAAGTTCACATAAAACACCTAGAAACACCCTTGTAGATATTCTATAAAAATTTTCCAATCATCACTGATGTAGAAATGATACTCTCTTAATATTTTTTGATCTTTCTCAGTGCTTTCTAGAGAGTACATGAATGTTATATGCACAAAAATAACAACTTGTACTGAATTATAATATTGAGACTAAACCTCCATATGTGGTTGCAGTGTGTAATTCTCTGCAAATTCAACTACTAAAATAACGGTACCAAGTTGGAATGTGTCCTTGCTTAACTTGAATTGTTCATCCAACCATCGAGCTATATGTGTGTGTCTTGCATACTCATAAAAAAAATTCTCTCTAAATTTGACCATATATTCTGATACAGGTAAATATTTTGTATCAATCTCACACCTCTTAGATTATTTTCCATATTTTACTTCATATGACACTGATTTATATTTGGTGAAATCAACCAATTATTTTCCTATCGAATCTATACTCTCCTTATGGATACAACTTTTCATATTTGGCAAGCCACCACATACATTGCACGTTCCATCCAAACATGCTTTGTTATAAAAAATTGTCTAGTTGATTTTTCACAAAATATTGTCAAAATAAATTCCCTTGAAGATTTTGGTGGGACATTTAATCCACACTCGTGCAACATGATTTTAGTATGCAAAACATGATGTATTTGACAAAAAACATCATAATGCATTGAAAATTCAATATGATGCCTACAACAAGTGGTATGTGAGTGATTGATTTTCACATAAAAGGGTTTGCTCATTTCAAAGAATCTTTGGCTAATGTTAATTTGTGTATTTTCATTCTTAAACTTAGAGAAAGATTGTGTTTGAGTCATATCTATGAAATGTTTTGCACACGATTCACGATTACGAGAACCTATTCTTATTTTTATTGTATCTCTTCTATTTGGTGACACCCTTGTGTTCTCATTCCAAAAATTTACAATTAATTCTTCTAGAATATCAGATGTACTCTTGTCTTTTCATGGAAGTCTACTAGAGAAATCCCAATAGTCAGTGTTATTGACTGACTCAAGACGTTTACGTATCTCTATTGCTTTCATTAGTGTTTTTCTGTTTAGCTTCAAAGAATTGCTTATTTTTCTAATCAAGCGTTTATTAACTGTTTTATCACTTACTATATAATTAGTAAGTGCATGTCGTGTAGCATTGCTATCTTTGGTGCGTCTTTTGCCATCTACAATTTGGTATGCTTTATGAATGTTTTCAACAATTGACACATTTTGATCAATAACATTAGATGTTCTTAACCCCAAGGTCTTCATTATATGTCTCATCTTAATTGATTTCATCAATGTAATAAGTAATTTACATCTTTATGTGTCATTTAAATTCTCAAAGTATTTATCCCAAATTCCACTAGCTTTTCTTCTAGAATTTCTTTCAGACATTTTGTTAGGAATTGGTTTTAGAATGTTTGAATCAATTTCAATTAAGTGAATTGGTTTTCTTCACAAAATGGAAGGAGGTGTTCTTAGAGGTGAAGATTCATTTATAAGATTCATTTCTTCATTAAGTGTTTTCATACAAATTTTGGGGTTAACATTTGGATTCTCATGTAAGGGTTCAACAATTAGATTCATATCAATTTTTTCATCCATACCAACATTATCATTCAATTCAAAATCATTATTCATTGAAAAATAATTGTTCTCTACATTTTCATTATGTATTTCATCCCCATTTTCTAATACATTAGCTACATTTGATATAGTAGATGTACCTTGCCCTGCACAAAGTTTTTGCATTCTCTTCAATTTCTTTATTCTCTTCTCTTCCAATTGCTCTGGTGTCTTTTTCTTGACTTTCCTCTTTTCCTTAGCTCAACTTTATCGATCACGATTAGCAACAATCAACTAGTGGGGTAGGGGAAAAAATTAACTATTAAAAAATCATGCAAGAATGTAGAGAAAATTGCAAGCCAAATAGAATGTTTGTAGAATTCCTGTGAAAGAGATGAAAAGGATGTTGGGGGGCCACAATATATAAAAAAAGAATAATGCATACACATTATGTTTCATGTATGTGTTATGTTTTTTACATTTTCCAACACATGCCTCAAGGCTTGGAATCTAGTTTGGATCCCCAAGCCTGAGGCATGGACCTGCAAAAACACAAAAAATTGTGTGTTTTTGCAGAAAAACACAAAAAGCCAACTTCTGCCATGATAAATCAACATCAAATGACTGATTTGTTTTAAAAAAATTATACCATGATGTAAAGCAGAGTTTCTTTTTTGTATAAATATTATTTTTAGATTTTTCTAATAAATGCAAGGTTTCTATATTATTTATTTTCTTAACTATGCCTTTTAATAGCTATTTTTTGAAGTTTAAACATGTCTATCTTTTGTAATGTATCTTTTTTTTGTCTTATGAAAATTGAATAAAAAAAATTTAGGCACAAACTAGGTGTAATTATATACATATTAAAAAAACTTATTTTTGATATTATTTGAGGTAGTGAGGGGGGGCATGGTTGAAGCTCTGTTATTTTTCAAAACATAAAATTTATGTACTATAAAAATCATTAAAAAATACTCACCAAAATAATCTAAAACATTTTCTAACACAAACTAGATGCTCCTATCCATATTTCTACTAAAGGGTTTTCAAAAATACTAAATGGTGCTCAAAAAATAGTGGGGGGGACGAAAGTCACTCTATTATGTTTTTTTAACAAATAGGAGCACTTGTTAGTATTTTAGTTATTTGACCCACTTAAAATTATCTGTTTTCAATAAAATTTTGTATCATAGAAACTAGATTCAAAATTCTACGATTCATATTTCTACAACATCTTCCAATTTTGAGCGTAACTATTTCAAAAAATTCATACAAGTTGAAGTTTTTTATTTTTTAGAAAAATGCATCCACTTAAGACCCCCTTTTGGCCCCCCAACTTGGTGCACTTACCCTCATAAAAAATCTTAGAAAAACAACTAGATATTTGAAAACAACTCTTCCTTGAGGGACTTAAGGACATTGTGATAAACATCTTAGACAAAATTTTGGAAAATGAGGTAGAAATACATAATTTCTAGGAAGGTAACAACAACTGGTTCTTTTTGGGGATGAACTATCTTGGAAAAAAGAGAAGGTAGGACCAAGAAATCTATAATCTATGGGAAAAGATCAGGAGGAAACCATTGAGAAAATAGATTCAGGGATGAAACAATATAGAAGACACACACACAACAAAGAAACACCACATAAAAACCAAAAACAAGAATTATACAAAATTGTACAAAGGACTGCCTAGTCACCTAGGACTAAAACAACTTCAGATATTTACCACTATATGGTAGTAAAAGAGAGGTTCCATCCATATAGCTCAAATAAAAAGTTTTTTCTCTAGAAAAATATCTAATTTTCAAAGGACCTAGCCAAAGAGAATTGAACTTACCATGACTTCCTTTAGGTTCCTACCTCTTGTCCCTGAGTAGGACAATGTCACCATTCTGGAAGTCCTTGGGTCTCGTTTTCTTGTCAAATAGTTTTTTTACCTTTTTCTAGTGTGTGGTAATCCTGTCCACCACTTGTAACTTGTTTTCATCCAATTTTTGTAGATACATGATTCTTTTTTCTAAAGCACTAGTGAAATTTGAGTCTTTGGTTGCCTTCATCAACTATAAGGCTAGAAGTTCTACAATCACTGATAGTTGAGATTCAGTTTCGTACACCACTTGGAAAGGAGACATCCCAATTGCTCTTTTGGGTATTATTTTATCTTCCCAAAGACCATCGTAAATCTTCTTGTGCTAATTCCTTTGAGATTCATTCACAAGTTTCCAAATAATAGTCACCAAATTTTTGTTTATTGATTCTTTATGTCCATTTCCCTAATGATAGTAATAAGAATAATGTGCAATGGAAATTCCATACCAATAGTAGAAATCCATCAACTAATAAGAAGAGAAATTAGGAGTATTATCAATGAAAATTTTGTTTGGTACTCCGAATCTGATCAGGATATTTTCATTGATAAAATTACATACCACTTTAGAATTCATACTTTCATTGGAATAGATTCTACCCACTTTGTCAAGTAGTCATAGCAATCAAAACATGAGTATGCCCAACACTAGAATGGGGGTTAAGAGTTCCTACAAATTCAAGTCCCTATTATTGAAAGGGTTCTTCTATTACTACTGGTTTAAATGGTAAGGTAGCTAGCTTAGGCATCCCCATGAAATTTGGACAAGCTTCATTTTTACCTACCCATTTAGTTGCAACTCAGAAAATGGGTTGGCTAGTAATAGCCTACATGAAGGATTTTAAGAGTAGTCATAATAGATGAAAAATCCCCTCCACATGCTTGATCATGGAATGCTCTAAGAAACTTCTTTTGTTGTTCTCTATCCACACATCTAATAAATATTCTGTCAACTCCTCTTTTAAATAGGGAATTTTCCTAAAGTACATATTATGTAGATCTCTGCTTTATGTCTCTCTTCTCCTTGGTACTTAAATGGGATGAACATTCTCCTTATGTCATAAAATGAGCAATGTCAGCATACCATTCATGAGTCGATCTAAGAAAAATAACAGTGGGGATAGCTATGTCTTCCTTGGGTAGACCACCTTTAGCACCATTAGTGATCATCTTACAGAGTCCCTTACCTCAGAAAAAATTAGTTGGCCCAACATCCATATCATACTCCTGCACTTTTGCCACCTGATTCCCTCCATTAGTCCCAAACTCTTGTTGTGTGAGAATTGATATAACAGTTGTATCAAGAAAATAGATAATTAAATGAGAATTGAGGATATATAAATGGAATTTCTTGACTTCCTTAACTATAAAAAAGTGTATTTCTCCATTTGAGTATATCTCAATTCATGATCTTTCAATACATAACTCATGAAATTAATGGGTAGCTCATAGCCCTCGTGATTCTTCTTTGTCAGAATGGCGGCCAAAGTATTCTTGGTGGCATAACAATAGATTAAGAAATATTTCTCAAATTTAGGACAAACAAGAACTAGGGTTTTGATGAATTCTTTCTTGATATTTTCAAAATATTCTTTCCCTTCCGATATGCAGCAAAATGATTTCTTTCATTTCATCATCTGAGCTATACTCATAATCAACTCTGTAAAATCAGGGATGAATCTCCTTAGAAAGTTTATTTTTCCAAAGAAAGAGTGTACACCTTTTTTTACTAGTGGGGAGAGGAATCTTCTGAATATCATAGAATTTCTCTGGATATTCCTTAGTTCCTTCTTTGGAAACTATATGCCCAAGCATAGAATTCTTTTGGTTCAAAGATATCTCGTGCTCCCTTCACTTCTTGAGAATAGTTTCAAGATGTTGGAAATGGTCTTCCCTTTTTTTAGAAAAAATAGTAAAATCATCAAGATATACAAAAATACATTTTCCTTTCAAGGCATCGAAGGAAAAATCCATTTCCCATTGGAAAGTGGCACCAACATTAATTAGATCGAATGACATCGTATTATAAGCAAAATTACCCAATGGAGTTGTGAAGGTTTTTTTCTGTTGATATGGAACATCAACTTCAATTTGATTATACGCCAAGAAACCATCTAATAGAGATAGCATTTTAGAGCCGGTGATAGCTTTCAGGATTTTATCCATCATGGAAAGTAGATAATTATCTGTAAGGGAGGATTGATTCAAATTTCTAAAATCCACACAAATTTGAATCTCACCACTCTTTTTTCTTATTGGCACAATGTTGGCCACCCAAGATGAGTGATGAATAGGAAAAATTATCTTTTCCTTTAAAAACTTTTGAATTTTCTTGATAAATGGTATCTGTAATCTTGGGATTATATTGCCTTTGTTTTTTCTAGAAAGGATTGATTCCTAGATTCAAAGGAATGTAATGTTGTATTTGTATTGGTTTAAATGATTTCAAATCATCATATGAATAGGAAATTACATCTACATATTTTCCTAATAAGTTTATCATTCTATTCCTTTCCTTGTGGGAGTAACATTTACCAATGTTAATAAGCTTGGGTTCCTCTTTGCTCCTAATATTAACCTTTTCATACTCTACTGATTGATGAATCCTATGTGATATCTTTAACTTGATATAGATGTCATGTTTTTCAAATAAATCTTCAAGGATTACTAGTCCCTTGGGTATCTTGTTACCTTTTAACCTAATATAACCATCCTTATCATATTATTCTTCAATTTCTTCCTCAATCATGACAGATGATACAGATTCACGAGGATAATCCTCACTTCCTTTAAAATATAGATGACTAAAATTCTCCTGAAGTTCTAAGAAAGAGAGAAGATGTTGATCAACATTGAATACTTTCCAATTGTTCACATTATCTAGCACACTTGGCCTATGTACCATCTCAATCGTGAAATTTTATTCAGAAAATTAAGGATGAGGGATCAAAAAGGATCTCGAGATGTTCAAAGCATAAGCTATAGTATTATTTTATCTAGGCACAACTTCAATAGAAAAGGCATCCAATAATTCAATTAAATCCCACACCAAATTTCAATAGTGCTTTAGTCTCTTGTTCTTCACCTGAAAAATCCCTCTAACTTGCTTGACAATGAGCTCTGCATCTCCTCATGTAAAAATATTCTCAAATCCCATTTATCTTTCCATTTCTAGTCCCAAAAGAATAGCTTCATATTCTATTGTATTATTTGTGTTTTCAAATTGAAGCTTGTAGGAGAAAGGGTAAGACTTATTTTCACGGGAGAACAGGACCACACCTACTCCAAAACCAGCTGAAGAACAACTACCATCAAATTTAAGGGTCCAAATACCATTAGGTTCATTCATCACACCTTTGGGAGAATTCATTTCCTCTTCTAACATGATCATGTAGTTTTTGTGACCGATGTCTTCATAGAGAATTTGTGTCTTAGGATCATCATTTTTCTACACAATATACTTTGTTTGTATTTCGGGTAACAACTTCTTCATTTTCACATTGACCAAAATGAGAGCATGTGACCAATCCATCTAAATATCTCCTCCCACTTCTTTACAGAAGTTTCATCTTAGCAAAATACCATAGGATGAGGGATTATCTACTACTAAAATAGTAGCTTTGACTCTTTTCTCTGGATAAGCAACAAAGGATACTTTTACATCCTTAATCCTTCCTACTAATGGCACCTCTTTACTTTCCATAGAATATCATGAATTGAAGGTACGTGTCAAAGTTAAACCTAAATCATGGGTAAATTTAGAAGGAATCACATTGTCTGATGCTCTTGAATCAATAACATAGCTACTAAGCCTATGGTCAGATATAAGCAACGTGATATAAAAAGGCTCAATATTTTCAGTTACAGAAGCTATTGTAGCCATTAGATTCTACTAAGGTGAAGAGGTGGGAGTAGGTAAAATTCCTTTAGAAGTGGTAGGTGCAGATTGGGTTTGGATTTGACAAATTTTACCACTTGGGAAAAGGCATCAGGATGCATCTAATAGAAATCAGCCTCTAAAATTTGGATCTCAGTTTTCTTAATATGGTCAATTATGTCAACGGATCCCAAAGTAGATGGGGTGTCTATGCTAGAGGGTGAAAAACACTTAGTCCTATATTCTTTGACATTTGGGTCTGCCTTGGTTATAAGAGTTGAAGTTGTATTGGCTTTAGGGGAAGAAAATGAGGTAGAGTAAACGTTAGTACTACTTACCTTCTAGGTAGAAGTGGTAGGGATAAGAGCATCTAAATTCACAACAACTGGGATGGTAATAGGAACTTCCTTGGATCTTTTCATAGGCAGGACCACTTCTTTTTTAATTTTCATTTGTTCTCTAGTTATGAAAGTATATGATTCATTGTTCATATCCACCACTACCTCATCATTATTATCTTCATCATCATCAACTCCTTTAGTGGTGAGGAAGTTAACATGAGAATCATTTTCTTCTTCTCACACTTCATTTTCTTCATCTGCAAGTTCCTCATACATTGCAGTTTCATCTTCATCCTCTAGTTCCTGAACTTCACATGTTGCGTTGACTGGAAATTTAAGAGGTGGCCCTTAAATTGAAAGTTTTTTCTGGATAGGAGGTAGATGATTTTGAGGTTGAAAATTCTTCCTCAGAATATCCTTATAATGATTATTCTAAGCCAATTTATTTTGGATAGCTATGAGATCACTTTTTAGTTTTAGCACTATCTGATCGAAATTGGTTCCTAAAGAAGAAACCTTAGATTTAGGAGGATCTTTGTTTAATTTTCTAGACATTATTAAATCATCCTAGGCACTTATGGCTAAGTGTTGATTAACATATAAGGTAGAAATATTTTCTCTTCTTAATGCATAGATTGCTTTTGGTGATTGGGCATTCAGGAAAAACATTTCTGAATTTGGTTCACAGAATGGGTGGATACTGGAATCTTATTAACTAATTTGTTAAACTTGGTAACAAAATATCGCATATGCTCATATGGTTCTTTCTTTATTTGAGAAATTTTAGTGAGAGACTGTACATCTTCAGCAGGTTTGAATTGATCTTCAAACTGGGTTCTCATGGTGGTCCAATCAATGATAGCATTAATAGGGAGATGATAAAACTAGTTAGTAGCATTGTCTTGTAGTGTCTCCACAAAAGTTATAATAACAACATTCTCATGCTCCACTCTGATTATACCACATGACACAATGAAAGCATTAATGTATTCATCTAGGTGCACTTTTCCATCACCTCTGAATTTAGTAAAAATCTCCCTATTCCCTTTTGGGAGATCATGCAATGGTTGAGAAAGGGCCAAAGGTATAACCCATTTTCCCTAAGGTAGAGGTGCTACCATTCTTGGAAAAAAAATTCATAAAAGGACTACGAATCTAACCAACACCAAATCTTGGATGCTAGGGTTTGATTGTGTCTGAAAATCAACATTTCCTATAACTGTATCTTTAGTAGGAGTACTTGTGGATCTTGTTCTCCTTCTCTCTGGAGTTAAATTAAAGCCTTTCTGTTCTAGCAATTAAAAATATGGGTCTTCAACACCTTGCACTTTTTGACCTTGTGTACATCTTCTATCCACCATTGTGTAATTATTACTAGTTTGATTGAAGTTGTTTTGGTGGGATGCATAACATGTGCCCCACTATGAGTGCCAAAAATTGTTGGTTGTGGATTTTTATCTTGAAAACAAGAAACAATCAGGGGACAATAGTCCCTCCTCTTTATGGGAGAGGCTCCCTTATTGAACACACAACAAATAAGAAAATCCACTTACTTACAAGTGTACAAAATTTCAATATTCTAATGAATATTTTTATGATTTAGATGTCTTCATCTCATAGATTTTCAATATTGAGAAAGAGGAAATAGAAGAATCATAATTCATAAGATAAAGAGAAGAGAACTTTCAGACACATAGATTGCATAATGGTATTTTACTCATGCTTGGTAGAGTGACAAGATTTAAACTATGTATAAATAAGCACAAGACATACATGCAATAGACACAACGTTCTAAGCAAAACATCAAATGGAAGACAAAAAGTTCATGTTCAGATACACATAGCTTCTCATGAATTAGATTAAGAACATAAAAGATTGAACACAAGAAAATATGAAACTTCATCTATATTGATTAGCAATTTAGTGATTTTTACATCCAAGGCATCAAAATATGATCCTTTAAAATGACAAGAAAATATATTTAAATAACATTAAGAATGGTAAATTTTTGTAGTTTCCCTTATTTTAATCCAAAGATTAATATCTAATTAAGTATTATAACATCAATTTGTCCTTTTCTTATATAACATATGGCTAGAGAAAATAGCCACCTTAATTAGGTACTTTAAATAAAATAGGAAAGTAAGAACTAGGAGTTGGGACATTCAAAGAATTGCTTGTAGCACCCTTTGTTTTGAGCACTTGGTTTCTAAATATTTTTAATGCTTCTAGTATGTCAATACCCCAAGGAATTGTTGTATTTACAGTTGCATGAGTCCAACTACCCAGACGCTTCATCTATTTTCTAAATTCCACATTTTCCAAGAACTCGTTATTAGCTTCCATAGTAGCTACTTGAAGTGTGCAAATTCTTTCATCTTCTCCTTAGATATTTAATCCTACTTGAACATGTCTTCTCTAACAAATTCCTTGAACTGATATTTTATTTCTTGAGTCAAGAATTTATCTCTTGAATTCTTCTTAAAAATATGAAAGTGAATATCATGAAAGGAAGAAGTGACACAAGATTTAAAATCTTCTCCCTTTTATAACATGTTCCTGAGTTCTCCAATGGCTTCTTCAAGAACCTTTATTTTCTAGTCAAAGATGAAAATCCATTTCTTAGAAAAAATCAATTTTGCATCATCAAATAATTTTTTTTCCAAGAGGATTTACACATCTGTATCACTCATTAATTGAATATCTTTGATACATTCACTCCAAAAATTCAACTCCCTATCTAAATCACTAAGTTTCATGGTAAAATTTAATTGAATTTTAGTAATTATGTCATATGCTTTATATGCTTCCTCAATGAAATTTAAACCTATGATTATCATGTAATCAACTAAGGCTTCCATTGCCTTTCCATAAGTGGAATGCTTATGAATATCTTTAATATCTAGAAATTCATCATTAGATAGAATGGAAGGTGGTGGAATTGAGGCTAAGGGAGTTAGATCAAGTAAATTATCCTCTGCCAATAAGGATCTGATGAAATATGATAGAATTTTATTTGTCTCCTCTAACTGTTCCTACATTTGCTTTCCTTTTTCAACCCTTTCACTTACTCTATACACTATCTCCTTTAGGTTGTGCACTTCACTCTCATGTGTTTATTCTCTAATGAGAATTCTTGTTAATTCCAAATCACCTACCAATAGGTCCTTTACATCTTTTTCAAGCTTGGGCTTAGCAATCTCCACAAATGGTTGGCCTTGATAATATGATTACCAACCTAGATGTGAATTTATCCTTCATTGCAATTGGGGGAGGATTGGTACCTAGCACAAATACCAATGCATCAAACTTAGGAGAAAATATTAGATGTGGATTTCCTTTTCTTTCTCTCCATCAATGGTTGCACAAAAAGTAAAATAAGAAATATAAGTTGAGGGGATAATGGGCCCAAGTGCAGGTGTGCTCATTGCACTCAATTTTTTTACATCAACCACTTCTAACATAGATGTCTCAATTTGGGTGGTGGGAATTTCCTTGATAGAGATGTCCTTAGAAAATGTTTCTACAACACTCACAAATTATGAGACTTGGCTATTTAATTTATCTTCTTTTTCTTTGTTAAAAAATTGTAAATGATATTATAATGAAATTTTTGAGCTAGTTTCATTATAAGCCAATTTTGATGAGCTGACACTTATCAATGAAGTGGAATTTCTTGATCCCAAGGTGTGAGCACACTTACATAATGACATAAATGGACACATCATCAAATAATGTCAATTCATGGTGTTTCAAAGTCATCATGGTCATTTTTCATAGGAATAGTGTGTATTTATTTTTTAATAATGTGAAGATCAGGGAGAGGATCTACTCGTGTGTCTTGAAATACTTTGGTTCCTCCCATGCTTGGAGAAATAAAAAATTTGGACTTGCTTGTAATCCTCTAGCTACCTAGAATTTTGGCTTTTTTGTGACTAATTTTTCGAGCAGTCAAATGGGTGGAGACCTGGTTAGAACTGAACTTGCTGATCTCGAAGGGGTAACCCCTAAAGCCATAGCTTTTCTTGATGGTAAGGGTTTCTCACCCTTCCACAAAAATTTTGAAGGTCATTTTGAAAATCTTAGTAAATATTTTTCCAGCACTTGGAAGTCTACAAAAAAGGTGTGGTTGTTGAAATGAAAGGGATTAGCATGGATATTTCTATGGATTCGGTCACCAAAGTGATGGGTCTTCTTGCTATTGGGAGGGAGGTATATAAACCCAACGAAGAAGCCTTTAATGAGCTGAACTTGTTTCTGAAAGGTAACAAAAAATATCACTTCTCACTTTGTTGGTTATCTTCGTTTGTCTTTACCCAAACCATTTGATGATGTGGCTCTGACCCTTATCTAATTTCTCACTCTTGAGGGTCATCACAAATGCATTTATACCTATCACCTACATACACTTAATCATTTCATGCATTGCCAAGATTTTAGTTTCCCCTACTTTTTTTTCCTCCTTGAGTGCTTCTATCTCTTATTTTAAAACTAGAAGGGTCTCTATCCCACTCCATCAGGGCTTTATTCTTGCTCCTGTCAAAAGAAAAACTCTGGATATTGACAAGTATGGATCTCTAAATAAAAACCTGAAACCTTATGCGGATGGGGCCGACTCAGACTCAGATGAAGAAGACTCGAGTGAAGAGTTTGATTCTCAAGAAGGTGACTCAGAAGAGGATAAAGACGAGGTTGAAATTATGGTGGCCTAGAATATTAGAGAGATGAAATCCATGTAGCTTCCTAGTGTTCCTTTGAATACCAAATCAGATTCTAGTAAACAAGAATCTCCAGCTACTATCAATGTGCAATTAGAACAATAGTTTGAGGCTATGGGGCATGTTGGACTGGTAAAAGGGGAAAACCACCTGGCTAAGATGGCAGTGGACACTGAAGAATTGAAGGGATATATGAGAATCACCAAGAGCTTGGTGTAATTTTTGTTCAATGATCGACATAAGATGAAAGTGCAAGTTGAGAAATAGGTTAGCAATGGGCATGGTGAAGAGATCGATGTTTTAAAAGCCAACTATGGTTTTAAAACCAGTGAGTTAGACCATTTTTGTGTTATTCTCCATAGCTACATGGAGTGGAGTGTTTTCATGGTTAAATATACTTTGCAACATCTCTAGACTCTAGATCAGCTCACTAATGATTATAGTGTTGTGGATAGTCAGGGAAGGAAAAGAAAGGTGAATCTCGATGGTCTCGATTTTGTGTCTTTGGCTAGTAACATAGATGATCTAGATAAGGAATGGGAAAAGGTGTTAGAGGGGCTTGAAAAATCCTATAAATGACCTAGGGAGGGGTGTCTTGTTTTATTTACTGTTTTCTATTTCCAGTTGGTTGTTAGTTTCTACGATGTTATTTCCCCTATGTTTTTTTCTATTGTTGTTTAGATACTCTTTTATGCTCCTAGGGGAGCCTGTTTATTATGGACAATTAAATTATAATTTTTTAATGGTTTTGTATTGTAATTATCTACTCTCATAGAGCTGTGACTTTGTTTGGGGTAGGGTCCCCTCAACCCTTTTTACCTGTTATAAAAAATATATGTGTTGATCCAAATCAAATTGAAAGGTTTCTTAAATAGTTTCATGACAGCCAAGGAGGAGGGAAATATTTATTTAAAGTTAAAGCCTTCAAAATCATGAAAGGAGGCTATTATTGGCCTACACTTTTAAAAAATAGTCATGCATGGGTAAGAAGATGTTAGAAATGTGCTTTCTTTACGGGAAAAGAAAGACTTGTTGTCATACCATTGTAGCCAATTTCAACTAATAAACCCTTTTCATAGTGGGGTTTATATTTTATTGGTCTTATTAATCCACCTTCAAGCTTGGGCCACATATTGATACTCACCACAATTGATTACTTCACATGGTGGACTGAAGTTTTTACTTTGAAGGAAGGTAATGAGACAAATATCTTGGATTTTTAGGAAGGCATAATTACAAGGTTTGGTGTTCCTTTCACCATTATTTCAGATAATGCTAAAGCTTTTGTAGGTGTGAAAATTGTTACATGGGTTGTTAAAAATGGAATTTATTTGAGTACTTAGTCCAATTATTACCCACAAGGTAATGGGTGAGCTAAAAGTACAAACAAGAATTTACTCAAAATAATTCAGAGAACCATAGATAAAAATCAACATACCTGACACGATGAATTTAAGAAAACTTTATGGGCTGAAATAAATGTTCATAAAAGGTTAATTTCAAACTCACCTTTCAAGCTATTTTATGGTTTAGAAGAAAATTTACCCATTTCTCATGAGCTTCCAGCTTTAGAACTTATGCATCAAATGGAGTTACTAGAGAATGAGCTGATGGAAGTAAGATACTCATACCTTATGGAACTTGAAGAAATTAGAAATGAAGCTATGTTGTCAATGGAGAAGAATTAGTATCAAATCAAAAATACATTTGATAAGAAAGACAAATCACAAGTCTTCAATGAAGATGACTTAGTTTTGAAATGGGATGATGATCGAGAAAAGTGAGGGGATGATACGAAGTTTGATTCACTATGGAGTGGATAATATATTTTCACTGAATGCAAGTTACAAAATGCATTTCAAATTTCTGGGAAAAATGGAAAATAACTTTTGATTCCATTGAATGGGATCCATTTGAAGCATTGTTTCTGAATGAGATAAGTTAAAACTATATTGTACTTTACATGTTTTCCTCTAAACATTTCCTAAACATATCCTTTTAGCATGTTCCTGCTTCTAATAATGGCTGCCATCTTTAATGACATGCCTCGTAGTGGGTTTTATTCTTCCCTGGTGTAATCCTTCACATGTTTCCATTTTTGTTTTGTTATTTTTCTGAGGAATTATAAGTTTTATTAGCGATATGCAGCCTTTGACATGAATATTCAAGCTATGGTATAGGTTTATAGTTGGCATAATATCTAAAATAACCATTCTAAGGGGTTATTATAGGTTAGCAGGTAACCCAATCAACAAATTCTCTAAGATGTTGACCAATTCTAGTCAATCATCAGATAGGGGTATTAAAAAAAATTACATTTTTTCTTGTTTAGATGGTTTTGGGAATGATATAGCCTCAAATTTGTAACTCAAGTGTTGTTACAAAAAGCCATGCCTCATAGATGCCACCATTCTAAGTTTTCACCTTCATCAGAGTTTTGCAACATCCATGGAAGACCATTGCAAAGCCTGGAGGAAGGCAAGAAGGGTAACATGTATCATGATCATGTTCTAGAACTATATACAAGTGGCAGATCTAAAGGACAAGTTCAATTAATTCAAGTTATCTCCTTATGCTTAGGTGAAATTGCATTATGTTTTAAGTTTTTTAGGTTCATTCCACATCACGATAACAAAAGTAAATGTAAAATAAAATTAAACATCTCATAATAGAAGGTAATTTGATATATTCATAAAGAAATATTACAATTATTCCACACAAGTTGTGGGATATGGCTACGATCAAAAAAATAAAATACAGATAAATACAAAGTTGAAAGTGTGAGGGATGAGTAACTCGTTATTTCCTATGTGAGGGTTACTCCAAGCTTTTCGTATTTCCCAAGTTGCAGCTCCAAGTACCTGAAAGATAAAAATATAAGGGTTAGAGCTCAAGGTCACTGATATCTCATGCTACCTATTTCATATGTGTATGCATTATCAATCAGATAAGTGTGGATATCAAGAAAGAGAAAGAAAAATTAGTGAAGTAGAGAAAATCATATTGTTGCCCCATATTTTCTAATTTTTTGTTTGAATGTGTAGGTACATGAAGGTATCTTCATATTTATAGCAACAATAGTCACAGTAGAAAAGGTACAGAAGAGGTCCAATGGCTCATATTAGTCAAGAGAAAGGGAACAACTTTCATGATCCCACTAATGAGACTATGTAACATCTACAATGAATACAATGTAGCTAATATGTATGGGTTTCAGGGCATGTTGTACATAAAAAGAAACAAATTCAAGCTACACACTCACTAAAAAATGAAGGGAGGTTACATAGTTCAAGAAGATTTTCCTAGAAATTCAAGTGATTTTAGTGCAAGATCCATCAAAATTTATTTGTGCAAATACAAAGAATAAAAATCAAAGAGAAAATTTTGTTATCTTTCATTAAGAATTCATGGAGTGAGTAGGTTTCTTAGTCAAAGCTTTAGGTTACAATACTTCTAACATGAATGAAGATCAGTAATGATGTAAGTGTTTCCATCTCAAAGAAGAAATCCAAAATATACAACTATTTATTACTCAAAAAACAATTTGAGGCTTTTTTCAAATAGAAACCAACATGTCAAAAATTACAATCAAAACAGGATGACTATGTAGAAAACACAACCAACATGGTGATGGAAATTGTAGACCAACAAACTAAAGGGTCAAAACAACAAGTGTTTTAACTAGAAACAACAACAAAAGAGGTAAAAATAGCAGTTAAATAGGTCAAAGTGGTTAAGCCACCTCTTTTTTACCTTTCTCTAATTATTGAAAATTATTTGGTTCATACTTGTATGGTTGATAGTGGATCTAGCAACATTGTTATGCCAAAGTTAGTGGCTAAAAAGTTGGGTCTTAAGTATGAACCAAGTACCAAAGGAGTTTTGCACCTTGATGGTTCATCTACTAAAACCATTGAAATTATTAAGGAATTAAATCTAACTTTACATCCATGTCCTAGTGCTACAATCCTATAATATGTGATGGTGGTGGATCTACCACCTTATTTTTCCTTATTCTTATCTATAAGCTTCACATCCAAGATTGGTGTTACCTTTCAGCAGATTGGACTTATGTAGTTTTCAGAACTCATTATGGAGCTAAGGTAACTATCATTTTAGATCCTTGGTCAATTTTTCATATTGACCATTTTACACCTAGTGTTGTTAATGGAAATTATATTGTAAGTGAAGAAAAACTAGATGATTCAGAGGCTGCAACTAGTTATGCCTTAGAAGGTGTCCCGAATCTATTCAAGGATCAATGAACTGATGAAGATCATGTCCATGACCCATGGAAAATCATTAAAGATAATATTATTGAAGGAAAATGACTTGGAGTGTATTGTATTCAAGAGGAAAATGATGTACTTCCTTCTTTGGAGAGAGAAAATCAGCAAGATAATGGTTTGTGGAAACTTTATTTCAATGGCTCCAAAAAATAGTATAGTTCAAGGGCTGGATTAATGTTGATTTCACCTTCAAAACAACAATATTTTACCATTATTAAGTTCAAGTTTGTTTGTTCTAACAATGTTGTTTAGTATGAAGATGAATCCCTTGTTCATGGTTTGGAGTGGTCAAGAAAGAATAAAATCACAAATTTATAGATTTTTGGAGATAGTGAGCTTTTTATTCACCAGGTTAGAGTTTCTAATACTTGCAAGAACCCATTAATGAGAACTTACCAACATAGAGTATGGGGTTTACTTGATTATTTCCTTTCTTTTAATGTTCAATATATTCCTAGAGATTAAAAAAAACATGTTAATAGACTTGCTTTGACTGGTTCACAATTAGATATACCTATTGGCATTAGAAGTGACAAATTTCAGCCACATATTAAATTTTTAGTGAGACCATCAGTCCTAGATAATGATATGCATTGAATTTTTTTTGATAATGATGCACACATAATTAGATTTCCGCAAGAAGAAGTAGAATTTTCTTCTCAAAGTGAAGGAAAACTACATAATCATTATGAAGATCAGATAGTACAGCGTAAAATGAACAAGATTCCGAAAGGCCTTATAAATTTGGAATACATTTTTAGTGAAAATGATGAAATGAGGCATGAGAGGGTTGTACTTTTTGTAGGTACAGATCATCATGAAAAAGTTACAATTTTAAAAGGTAAGTGTCTAAATATTGGTAAAGTTTGATCGCAATCTAAAAAAGATTCTTTTATTCAGCTTTGTAGAGAGTATGTAAATGTTTTTTCTTGGCAGTACAGTGATTTAAGAGGTTTTTATCCCTCTTTCGCTCAACATACCATTGAGTCAAAAGATGATTCTAAACCAGTTAGATAGAAACAAAAACCAATTAATCCCAAGTTAGAACCCTTGATGTAGATAGAGCTTGAAAAACTCATTGAGTCTTCCATTATCTTCCCCATTAAGCACTCTACGTGGGTGGTTAATCTTGTACTAGTTAGAAAGAAGAATGGTGAAATTGGGTTATGTGTTAATTTTTATGATTTGAATAAGGATTCTCTTAAGGATCACTATCCTTAACCCTCTATGGAGTAGATTCTTTAGTTAGTTGTTGGTTCAAAGAGATATTCCTTACTTGATGGATATAATGGATACAATCAGATACTTGTCGAGGTAGATCAATAAAAAACAACATTTACTACAAAATGGGGCACATATGCTTACAAAAAGATGCCATTTAGTTTATCAAATGCTGGTACAACTTTTCAACATGTTGTGGACATGGATTTTCAAGGTATTATCAATAAATTTGTCTTATTTTATCTGAACGATGTCACTATATTTTCAAATCTTACAAGTGATCATTTACCACAGCTCAAAGTAGTCTTTGAAAGGTGCAGAGAGTTTGGTGTGACACTTAATCCTAAAAAGTGTTTTTTCACAATCCAAAAAAGTAAGCTTTTTGGTCACATTATTTTTAAACATGGTATGATGATAGATCCAGAAAGGGTAAGTGTTATCCTTGATTTAGGCTTACCATAACATAAACAAGAACTTCAAAGCTTCCTTGGAAAAATATGTTTTACAAGAAGATGTTTTGCTTATTTTGTTGCACTTATAAATCCTTTGACCAACATGCTCAAGAAAGATTAGAATTTCATGTGGTCAAAAGGAGTGAGTAGTTTTGATTCCATCAAGAAATCCATAGTTGTTTCCCTAACACTTATCAATCCTAATTTTTCAAAAGATTTCACGTTGTATGCTTATGCTTACATGGATACTATTGCAACAATTTTAACACAACCTAATAGAGAAGAATTGGAGTAGCCAATTTATTTTTTCAGTAAAATTCTAATGGAGTACAAAACTAGGTACTCATTCATTAAGAATCATGTACTTTCAATTGTTAGATCTCTTAAGAAGTTTAGGAATTTTCTCTCTAACAACAAAATTAATCTGATGGTTGCACATCCAAGCATTAAGGAATTTTTTTTGACTAAAGATATATCAAAAAAAGAGATCAGGTCAGATCACTCGAGTTATGGAATATGAAATCATCATTAAAGTGACCAAATTGATTAGAGGCAAAGGATTAAGTGAACTCTTGGCCCAAGATTTGCATGACAGCAAGGGAGTTGTTTATTTTTTATAGAATGAGCCTGAAAATGCAAAAAATAAGTAATATAAAGAGTGGATTTTTAACATGTCAAGGTATCTTCAGCATGGTATACACACACCAGGTTTGGATAGCTCAAAAAGAAGGTATTTTAGACTTCATTCCGTCCCTTACTTGTTGGTTAATAATGTGTTATTGAAGAAATATATCAATGGTGTCCTGTTAAGATGTGTTAATCCAAATCAAGTTGAAAGGTTTCTTGAGCAGTTTCATGACATCCAAGGAGGAGGGCAATATTCAGCTAAAACTACAGCCCTCAAAATCATGAAATGAGGCTATTATTAGCCTACACTTTTCAAGGATAGCCATGCATGGTTAATAATATGTTAGAAATGTGCTTTCTTTATGGGAAAAGAAAGACTTCTTGCCTTACTATTGCAGCCAATTTTAGCTAATAAACCCTTTTCTTAGTGGGTTTTAGATTTTATTGGTCTCATTAATCCACATGGATACTCACTGCAACTAATTACTTCACACGGTGGACTGAAGCGCTATTTCTTTGAAGGAAGGTAATGAGATGAACATCTTGGATTTTTATGAAGGCATAATTACAAGGTTTGGTGTTACTTTCGCCATTATTTTAGATAATGTTAAAGCTTTCATAGGTGTAAAATTTTTAACATGGGCTATTCAAAATTTAATTTATTTGAGTACTTAGTCCAATTATTATCCACAAGGTAATGGATTGGCTGAAAGTACAAAAAAGAATTTACTCAAAATAATTTGATGAAACATAGATGAAAATCAACATACTTGGCATGATAAATTTAAGGAAGCCTTGTGGGATAATATAATTATTCATAAAAGGTCAATTTCAAACTCACCTTTCAAGTTGGTTTATGGTTTAGAAGAAAAATTATCCATTTATCTTGAGCTTCCAGCTTTAGAACTTATGCATCAAATGGAGTTACTAGATAATGTGTTGATGGATGTAAGATACTCATAGCTTATGGAGCTTGAATAAATTACAAATGAAGCTATGTTGTCAATGGAGAAGAATCAAGTTAATACAAAAAGACATTTGATAAGAAATCTAAAACATGATTCTTCAATGAAGGTGACTTATTTTTGAAATGGGATGAGGATCGAGCAAATCCAGGGGCTCATACAAAGTTTGATTCACTATGGAGTGGACCATATATTATAATTGAATGTAAGTTACACAGTGCATTTTAGTTTGCATGGACAAATGGAAAAAAGATTCTGATTCTAGTCAATGGGATCCATTTGAAGCATTGTTTCTGAATGAGATAAGTTGACACTGTATTATAATTTACATGTTTTCCTTTAAGTGTTTTCTAAATGCATCCTTTTAGCATTTTCGTTATTTTAATAATAGTTGACATCTTTAATGGCATGCCTGGTAGAGGTTTTTGTTTTTCCCTGGTGCAATCCTTCATAGGTTTCCATTGTTGTTTTGTTAGTTTTCAGAGGAATTATAGGTTTTATCAACAATATATAGCCTTGGATATGCATATTTAGGCTATGGTAAAAGTTTTCATTTGGCATAATGGCTGAAATATCCATTCTCAGGGGTTCTTACAGGTTATCAAGCAACCCAATCAACAAATTTACCAATATGTTCACCAATTTTAGTCAATCATCAGATAGGGGTATTAAAAAAATTCCATTTTGTCTCATTTAGAGGGTTTCGAGAATGATATAGCCTCAAATTTGTAACTCAAGTGTTGTTACAGAAAGCCATGCCTCATAGATGCTACCATTCCAAGTTTTCACCTTCATTAGAGTTTTGCAACAACTGTCGAAGAAAATTTTAAAGCCCAGAGGAAGGTAAGAAGGGTAGCATGTATTAGGATCATGTTCTGTAACTACAATCAAGTGGTAGATCTGAAGGACAAGTTCAATTAATTCTAGGTATTTTTCTATGGTTAGGTGAAATTGCATTATGTTTAAAGTTGCTTAAGTTCATTCCACATCATGATTACAAAAATAAATGTAAAAGGAAATTATACAGCTCAAAACATAAGTTAATTTGATATATTCATAAAGAAATAGTATAGTTATCTAACACAAGTTGTGGGATATGACTATGATCAGAAAATAAAATGTAGATAAATACAAAGTTGAAAGCATGAGGGATGAGTAACCCATCATTTCCTGAGTGTGAGGGTTGGTCCAAGATTTCTGGATTTATTAAGCTGCACCTCCAAGTACATGAAAGAGAAAAAGAGAAGGGTTAGAGCTCAGGGTTTTTGATATCTCATGCTACCAATTTCATATGTATATACATTATCAATTAGATAAGTGTGCATATAAAGAAAGAGAAAGAAAAATTAGTGAAGGAGAGAAAAATGAATTGTTGCACCATATTTTCTAATTATTTGTTTGAATGTGTAGGTACAAGAAGGTATCTTCATATTTATAGCAACAACAGTCAAAGAAGAAAAGGTACAAAAGAGGTCCAAGTGCTCATGTTAATGAAGAGAAAGGGCATAACTTCCATGAGCCCACTAATGAGACTATGTAACATAGACAATGAATACAATGCAACCAATATGTATGGGTTCTAGGGCATGTTGTACATAAAAATAAATAACTTCAAGCTACACACTCGCTATAAAACTAAAGGGAGGTTACAAACTTCGAGAATATTTTCTAATAAATTTAGGTGATTTCAGTACAAGATCCATCAAAATTTAGTTGTGAAAATATGAAGAATAAAAATCAAAGAGCAACTTCTATTATCTTTTATTAAGAATTCATGGAGTGAGTAGGTTTTTTAATCAAAGCTTCTAGTTACAATACTTCCAACATGAGTGAAGATCATTAATAATGCAAGTGTTTCCATCTCAAAGAACAGAGCCAAAGGCTACAACTATTTATTTCTCAGAAAACCATTTGAGGCTTTATTGAAATAGAAACCAAGTAATGATAAAACATCCATAAAATATATCATAGAGGGAGCTTGAGATTCATCAAAGTATGAGTTCTGAAATAAAAGAGACAATCATCGAATACATTATCAATGAATACATTGTAAGTTACAGAGATTTAGGTATGTAAATTAAGAAAGTGCAAGAATAAGCTTCAGAAAAGGATACACATGTCAAAGATATTGCTATGAATGATACAGCTCTGGGTGTGAAATCAATAATATGAATTTAGTTTCTGCCAACAACCACCATTATACATGTAGAGGTTAGAAGGTGAAGAAGAATCTTCTTATTTCTTAGAAGAAAGTATTCATTCATAAATATAGGTTCAAATGCCTTTTAAAAAGTGCCATCATGTCTAGTTTTATGCACTAAGTATGAAGTTGAAAAGAAGAAATGACAAAAGTTCAGCCCCAATATGGCAGATCATGGATAAGTAACAACCATACAAGATTCCAAATCAAATTTTGGCAGTATCATCAAATCATAACAAAGAGTTCCATGAAGGAATTATTTTTAGAGTTCTATGCATGCTTATAATGAAATCACATCACAAAAAATTCAGTTACCAAGATGCATTGGTTTTGCAATTAGACTTTCCAAGTCATAAATGGAAGCCAAGAAATGAGGCATTACATGAAATAAAGACATGTTGCAGTAAAATTATTCATACTTTTTGGTCTCAAGAAAAAAAATTAACATCAAATGTTATGTATCTCTTATACATAGTGAAAGAGATATTTCGCAAAGTGATGATGGACTTTCAACATATAATACAAAATAACCACTTTCAACATGTACAAGTAGATGCAAAATTTTCAGAATGAACCAAGAAAAAATGAGCTTCTAGGAGAATTATGAAGCTACAAAAATCAAAGATCATAATTTTGCTAAAGTAAATGAAACTAAACATATGATATAGCACTTGCATCATAGGAGGGACTAGAAGCTTTTCCATATCCTTGAGATGAACACAAAAGTGGCTGAAAAAACCAAATAAAGAAATTAGAATGAGTTTGTAACACCCTGAACTATTTTTACTTCCTCCTGAGCATTCAAGTGTTGATATATGATTTCTTCTGTAAAAGGATGTGTTCCTTTGATTGTGAAGTCATGCTTGATATGGATTGTATCTTCTTTGCTCTTGAAGATCTTTGACTGAGTCAGGATATGCTTGGACTCTTTTATTTCTTTCATTTTTAGCACCTGAGTTTAATCTGATTTCGGGATGAATTGTGGATTTACCCATCTTTATGACTCAGCCTTGGATCAGTGGCATTGATCCAAGAGATGTTTTAAGTTTATTCTGGATGAACAAAAAATATAGACCTTACGAAGGTTGCAAGGTTTGAATGTGTTGAATGAGAAATTCAGGAGTTAACTTAGGTTGATCGTGTTAAATGAATTGGTTCCCGATATCGTAATATCAGGAAGGTCTAGACCTTGAGCCAGGTAATAAATTCTGGTATATACTGCTAGCTTATTATCAATGCTGGATAGAATCCATTTCGGGAATATTATACTCTGTTGGTTCTTATATTGAACGATTCTATTTGTTAAACCTAGAATGGATTCGTTAAGGTTAATAACCTTAACCTAAACTATAACCTATGGGTTGAATTAGTGCTAATCTAACCTAGCCCTAAACTATAGGTTTAATGCTCCTAAGGTTAGCGACCTAGCACTATGGAAGTTAGACTAAAGTATTACCTTATGATCTAACCTATGTTTCTAACCTAACTAATGATAGTGGATGAAGGGGGACCTATGAAGGGGTGTGGGCCATGGGCGGTAGTTTCTATGGCATTTAGAGGTGGATAAGGATGAAGGACTTGGGATTTGGTGGAGGTTGTAAATATCTATTGGGACCGACGTGGCAGAGTCACCAAATCTAGAAATGGTCTTTGGTTTGCATTTGTCCATCGCCAACTATGGTGGTCGGTGGCAATGGAGATTGGGCGGGAATCTTGGAGTTAATGTCATTGATGAACTCGGTTCCCGAGCACGGATTGCTCGGGAAGGCATGCAAAATGGAAAACTAGTTGGTTGTTTGGTTTTCCATATGCTCCGGTTTTCTCTCTGTTTGATCACTGGTTCTTCGAACCAGTCTACTTGGTGTTGCATGGCAACTATGAGAATAACTAGCTCTTTTCTTTATCGAGGAAAGTTTATAAGGCATGAGGGTAACAAATTATTGTTGCTGAATCTAACGTGGAAGAAGAGGAGAAGGCTCGAGCTCATTCAGAGGTCTTCTTCAGATTTTTAAAGTGACATTACCAGGCATGATAGGCCCTGACTTTTAAAAATCTTGCTTTACTTCAAATGCTTTCATTAAAACAACTCTGTTCAGGTGATTTCAGTTCAGTTGGTTTGAAGCAATGTTTTGGTTCTTCTTTTCCTGTGGAATTATGAATCTCAGGTTTTTCGAAGACCTTGATGGAATGGTTACTGTATTTATTCTTCCTTTTGGATTCATTTGGATTAAAGACCGGCTGTGCTCTTATTGTTGATTGAACCCTGTTTATTCTTGCTGTGAATACTTGAAGTTCTTCTATTGGGAATGCTTGTTGTGATTATTCTACTTGATTGTGACTATTGTAGAAGTCCTCACTGTGTTTGTAATTTTTGGGATAAAATCCGTCGAAAGTTTGCAAGGAATATCTGCGAAAATGACTCAGTGAGAGTCCTTTTAATGTTTCGTATGTTTTCATCTTCTGCTTAAGCTTAGTTTTGAATGCTGTTGTTTTGTTGTGAATACTAGTGATATTCAACTTCTGTAGAAGGAATCTTATTGATATTCATTCTATTGGAATGTGCCTTGTAATCGACTTCTGTAGAAGGAATACTTATTGATATTGATTCTGTTGGAATCCTTAATATGTATCTTGTAATCGAATTCTGTAGAAGGAATACTTATTGATATTGATTCTGTTGGAATCCTTAATATGTATCTTGTATTCCAACTTCTTCTAAGCTTAGTTGAATGTGGTTGTTTAGTTGAGAATACCGATGGTATCGACTCAGTGAGAGTCCTTGAAATGTATCTTGTATTTCAACTTCTGTCTAAGCTTAGTTTTGAATACAGTTGCTTAGTTGTGAATACTGATGGTATTGACTCCGTTGGAGTCCTTGAAACGTTTTTAACTTCTGTAGAAGTTTTGCTGTGAGTACTATTGGGATTCTTGAATTGTTGTCGTATGAATTCAACTTCAATCGAAACCTTGGTTATGAGTACTGGTTGGAATTGACACTGTTGGAGTCCTTGATATGTTGCGAGTTGGCTCGATTCTCGAATTAATGCCTCGCTGTGCATGCATATCGTACAGACTCTTTCTTACATTGTTGTGTTATATTCAGTTCGCTCCTATGGAATTAAAGGATGGGTTTTCTTTACAAACATGACTCTGTTTGAGACCCTGTTGTATTTCGTAGTAGCTCGACTTCAGATGAAACTTTGAGGAAATTATTGTTATGAAATTCGGCTTCTGTGAAGACCTTGTTGTGATTATTTTTCTTGAAATCGACTTCTAATACAGGTCCTTGCTGTATAATTGTAGGGATTGTTTCAGTTGAATGAAGCTGTGCATGTTTGTGTTTCGACTCAGTGTGAATGTCACTTTATTTGCATATGGAAACGTTATTTGTTTTTAATGATATCTTGTCTCGTGTTTGACTGAAACAAAGAGCTCTTAGCTGTACCATGTCAGGCGATGGCGTTGGGTATTTTTCATGTTGATGAATGATATGGAAAAGGTTGTTGAGTCTTTCATGGTCAGATTATTTACTGTTGCTTGTCGCGAGAGCTCTTGTATTGCTTAATAGCTACAGGTGATTTTATCAATGAATTTAGATGAAACTGTAGTTTCTTCTTGTGGTCTCGACTGTTTAAATTGCATGCGTAAAAGTAATTGCGTTATTTTAGAGGAGTCGGTACAGTCCTGAACATGATTGAAATGGGAATCTGATTTACTCTGTTTCCTTCTCCTGAGCTGTAAATTATATGTTGATGTGTAATAAGAGGAATAAGAAAATACTCTCTCTCTCCTAGTCTGGAAACTTTATGTGCTTTCTTCTTGTATCCTTATGCGATCTCTACGGTAAGGGCATAACAAGAATAGACTGTGGTGTTGTATGGAGAGACTGGTATAAAATGTGTGTTGCTGTATAAGTAGGTATACTCGTCAATACCATTAAAATAATGTATGATTGAAAGGAAGTTACGACAGTTGAGATTGTTGAACGTTATAAACTACCTTTGAGTAATTGTTAGAAACATTCTTATAGGATTTTTACTATCTTTAGAATGGTTGTATTCTTTTGTTCTTAGTCTCTAACATATGATATGAATATCCTGATTTATGTTTGGAATTTGAAGAAATGATTTCATTTAAACAGGTTGTTTAATGAGAACAATTGGTGGATTGCAATTGTTTTAAGAATTAGTGCTTATCATGCTCAGTTCATCGAACTGACCCGTGTTGACAATTTTTGTAGATGGTTGCCGTAAGTGGTAAAGGCACGCAGATCTGATATGATGTTCAGATTGTTTAATTTGGTTTTATGATGAATTCCAATTTGATTCTCTAAATGTACTACTTGAAGAAAGATGTTCTTTTGCTATTGAGTATTGTATCAAATATGCTGAATGCATAAAATGTATTTGATTAGCTTAGAAATGAATGAAATGAGGTATTTGTTACTTATGTGTTTGCATTCGTATCTTGATGGATTGAACTTCTTCGGTTCGAATGATTTTAAGAGCATTGTTATTATTGTATATCTTGGAGACATTTGTGATTCTCTAAGTAAGCTTTGCGAAGATTATGTGACTGAATACTTGTGAATGTTTAGTAGTTCTGTTATGTTCTATCTAAAGCTAAATTGGAATTTAGATCATGTCTTTTGAGAAGCTAAGGTTAAAATAAACCTCAACAGGAAGCTGAACGGGAAGAATAAATTATTACTTCCTAGTCTTGAACTAAGTCAAGACAACGTTTAATTTGATTTTAAATCACTATATCTTAATACTAATAAGTAAGATATATTTCAGTTTTGAGAACTGATATAAACCAAAAAGGGTATGGTTAGCAACCTTATGAGAAGATTTAGGGCTATTGCCCAATTTCGTTGATTTAGATTACTATTTATCAATGAACTCCTTGATGAAACCCCAAATCTTATTAACTTCTCTTTGTGAAATGCGTTTTGATAAGAAAGGTAATTCTAAGGTAAGGAACCCAAGGGTTGGGAAAAGACTACCCTAAAAGGAGCGTTTTAAAGTATAACTTTAACTCAACGTAGGTAACACCTTAAAGTTAAGTAGATCTTCTCGAGGCAATTTTGGAAGGTTGATGGCACAAGTCAACTGTAGGGTTATACCTTCAAGAAAATTAGGATCTTCTCGAAGATACAACAATGCAGGTGTCTTATGGCAACACCCTTTCCATTGATCGTTAAGATTTACACCTTAAACTCGAACAAGTTTTACTCTGGGACTGGTTAGGAATGTGGTCATGTTATAAGGCTGCCCCTGGAGACTCGGGGTATCTTGACACACTGGGTTAACTAGGGTTGACCCAGAATGTCAGCATATCCCTAGTCCTCGTGAGCATCCTTATAACGTTGTCATATTATTAATCCGTTCCTGAGTGAATAACTTGGGGCAGGAGATACTGAAAGAAGTCAGTATAAGACATTCTACATAACATAGGAATGGGGTGAAGGACGTATTCCAGATTGACGAGTATGCCGTCAAGGAATATGAGACATAAGCAGTATGTTTCAAATCTTTGGCCAAAGTATCGCAAGCTGCTGATTGCGTTGTCCTATGTCACCTAGTCTAAGGGATGAGATGCCAATGAATAATGGTAACAATTATTCAGATAGGTTCCTTGGACAGAGCATTCTGAATCCCAGATTAGGGAAGAGAACCGCAAGAGTGATGTGTTAAAATAAAAATGCCAACTCTTTGATACTCATGAATAGATCGGTAGATTACCGAGTCATGGAATGAATAGATCGAGGTACTCCGAGTCATTACAGCTACATATGGTTATCTGTTATAAGAATGGTTGTTTTGATTTGTGAGTTCTAAATTATGTATTTAGAACTAGGAAGCATTTATCAAAAAAAAAAAATTCTTGTTCTATTGTACTAAAATGGGGATGTTACATCTTGGTATCAGAGCTGAAGGTTGCAGCTCTTGGACCTATTGTGTCCATAATCTGATAAAAACCTGAATTTTCTTGTAACAGAAAATGGTTAGAACAAGGGGGAACGTTGCGAATAATGCTCCACCTGAAGGAGGGGCAGCAACAACCCAAAAGCTTGATGAGATCCTTGCTGCCCTATTGGACACAAGAGATCATTTGGCTGTACTTGAACAGAAAGTAATGGGAAATGAGGAGGAAGATGAAGCTGGTAATAACAATCAGCAACCTCCTGAGGACAACCCCGATATGGGTGTTGATAATAATGCTGGAAATGCACCTGTCCAACCAGAAAACAAAAAGGCCAGGTTGGCAGCAGAACTCACTAATGATATAAAAAGGATAAGCCCACCTAAATATGATGGCACCACATTAGGAGATGGAGCTGAGAACTGGCTCAGCGAAATGGAGAAGTACTTTGCAATAAGAAACTTCTCAGAGGAAACCAAAGCTATTTGGGGAGCCTATCAGCTTTCCCACGAAGCATCTTCGTGGTGGGATAGCCGTAAAGCTGAGCTAAATATTGATGAGACCAATATTACTTGGGATCAATTTAAGGGCTATTTTAGGCAACGTTGGCTGCCACAAATTTTCTATGATCAGAAAATGACAGAATTCCAGAACTTAGCTCAAGGGAAGCTAACGGTAACTGAATACTGGGAGCGATTTACTAAACTCCTCAAGTATGTACCGCAGTATCAAACTGACGAGAAGTTTAGAATACGAAAATTTATCATGGGACTGAATCCCGTGATAGGGGGAGAGGTCGATGTTCACAGTCCAACCACTATGGAAGGAGTTGTTGAAAAGGCCATAAGACAAGAACAGAAATTAAAGGCTATTTCTGCTCATAAAGAGGAAGTGCAGAAGAAGATTGCAAACCCTTCTTCAACTTCACTTGCACCCAAAAAGGGACCATGGAAAAAGTTTGGAAACAGAAGTAAGTTTCCAGGGGATAATAGTAAGAAAACAGTAGCAAATAAGCCTGCTGGAAATGTAAGGGATAATTTTGCCAAAAATTATAACAATGGGCAGAAGCCCTATGGAGGACAACGTGATAATTACAAGGTTGGAGGTAATTTTGAGCCTAAAAAGGGACCTGTAGGAGGCTGCTACAATTGTGGCAAAGACCACTACGCAAATCAGTGCCCTTTGAAGAAGGATGATCGTAATCAGCAGCATAAGATACATGCTGCAGTAGCAGACAAGCAAGCTGAAAAGCAGGTGACACCTATAGAAGTTCCGGGTAAGTTATTTGGCATACCTGTCACTATTCTTTTTGATACAGGAGCTACTGAATGTTTTATTTCTAGTAAACTTGCTTCTAAACTTAAGAGAAAAGCTGGAAAAATGGATAAATCTTGGACTGTACAGTATGGTAATAATTCTGTTCATACAGTGAGTATGTGTCTTTTTGGGGCAGTCCTTGACTTACCTAACTTTTCCACTGAAGTTGACCTCTATGTTACACCTTTGGGATCGTATGACATTGTCATCGGTGTCAATTGGTTAGCTGACCATAAAGCAAAAGTAGATTGCTATGAAAAGAATATAAAATGTTTAGATGATCGGCTGAAGGCAGCAGAGATTCAAGGTGTGAAACGGGAAATTTCAGTTAGAAAACTGTCAGCTATGCAGCTTAAAAAGGCTAAAAACAAAGGATGTACCCTTTATGCAGTAAAGATATCTGAATTTTCAGAAGAAGATGGTGATTCCATGAAACGATTTCCACTGTTACAAAGTTTCAAGGATGTTTTTCCGGAGGAATTACCAGGTTTACCACCCAAGAGGGAATTTGACTTCACCATCAAAATCAAACCAGGAACGGAACCTATTTCCAAAGCACCTTATCGGATGACTACTACAGAGTTAGTCGAGCTTAAGGCTCAATTGCAAGAACTTTTGTCTAAAGGTTTGATTAGACCAAGTGTTTCACCTTGGGGAGCACCAGTAATATTTGTGAAAAAGAAGGATGGAACACTTAGGCTGTGTATTGATTATCGGATGTTGAACAAAGCAACAATCAAGAATAGATACCCACTTCCAAGGATCGACGATCTATTTGATCAGATGCGTGGGGCAGCGGTTTATTCTAAGATAGATCTTCGATCTGGTTATCATCAGTTAAGGATTAGAGAGGAAGATATTCATAAAACAACTTTCCGAACAAGGTACAGACATTATGAATTCACGGTTCTACCCTTTGGATTAACTAATGCACCCGCAGCTTTTATGAACTTAATGAATAATATCTTTCAAGAATATTTGGACAAGTTTGTACTTGTATTCTTGGACGATATTCTCATTTATTCTAAAAGTGTTGAGGAGCACAATGAGCATTTGAAGATAGTTTTGGGAATTTTGAGAAAAAGAAAGTTGTATGGTAAGTTATCCAAATGTTCTTTCTTTGATACAAAAGTTCACTATTTGGGTCATGTCATTAGTAAAGAAGGAATTGCTGTAGATCCTTCAAAAATAGTGGCAATAACTGAGTGGCCTGCACCAAAGAATGTGCACGAAGTAAGAAGCTTCATGGGTCTTGCTGGTTATTATAGAAAATTTGTTAAGGATTTTTCTAAAGTGGCTGCACCGATAACTTCATTGCAGAAGAAGGATAAGAAATTTAATTGGAATGATAAGTGTGAAACTGCTTTCAAAAGTCTGAAAAGCCAGTTGACTTCCGCACCTATATTAGCTGTACCAGACCCTAATGGGAGCTTTACTGTTGTAACGGATGCTTCTGGGGAAGGCCTTGGAGGTGTTTTGTTACAAAATGAACAAGTCATAGCATATGAAAGTAGAAAACTTAAGTTACATGAGCTGAATTATGCTCCTCATGATTTGGAGCTTGCTGCCATTGTTCATGCGCTTCAAGTCTGGAGACACTATTTACTTGGGAAACCTTTTGAGTTGAAAACTGATCACTTAGGACTGAAATATATTTTCACTCAGCCTAATCTAAATGCCAGACAGAGAAGGTGGTTAGAATTTTTATCTCAATATGATTTTGATATTAGCTACATCAAAGGGAAAGAGAATAGGGTAGCAGATGCTCTAAGTCGTAGGAAGCACATTTCTGCTCTTATAACATTAAGAACTCAGTTTAAGGATGAGGTAAAAAGTGCCTCAGAATCTGATATATACTTTCAGCAAGTAAAAGCAGCGCTTGCTGCAGAACCTAATGATGAAAGGTATAAGGGTTTTCATTTTGATAATGAAGGAATCTTACGTTATGAAAACAGGGTATACGTACCTATGCTGAACGATTTGAGAAAGAAGTTGTTAGTTGAATTTCATAATTCACCCTTCTCTGGACACCCGGGTATCACAAAAATGCTTGCTGATCTAAAACAACAATACTTTTGGAAAGGTATGAAAAAGGATGTTATTGATTTTGTGACTCATTGTCTGGAATGTCAGCGGGTTAAGGCAGAACACATGCACCCTGCTGGACTATTATATCCCCATAGCATACCGCAGTACAAATGGCAAGTAATAAGCATGGACTTTGTACAAGGGTTACCTATGTCCAGGAATAAACATGATGTTATCCTGGTAGTTGTAGATAAACTAACTAAGGTAGCTCATTTCATCACTGGAAATCTAAAGGATGATTCACCAGTGTTGGCCAAAAGATTCGTGCATGAAATTTTCAGGTTACATGGTGTACCAGAATTGATTATATCTGACAGGGATCCTAGAATGATGTCAAGATTTTGGCAAATGCTTAATACAGCTCTTGGAACGAAACTAAACTTCAGTTCTGCATATCATCCAGAAACGGATGGACAAACAGAGAGAGTAAATCAAGTGTTGGAAGATATGTTGCGAATGTATTGCATGGATCAACAGTATAAATGGGAAGAGTATCTTCCACTAGTTGAATTCGCATACAACAACACTTATCACTCATCTCTTAAAATGGCACCTTTTGAAGCACTTTATGGAAGGAAGTGCAGAACCCCTGTTAGTTGGGATAGTATTGAGGATAGAGTGGTAATTGGACCAGAGATCCTCACTGAAATGGAACAGCAAGTTAAGTTGATTCGTGAATGATTAAAGGAAGCAACAGATAGGCAGAAGAGCTATGCTGACCTTAAGCGGGTTGATCGAAGGTTTGAGCTTGGTGAGAAGCTTTTTCTTCGTGTTAAACCCAGAAAGAGTTCTATAACTTTTGGCAAGGCTGCCAAGTTGTCACCTCGTTACGTGGGACCTTTCAAAATTGTCGAAATAATCAATCCTGTAGCTTATCGATTAGCATTACCACCTGCTTTGTCTCGCATGCATGATGTTTTCCATATTTCTTTGCTTAAGAAATACGTTTCAGATTTGTCACATGTCTTAAATTGGAATTCCTTGCAGGTCCAAGACCCAGGAATAATCGTGGTTAAACCCACACGAGTGCTGGAAACTCACCAATTGCATTTGAGAAATCATGAAATACAACAATGTAAGGTCCAGTGGGACCAGTTTAACGAAGAAAGTGCAACTTGGGAAAATCTAGAAGAGATGAAAATTGCTTTTCCTTTTCTTTTTCAACAGAATGAAATCTGTTGACAAAACATTTTTTTTATGAACTTATCTTTTTCATGTCTATATGAAAGCCAGATTGAGGCAAACATTATTCAGGCTGAATAAAATGTATCGTGACATTGATTTCTGGAACTATTCAAGTTGGAAATAGTCACATTGTATTGTGAACTAATAAATTGGTTGACCTGAAGGTAAATCAAATATGTAATCATCGGGATGATGAATCTTTTAGGAGGGAAGCATGTAACACCCTGAACTATTGTTACTTCCTCCTGAGCATTCAAGTGTTGATATATGATTTCTTCTGTAAAAGGATGTGTTCCTTTGATTGTGAAGTCATGCTTGATATGGATTGTATCTTCTTTGCTCTTGAAGATCTTTGACTGAGTCAGGATATGCTTGGACTCTTTTATTTCTTTCATTTTTAGCACCTGAGTTTAATCTGATTTCGGGATGAATTGTGGATTTACCCATCTTTATGACTCAGCCTTGGATCAGTGGCATTGATCCAAGAGATGTTTTAAGTTTATTCTGGATGAACAAAAATTATAGACCTTACGAAGGTTGCAAGGTCTGAATGTGTTGAATGAGCAATTCAGGAGTTAACTCAGGCTGATCTTGTTAAATGAATTGGTTCCCGATATCGTAATATCAGGAAGGTCTAGACCTTGAGCCAGGTAATAAATTCTGGTATATACTGCTAGCTTATTATCAATGCTGGATAGAATCCATTTCGGGAATATTATACTCTGTTGGTTCTTATACTGAACGATTCTATTTGTTAGACCTAGAATGGATTCGTTAAGGTTAATAACCTTAACCTAAACTATAACCTATGGGTTGAATTAGTGCTAATCTAACCTAGCCCTAAACTATAGGTTTAATGCTCCTAAGGTTAGCGACCTAGCACTATGGAAGTTAGACTAAAGTATTACCTTATGATCTAACCTATGTTTCTAACCTAACTAATGATAGTGGATGAAGGGGGACCTATGAAGGGGTGCGAGCCGTGGGCGGGGGTTTCCATGGCATTAAATGAGAAGGATAAGCATGAAGGACAAGGGATATGGCAGAGATTTCAAATGGCTATCGAGACTGACGTGGCAGAGTCGCCAAATCTGGAAATGGTCTTTGGTTTGCATTTGTCCATCGCCAACTATGGCGGTCGGTGGCAATGGAGATTGGGTGGGAATCTTGGAGTTAATGTCATTGATGAACTCGGTTCCCGAGCACGGATTGCTCGGGAAGGCATGCAAAATGGAAAAATAGTTGGTTGTTTGGTTTTCCATACGCTCCGGTTTTCTCTCTGTTTGATCACTGGTTCTTCGAACTAGTCTACTTGGTGTTGCATGGAAACTATGAGAATAACTAGCTCTTTTCTCTGTCGAGGAAAGTTTATAAGGCATGAGGGTAACAAATTATTGTTGCTGAATCTAACGTGGAAGAAGAGGAGAAGGCTCGAGCTCATTCAGAGGTCTTCTTCAGATTTTTAAAGTGACATTACCAGGCATGATAGGCCCTGACTTTTAAAAATCTTGCTTTACTTCAAATGCTTTCATTAAAACAACTCTGTTCAGGTGATTTCAGTTCAGTTGGTTTGAAGCAATGTTTTGGTTCTTCTTTTCCTGTGGAATTATGAATCTCGGGTTTTTCGAAGACCTTGATGGAATGGTTACTGTATTTATTCTTCCTTTTGGATTCATTTGGATTAAAGACCGGCTGTGCTCTTATTGTTGATTGAACCCTGTTTATTCTTGCTGTGAATACTTGAAGTTCTTCTGTTGGGAATGCTTGCTGTGATTATTCTACTTGATTGTGACTATTGTAGAAGTCCTCACTGTGTTTGCAATTTTTGGGATAAAATCCGTCGAAAGTTTGCAAGGAATATCTGTGAAAATGACTCAGTGAGAGTCCTTTTAATGTTTCGTATGTTTTCGTCTTCTGCTTAAGCTTAGTTTTGAATGTTGTTGTTTTGTTGTGAATACTGTTGATATTGACTCAGTTGGAGTCCTTGGAATGTAACTAGTGTTTCGACTTCTGTAGAAGGAATACTTATTGTATTGATTCTGTTGGAATCCTTAATATGTATCTTGTAATCGACTTCTGTAGAAGGAATACTTATTGATATTGATTCTGTTGGAATCCTTAATATGTATCTTGTATTTCTGTAGAAGGAATACTTATTGATATTGATTCTTTGGAATCCTTAATATGTATCTTGTATTCTTCTGTCTAAGTTAGTTTATGTGGTTGTTTAGTTGAGAATACCGATGGTATCGACTCAGTGAGAGTCCTTGAAATGTATCTTGTATTTCAACTTCTGTCTAAGCTTAGTTTTGAATACAGTTGCTTAGTTGTGAATACTGATGGTATTGACTCCGTTGGAGTCCTTGAAACGTATATTATGTTTTTAACTTCTGTAGAAGTTTTGCTGTGAGTACTATTGGGATTCTTGAATTGTTGTCGTATGAATTCAACTTCAATCGAAACCTTGGTTATGAGTACTGGTTGTAATTGACACTGTTGGAGTCCTTGATATGTTGCGAGTTGGCTCGATTCTCGAATTAAGTGCCTCGCTGTGCATGCATATCGTACAGACTCTTTCTTACATTGTTGTGTTATATTCAGTTCGCTCCTGTGGAATTAAAGGATGGGTTTTCTTTACAAACATGACTCTGTTTGAGACCCTGTTGTATTTCGTAGTAGCTCGACTTCGGATGAAACTTTGAGGAAATTATTGTTATGAAATTCAGCTTCTGTGAAGACCTTGTTGTGATTATTTTTCTTGAAATCGACTTCTAATACAAGTCCTTGCTGTATAATTGTAGGGATTGTTTCAGTTGAATGAAGTTGTGCATGTTTGTGTTTCGACTTAGTGTGAATGTCACTTTATTTGCATATGGAAACGTTATTTGTTTTTAATGATATCTTGTCTCGTGTTTGACTGAAACAAAGAGCTCTTAGCTGTACCATGTCAGGCGATGGCGTTGGGTATTTTTCATGTTGATGAATGATATGGAAAAGGTTGTTGAGTCTTTCATGGTTGGATTATTTACTGTTGCTTGTCGCGAGAGCTCTTGTATTGTTTAATAGCTACAGGTGATTTTATCAATGAATTTAGATGAAACTGTAGTTTCTTCTTGTGGTCTCGACTGTTTAAATTGCATGCGTAAAAGTAATTGCATTATTTTAGAGGAGTCAGTACAGTCCTGAACATGATTGAAATGGGAATCTGATTTACTCTGTTTCCTTCTCCTGAGCTGTAAATTATATGTTGATGTGTAATAAGAGGAATAAGAAAATACTCTCTCTCTCCTAGTCTGGAAACTTTATGTGCTTTCTTCTTGTATCCTTATGCGATCTCTATGGTAAGGGCATAACAAGAATAGACTATGGTGTTGTATGGAGAGACTGGTATAAAATGTGTGTTGCTATATAAGTAGGTATAATCGTCAATACCATTAAAATAATTTATGATTGAAAGGAAGTTAAGACAGTTGAGCTTATTGAATGTTATAAACTGCCTTTGAATAATTGTTAGAAACATTCTTATAGGAGTTTTTATGTCTTTAGAATGGTTGTATTCTTTTGTTCTTAGTCTCTAACATATGAGATGAATAGCCTGATTTATGTTTGGAATTTGAAGAAATGATTTCATTTAAACAGGTTGTTTAATGAGAACAATTGGTGGATTGCAATTGTTTTAAGAATTAGTGCTTATCATGCTCAGTTCATCGAACTGACCCGTGTTGACAATTTTTGCAGATGGTTGCCGTAAGTGGTAAAGACACGCAGATCTGATATGATGTTCAGATTGTTTAATTTGGTTTTATGATGAATTCCAATTTGATTCTCTAAATGTACTACTTGAAGAAAGATGTTCTTTTGCTGTTGAGTATTGTATCAAATATGTTGAATGCATAAAATGTATTTGATTAGCTTAGAAATGAATGAAATGAGGTATTTGTTACTTATGTGTTTGCATTCGTATCTTGATGGATTGAACTTCTTCGGTTCGAATGATTTTAAGAGCATTGTTATTATTGTATATCTTGGAGACATTTGTGATTCTCTAAGTAAGCTTTGCAAAGATTATGTGACTGAATACTTGTGAATGTTTAGTAGTTCTGTTATGTTCTATCTAAAGCTAAATTGGAATTTAGATCACTGTCTTTCGAGAAGCTAAGGTTAAAATAAACCTCAACAGGAAGCTAAACGGGTTGAATAAATTATTACTTCCTAGTCTTGAACTAAGTCAAGACAACATTTAATTTGATTTTAAATCACTATATCTTAATACTAATAAGTAAGATATATTTCAGTTTTGAGAACTGATATAAACCAAAAAGGGTATGGTTAGCAACCTTATGAGAAGATTTAGGGCTATTGCCCAATTTCGTTGATTTAGATTACTGTTTATCAATGAACTCCTTGATGAGACCTCAAATCTTAATAACTTCTCTTTGTGAAATGGGTTTTATTAAGAAAGGTAATTCTAAGGTGAGGAACCCAGGGGTTGGGAAAAGACTACCCAAAAAGGAGCGTCTTAAAGTATAACTTTAACTCAACGTATGTAACACCTTAAAGTTAAGTAGATCTTTTCGAGGTGGATTTGGAAGGTTGATGGCACAAGTCAACTGCAGGGTTGTACCTTCGAGAAGATTAGGATCTTCTCGAAGATACAACAATGCAAGTGACTTATGGCGACACCCTTTGCATTGATCGTTAAGATTTACACCTTAAACTCGAACAAGTTTTACTCTGGGACTGGTTAGGAATGTGGTCATGTTATAAGGCTTCCCCTGGAGACTCGGGGTATCTTGACACACTGGGTTAACTAGGGTTGACCCAGAATGTCAGCGTATCCCTAGTCCTCGTGAGCATCCTTATAACGTTGTCATATTATTAATCCATTCCTGAGTGAATAACTTGGGGCAGGAGAGACTGACAGAAGTCAGTATAAGACATTCTACATAACATAGGAATGGGGTGAAGGACGTATTCCAGATTGACGAGTATGTCGTCAAGGAATACGAGACATAAGCAGTATGTTTCAAATCTTTGGCCAAAGTATCGCAAGCTGCTGATTGCGTTGTCCTATGTCACCTAGTCTAAGGGATGAGATGCCGATGAATAATGGTAACAATTATTCAGATAGGTTCCTTGGACAGAGCATTCTGAATCCTAGATTAGGGAAGAGAACCGCAAGAGTGATGTGTTAAAATAAAAATGCCAACTCTTTGATACTCATGAATAGATCGGTAGATTACCGAGTCATGGAATGAATAGATAGGAGGTACTCCGAGTCATTATAGCTGCATATGGTTATCTGTTATAAGAATGGTTGTTTTGATTTGTGAGTTCTAAATTATGTATTTAGAACTAGGAAGCATTTATCAAAAAAAAAAAAAAAAAAAAATCTTGTTATAGAATTCCTAATACAAAATAAAGAAGGTTGAAAGTGGGTTTGATAACTTATCTCTACCAATAAGAGGGATCACATTAAACACATCAAGTTTATCCATAAAATTTAGAGCTCAATACGAGGTTCAATAAAAATACAGATTCATAAATAGAGGAAAAAGAATAAAAATACCTTCGAGCTATAAGCAAATGTAGGGTTCCAAGGAACCATGGCGGCCATTCGAAAAAAATAGGGCCATGAGCCCATTATGAAATGTAGAAATATGAGGGCACGGTACAAAAAATGGTGAACTCATAAATGTAAAACGAACCCACAAGAGAATTGAAGAAAAGTACGGAAGACCCAACAAGTTGGGAAAATTGATAAACTCATCAATAATTCACAGCTCCATCATATATAACAATAGTGATTACAACGAGCCATATATATACAAAAAAAGCTCGGAGGGGAAAGAGGTAAAGCTATATTGAAAACTGTCATCTCAAATAATCACCCAAAAATTTCAAACAAATAGCCACAGAGCTTGAAAATCACCAAACTGGCAGCCATAATTGGAGAGTACAGACTCTCTAATTGAAAATGAAATCCCATTCGAGTATAGGCACATATTAATCTCAAAAAGTAGAAAACAAGAGCTTTAAAAACAATCACGGTTAAATGTAGGAAGATTGTTGGCTGTATCAAATAAGAAATGAAAAATGGTGCCACAAATGAAAACTTACTGGTTAAAATAGAGAAAAAAAATAGAAAAGGAGCTCGACCCAGCTTCAGAAGGATAGCCCATAGGTATAAATAAGCAGTCCAACTCGTAAATGAAGCAAAGAGATTTGAGATTCACAAAGCATGATCCATACTATACTAAAGAAATGTGAATCCCAGTAAAATATGGACTTTACAGATTAAATGAGAGCTCAGGAAAAGTACTTCAAATGCCCAAATCTAGAGTCAAAATAGAGTTTTTTTCACACAAGAACAGAGAACCATAAAATCTTCAACGCAAGAAAAATGGCAGCCACTCAAATTTTTCCATAGTAGCCCTAACTTCATGGAGCTCAGGTGAAAATGAATCAAAAATTAGGGTTCATTTGTTTTTGTCTCCTTAATTCATCAAGTAATTCAACTAACTTGACCCAGATCAGATGATGCCCACAAGTCAAAATCTTAGAAACCCTAGATCAACCAAGGGTAAAAAAAATATGACCAACCATCTCATGAAGGTTCAGGTCCTTGTGGATGGGGAAGAAGTTTTCAAATAGTTATCATTGTTTTAACCTTATAAATTAATCATTGTGTAATACAAAGGGTTCACCCAACATGGTTAAGGGGCCTGACTATTATTAAGTCAATATGCCAATGATTAAAAGGCTCATGGTTATGTTTTTACACAATGCAGATAGTCCAAAAAGGAGGAAAAAACAAATCCTCCACTTTTGCATGTAAAGACAAAGAAGCACGTGCCCTTGTTTGAGAAAAGCAAATGAGTAAAAAATAATCCTTTTGATTAATAATACATGCAAATCACCTTAGTATTTTCAAAATACCGTACACTTCATTAATCTTTGCAAAAGGCTTGGTAAAGATAAGTCAACTCATGTTTGACTAGACACATGTAGATCTATTCTTGGAGTCATCTCCAAATAGAACTAGGAGTAGAGTTGCAACTTTGGGTGATATTTTTGGTGGGTAAGTGGGAATTTTTTCCTATATATTGTCCATGGCTTTCACAAGCATGGGAGGGTTATTTTCTGTACTGTTATGTTGTATAAATTTTTCCTTCTCACCTTTTGAGTAATAGAGACTGATTTTTTCTCCATTTTGAAGCTTTATAGTAGTGTGTCTAAGAAAATTTTTAGTGCACGTTTAAGTGAATTTTTTATTCCTTTACATGTTAAATATCCTGACAACACCTCCATCAAGTGACTTTAACTTCTTTGCAATCACACAAGTGTGTTTTTTAATGCCTTAGTGAATTTAGAGCATCTTTAAAATTGATTAAAGTGAAGCAATCATATCTAAATCCAATTAATAAGTGTGTTTGTGCAGACCGATCCTCACACAAATTTTGGTTTATCACCTTTATTATTTTCATTTTTACTTTCATCTAATCTTCAACTCATTAAGAATATGGATTTTCAGTGATTCATCAAAGGGAGTTAGTCCTTCTGGAGGTTTCTCTCGTCCCAAGACACCCACAACTCAAAGGGAATCCCATTGTTTTGTTCAAAGTTAGAGTTCAAATTTCCATCTAGAAAAAGGAGTGCTTTTGACCAAAAACACCACTCAAACTAGAAGTCAAACGTAAGAAAAACACTCCACTCACAGATTCCCTATCATCAATCCTCAAAAAACTTGAATCAGTCAATATGGTCAAGTTTCCTACCACCATCCCTTTCACAGATGATGGACTTGAATCCTCGTGGTAAAAATACCATGAATATTGTGAGTATCACCATGTTAAATATTATGGCACGAATCAGTGTATGAAACTGAAAAACTTCATCCAAGATCTCCTAGATCGATGAGATGTTGAAATTTATGTGCAAGAACCCACAAAAAGATCTAATAATCAGTTGGGATCTATGAGGAACCTTTCCTAAACTATAAACATTCATAAAAGAATCCAGGTTAAGGTCAATCCTCTCAAGGTAAAAGTGCCAACTATGTTGTTTCCCAAACATCTAATCCATTCGATTCTATTATTGGCTATGCTTATCCTATCACCGACCTTATCAACATAATCAAAATAAAATCTCAAGATTTCTCCTTTAAAATGTGAAACAATCATCTTATTATCCCAGAACCCCCTTTGTCCACTCTTTCGAATGGTCAATATGCTCTCCTAGAATAACTTGAGATGGCAACCGCCAAGATCTTTATCTTAGATATTTTCAAGATATCTACTATTCAAAAGGAAATCATCTATAAGACCATTTAGGAGTCAAACATTCCTACAAACATTGAAAATTCACACTTCTAAGCCTTGGTTGTGTAAATCACCCCATCTAAGAATTGTTTTATCCAAGACAAGATTCAAATGGATATTCAAACACACAAATTTCCCTTGTCTATAGAAGTAATAATTACCCATAAAAAGGTTAAAAGGTTTCTTGTGGACAATGGATCTATCCTTAATATATTCTCTCTAAATATTTTTAAATAATTGATACATAAAAATTCTAAAATGGAGAATAATGTTATCACCATTAAGGATTATGATATTACAGAGTGGCAATTAGCAAGCATAATTACCTTACCCATGGAATTTTGCCCTATCATGCATCAAACAAGATTCCATTTCATTAACTTGGAACTCCCCTACAACATTCTCCTTAGTCACCCATGAATCTACAGTATGCAGTTCATTTCCTCCACCTTCCACTAGTGTATCAAATGATATCATCAAGGATAGGAGCTTACAATTCCCGATGAACCACAACCATTTTCCTACTACATAACATTAGTTGGTTATTATCAAGAAACTTATGAATGTCCTTATACATATTTGGCTATTAAACTTAAATAAGAGGCCATTGCCTTTCATGACAATATAGATATGCTTTAGCCTCACACAAGTGTTACTTCTACCTCCATTTTCCCCATTGCTACATGGGAATCCAAGCTGAAAATCCTTCATACCGGTTGTGGAGAATATGACCTCCAATGGGAATTCCTTATATCAAACCTTCCCCTATCACCCAAAACACATGGTAGGCCAAACTTTCAGCCACAAAGAACTTAAAAGCCTTGCAATATCTAAAAATTTATGCTCATTGGTTTCCTAGAATATGAAAAATTTGGTATTACTTATACATTTCAGTCCCCTGATGAAAATATCGCCTCTTTCTATCAATCCTTAGAATATATCATCCCTAAAAATATGATATATGATATGGTATGGTATGTACAAGATATGGATGTATCATACATGAACAATGTGTGCATGAACCTCTTTTGGCACATGAAAAAGTGGACATATATGGTGTTAGTATTCAGCCTTATGGTGCACAACCTTCAAAAGTTGATGTCACCTCTTTTGAATGTGAGGAGAGATCTTCGGATTATGATAGAAAACTAGAGTCCATTTGTATTCTCTACAAATATCTTGCCATCATGAACCTATTTTATGGCACTGTTATTTTAACCTTATCCCACACCATTCCTAAATTGGATCTCATAAAACCATCCCTCATTAATTAGGACCAATAAAAACATATACCAATCGATCTATGTAAGAATGACGAATCAATTGGATATTTCATGGGGTTACATGATGATATACCTACTAGATATCACAAGAAAGGATTCTCTATCAACCTCAATGCATACACATATTTCAGGGAGGAGGATAAGTTTTATTTCTAGGAAAAAGAAAAAAGGCCAAAATATCAAAAAATATAAAAAATCGTAAAAAATCCATATCCTACAGTGAAAACCTCTTCGAGGAACTTATGGACAAAAAAAATGAAAAATCAAACATGTAAAATATAAGTGATAATTCTATTGGTGAAAATATCATTGAGATGATAAAAGAGGAATAAATTAATCTCGCTCATGACCCTACACATATGGAAAATGGTTCACAATTACTAAATGAAGAGATAAGTGAAGTTAACATTAACACATAAGATGAACATAAAATTGTTAAACTAGGATGTTCTCTTTCTAAACATGAATGAAAGGATTTTACAATGCTCCTCAAAGAGTTTTAGGAATTAATTTCTTGGTCCTATGTGCATATGTCAAGATTGGATCCTTCTTTGGTCATGCACAACCTCATTGTGCATTAATCAACAAATCCTATCAAATAAAAATAACATAAAATTCATTTGCATGTAGCTCTTTTGGTTAAATAAGAAATGTAAACATTACCGACATTTCTTTTCATCAGACCAATTGATTATTCAAAATGGATATCTAATGGCATGTTGGTTCATAAGAAAACCATTGGTATCTAGATTTGCATACAATTTAGGACATCAATAAAGTGTGTCCTACAGTTGATTTTCCTCTTCCAAATATCGACATCAGCGTTAATTAAACAATAGACCATGAAATTCTATACCTCATGGATGTATTTGCTATATATAATAAAATCAAAATTGTGGAAGAGGATCAACATAAATCCACTCTTGCTACTCTTTGGGGCACGCTTTTCTATTAGGTCATGCCTTTTTACCTAAAGAACGTCAATGCCACATATTAACATGCCATGACTATTATATTTCATGATATCTTACATGACATTATCGAAGACTATGTGAATGATATCCCTAAGTATAAAACCTGAGAAGAGAACTTAATAATCCTTCATCGTATATTTGAGTTACTAAGGAATTATAAGGTTAGATTGAACATAAAGAAGTGTGTCTTCGGTTTCATCTTAGGAAAATTATTGGGCTTCATTATCCCTAGACAAGGAATTGAAGTGAACATAAAAAATGTCACTGCTATTAATGAGATGCCTCCTCCCAAGAACATTAAACAACTACATAGCTTACAAGGAAAAATTCAATTTTTTCACATATTCATCTCCCATCTTGTAGGTAAATGTCATTCCTTCACCCATATTCTTAAAAAGTATGTTAATTTCCATTGGGGTCCTATTTTTCAAGAATCCTATATCAAATAAAACAATACTTGAGTAACCCACCTATTTGAGTACTACCTACTCTAGGTGAACCCCTATTATTGTACATCTTTGCCACTAATTTTTCTATTGGTGTGATATTGGCACAATAAGAATCTTAAAACAAATAAACAACCATCTATTACCTCAATCATACCTTGATCTCCTATGAGATCAACTATCAGAAAATTGAAAAAGAATGTCTGGCCATTGTTTTCACTTTACAAAAGCTTCGTCATTACCTCATAAATAAAAAACCAAGCTCATATCTAAATTTGAGCCACTCAAGTATCTATTATCAAGACTTGCACTCGCCGGAAATATGTAAAAATGGAACATTTTACTAACTTAGTTTGGCATAGACTATGTCCACCAAAAAGTAGTAAAATAAAAATACTGGTCGATCAACTGGAAGAAGCACCCTTACCAAGAACAAAACCACTAACTCTAGATCTACCAAATGCTTCCATTTTGTACATTGAATAATCTTACACCTAGAAAATATACATTGATGGGTCATTCACATTTAATGGCTCAAGGGAAATATTTTTTCTTATCACCCCCAATAGGTGATCTTATTCGGAAAACTTTTAGACTCATTTTTCTATGTATAAACAACATTGCTAAGCTTGAAGCTCTCATCACAGTTTTGGAAATAAATATAAAATCAAATATCAAATAAGCTAATTTTATAGGTGACTCACAACTCATCATCAAGTAAGTGAATGATGAATACAAATTCAAAGATGAGAATTTTATAATGTATAAATGCATGGTGAACATCCTGAAAGTGTAATTTGATCATATCATCTTTAAACAGGTCCCTCAAACACATAACATGTTAGTAGATGCCATGGATACTTTTGGATCATTGATAAGATTATTTTCAAATACCATAGATCCCAAGTTCCTCATTGATCATCTCATGTTCCTTTCTTAGGACATGTCAGGATCATGTTTGGTATGTGAATTTGTTGGTCCCTTTTCCCCGTGGTATGTTAGTATATGCAATTACTTATAGGATGGTGCCTTCCCCCATGACATTTACCATTCCCAAAAAATAAACCTTATCCAATGCATTGAACATTACACCCTCTTTAGGGTAACTCTCTATCGTTGAGGATATGATCAGACTTTGTTACATTTTCTTAATTATGGAGAAGTTATCCAATGTATCAAAGAGGTGCATGAATTAATTTTTGGCACTCACACTAGTGGCATGGTCGTGGTGAAGATACTTCTCGGTGTTGGATATTATTGGCTTACTATGGAGACAGACTATTTCCAATATGTGAAGAAATGTGTCCTATTTTAAAAGCATGGAAATTTTATCCATGCACCATCTAAGTTTTTTGCAACCTATCACTACACCATGTCTATTTTCCAAATGGGGGCTTGATCTCATAGGAAAGATTACACCCACTTCATCTGATGGCCATTAACACATTATTATAATGATTGAGTACTTTACCAAATTGGTAAAGGTTATTCCTCTCACCTATGTTACTAGTGCTTTGATCTTAAAATTTATCATGAATCACATCATTTATCATTATAGTACCCCTTCTGATATTGTCTCTAACAATGGAAAATTATTTAAGAACTAGCAAGTGAAGGACCTGTGCCAACGCTTTAAAATCCACAAAAATGGTCTACTAGGGCTAACAATAATTACTAGGGCTAACAATAATTTTTTCAGATAATGAAAAATTCTATTTGCATACCCACAGATGCAACCCCATATTCTCTTTTTTCGGATTTAAATTTTGCATCCCTTTAGATATAGATCTTCCCTCTTTATGAATATCTTTGAAATACTATCTAGATAATGAGGACTACAAAGTGGGTAGACTAGAATAGCTTGAACTACTTGATGAAAAATTCGTCCATGCCTTGGACCACCTCAAAGTGTATCAAAATCAAATTTTTGCTAGCTACAACAAGGGAATTATCTCTAATGAATTTGAGTTTTTTTATATTTTTCTAAAATAAAAACAGTTCAATACCACCAAAGAACATGAAAAGAGAGGAAAATTTGAGCCTAACTAGTTAGGACCATACATTGTGGTCGCAAAATTTGGTTCAAGGGCCTATAACCTTTCTTATCATGATGGTGACGAGATTTAGGATCCTATGACCATCATGCATCTCAATAATTTATACACATGAGATCAAAGGTATTTTTTAAAACAACAAAAAATAAAAAATGAAAAACAAATAAAAAAATGAAAAAAATAAAAAATATAATAAAGATAAATAAATTCATTTAAATGTGAAAACCACACAATTGTGCCACTTTTGACAATTCATTTAGTGAAAACCATTTTCATGTGCAATAGGAGGATTATATTGTTCATATGAACCTTTCACTTGGGGGAATGATCCATTCTTCCTTGATTTTTCATTGGCTTGCATTTATCATCTTGTTGAACATATCCTTCTTGGCCTTGATATGGTTTTTCCTATTATTTTATATATGCATAGGAATTATCTCTAGTATATTATCACCTATTATTAGGGACATCTCATTGTTCGATTCTTCCTGTACATAGTTTCTGCAAAAATCTAGAAAATTCTAAACATTCAAAATCCTAGAAAATCCCAAAAACATTCAAAAAATCTCAAAATCCACAAATAGTGAAAAACTGAAAAACACTAAACATTGGAAACTATACCAAAAAACATAATAATTCAGTGTTTTCTGATTCTAGCACATGACATGAGGATTATATTATGATCTTCTTTCATCAACAAGGCTTTTTTTCTTGTTATATGTATCTTCCCAATATTTATCGTTTCTTGGGGCAGTTTCATAATGTACGATTTCTTTTTATAGGACTTATATGTCCTCCATCTAATCCATTACATGTATCCTTACTTGGGAATAAACTCGTTGATTGAGGAGTCCCATAGATCATAAAATAGTACCTTAAAAAAAAAACCCTTATCATATAACTTGAGCATTTGGGTATTGAAGCTGGATAACAAAAATATTAGTACAATTTTCTTAAACATTGCTTGTTTAAGTGTATTTGATTGTAAGTATTTTTTGTTTGTTTTTTTTTTTGTATTGTATTGCTTATGCATTTTTCTTTGAGTCAGTCCTTTAACATTACAAAAAAATCATTAATACAGATTTTATTTCATTTTACCCCTTTTTGTATGCTTACATAAGATAAAAAGGTACTTCCGTGTTAGGACAGTGTGTACGCTACACTATAATCTTTCCATCCATCCTCTATAATTTTTACCATTCTAGCTAATTCTCATCCTCTCTAACATTCTTTCTAACTAAATTTTTTTATTTCTTCTAATCTACCAAGACATCGTTGTAAGAATGGCTTGTTCATTTCCCTCCCTCCCTCCCTTGTACAATCATCATCTTATAAGGGCTCCAAAAAATCAATCAAATTGAATAATGGCCAGCCAACCCAAGTTCAAATATTTATCGACACAATAATATTTTCTACCATTGTGGTCACTTTCTCCTCTTCTTTTCAAGCATCAAGTGACCTATTCTATCACCCCATTGACACTTGAGGGGGCACCTTCCATCGTACTAACTTTTCTTCTACTCACACAAAATAAAATAGTTTACTATCTTTGAAGTGGTGTCACTTGCACTATGCCACACCAAAGAGGGGAAAATCTAGACACATAATTTTGACCACGTAATTTTAATAATAAATTACACTAATTTTCTTCTTCACCATAATTTTATTATAATTATTTATGTTATGCTAATTATCTAACATTTCCCTTCATCTCATTTAATTAACCACAATTCTTTAGTTAACAAGCCTCATCCCTCATCTTGGATTCCAATTAACATCTTTTCATTAATTAAAATTCACTTTTTAATTAATTAACCAACCATTATTAGTTATTTAATGTTTAAATCTTGTATTTAATCAATAAACTATTATCTTATTAACCCCCCTCTCAAACTCTTCAAATTCTACTAGTTTCCTTCCAAATCATCTCCAAATGGCCTCTATAAGCTTAACTTGGCCAATTAATTAATCCTAGCTAATTACTAAACCTTTCCAATTTCCCATGAGTTACTAATATCTAATTAATATCTTATAATCATACTTATCCCTTTTTAATCCTACATTCTCTTTATCCCACATTCACTAGGTTGCAAGCTTATACCAAAATGGAAAGCTATATAAGAAACCTAGTATACCATGTCATACCTTACACAATTTCCTTCATAAACATTATACTTGAGAAGATCATTTAATATTATACCAGGGATGATCTCATATAGATCATCCTCTTTCATATTTGATGTCATTGGAATATATGTACTAGTATGGATGATTCCATCATAAATTAAACTTATAATTGAATGTAATATAGTATAAATTCAAGCAATTGACCCTGGATAGGTCATTAAGAATATAAAAATTAACAAGTTTTGCATGCCGAGAAAATATATAAATTTGTTTAAAGTGTCTCAAGGTATTTTTCCCATGGAAGATACAATTCTAATACCCCATTCAACACTCATTGATCATAATAATCATCATATGACTATAGTAGCCCATAATCAATCACCAAAAACACCTTTGTAGATTAGTATGACTAAAGCCTCTTCATCTAGTGGACCTAATACACCAATTAATACTAATATAATGATTATAAATATGTTAGATGAAATCGAAAACAACGTCATCTTACTCTACTTATATCATGTTCTAAATGAAAAATTAGATTTTACTAATAGTTTCTCAATCATCATAGGTCCTTGTAGGTCCTAATCAACCTTTAACACCTTCTTTACCTTTGGATACTAATGGGATTCACATCCTTACTTATTCAATCTGTAATGATTATCTCCAAACATTACAAGATGGACCCTATCAGCTGACATATCTTTTATTGACATAGGTGGAGCCTCTCGTACTATCTCTTATGGTGTTTTAATCAACCAATCGATATATCTTAAAAAAAATTTAAACATCTATAAAGAGTGGATATTAAAATAAGATACTAACAAAAATAATTGTAATATATAATTTGCAATGGTAGAACCAAATCCCTCCACATTCTATTATCAAATTATAAACCTTGGTCCAAGATTTAGTGAAGTAAATTTAACAATGTGATGTTCCATAGAATACATTCCAAAATTTCATCAATATCAAACAATATCCTAATTAATTGGTCAATTATGTCATCAACCAATAGAATATTCCATCTAATCAAATGGCCCATCACCTTGATAATCACATTTTGTGACAATTATTCCTCAAATCTCTCATTCATGGTCTCTAACATAAGCTTTGATCCTTCTCTTCAACAAAAATAGAAGAGACTCTTAAATAAGATAAATGGTATGGTTACCTTATGAGATAATTTGAAAAACCCTCCAAATATTCAAACACCCTCAAATTAATTTATAATGTTATTCATTCTCAAACCCCTTCTAAAAGAAGATATATTATTCATTCCTCTTCAAACAACTATAATAGACGTGTTATTTCTCATTATCCACACTAACTTCCTTTTTTACATGGGTAGTTATTACAACTTCTTTCCACTCCTTGCATCTTCACTCCAACAAATAAACCATCAAATTCCTTCCATACTGACCTCTTTTTTTATTGGCATGCCACTATCAGTCACTCTCATGAATATTTTTGTGACCTTAGGAAGGTTTCCTTTGATTGTTTTCAAGTGGAAACTTGTTTGACATCAATGCTATCATTCATGAATATTACGAGAAATATCAATCTCTTCAATACGCTCATAATGAGTTTCAATCTATGAATAACCATAATAAAAATCCTAACAAGGCCAAAAAATACTTCATTTATAAATTAAAAAATAGATATTGATTGTCTTCCATGATTAAATTTATAAGTTGATTTAGATGTAGTTATAGAGATTATAGTTTGTTTAAAGATAAAATGTAGGATAATTCTTGGATTAGTCTTCAGAATTAGTTTTTCTTCAATGTGATGTTATGATCTAACCTTTCTTGAGAAAAATGTATTAAAATGTTTCAATATATACTAAAGATGAAGTTTTAAGACATGGATCAAACAAATAAGGTTGCGTTAAAATCATTAAATAACACTATGGGTTGGCTCCAAATGGTTTTGACTTCACAATTATTTATACAAAGAAAGCATGAAGAAGTTCTGGGATATTGAAAGCTTACACTTTCTATGGTAACTCATATCCAAACTATTCCTAATGACTCCCCATCATGAATAAATGGATCTAGAACAAGTGGGAGTATAATAAGTGGCTCTAACATGGTCAAATAACACATTCAATTACTGCATATAATAGTAAAGGTGCAACAGTAGTAGATGTTCACAACACTTGACCTTCATTTTTGATTGGGTGGTAGGAAATATTCAATAAGGAATATGGTGGTTTCCATAATTCAAAGGAAATAATAGGAACCTTTAATCATTCCAATAACAAACACAACACTCTCACACTTTGAATAATTCAAGGGGTAGTGTGTGAAGATTTCCTAGAAAAAAAAACTAAAAATGAAAGTTCAAAAAACAATCATATCTCCCTCATTTCTCAACAAAAATCAGAAATTTAAAATGTTTTGGAGAATATGGAATGATAGGAACAAAACCCATAAGGAACTTGAAGATATTATTAAAAAATGCATAATTGTTGATAGAAAATTAGTGCCATAAATTTGGTGAGTTGAAAGGTGGCATATTCCTAATGAGTTCATACAATGTAACATTATTTGGCTAAGTAATTATAAACATGTGCAATAAGAATAAGAATTTTGACTTATCCAAAATATAAGAAGTTAGAAATATTTTATCATTTTTAATGAGATGTCTTTCCATGATTGTCTCTTCACATGTGGGATATATAGTTGAGTTTAATTTTTATTCTTAGCTAGATAATAAATTTATCCCCAAAAATAGCTCCACAATCTTGGTGGATTGAATGACTAGAATAGGGAGAAGTATTCTATTAATATTATTTTAATCACTCATGTTTGCTAATGTTAGTTGAGGAAGAAGGAGTTTCTTTGGCAATCTTTGAATAAATTACAATAGCATATTTTTGAGTATCTTAGCAACACTTGTGTAATTGTTTCACCTGATTCCAAAAGGGGAGTAAGGTTCCACTCACCAAGAATAATAAGTTTCATGTTTTTTTAATATTTTATGTAATTTATTTATGACATTAATCTATTTTCTACTTGGATTTTTTAGAATTACATTTCCAAATTATTCTTAAGTTAGATTTTATTGTAGTAAAGTTAATATTTAGTTTGCTTCATGTGTTTGTTGTCAATTCTTTTAGGAAAGGAATGCGGTGAAAATTATTCCTCCCCACTCTTACATAAAACCATTGGATACTACCTCAATTTTACATTCATTAGGATTAAATTATGAGGATTAAATTTCAAGCCATTGGATTAAGTGAGACATGTTTCTCTCATCAAACTTCAATTTTAGATAAAATAATTTAGATACTATTTTTAGGTTTATGTATGTATGTATGTATGTATGTGTGTGCGCGCGCGTGTGTGTGTGTGTAGATGTATATATGTATGTATATATATATACATACATATATATATATATATATATATATATACATATATATACATATATATATATATATATATACATATATATATATATATATATATATATATTATATCTATATATATATATATCCTATATATATATCTATATGTATGTATGTATATATCTATATATATATATATATAGATATATATATATATATATATATATATGTATATATATATACATACATACATACATACATACATACATACATACATACATACATATATATATATATATATATTTGAAACCCATCCAAATAATACATTTAAATGACAAGGTTTTGAGATGCAAAGTAGGTGAAAGACCTTGTTGTTTGCCATTTTTAGATTTTGTGCAACCTATATAGATGTAGACAATAGATTTAAATATCCAAAAATGGATATCTCATTGATTCAAGTGAAATTGAATATAATTTCTTCTAATAGGAAGTGAATATAATTAAGAAATCCTATTTTCACTGGACAAGATTTAATGCAAGATTAAGTGTAAACCTAAAAAATCTAGAGATGGCTACCCAAGATAATATTTGGATAACAACAAGGGGTTCCCATTAACCATGCATGATCCAACATATGAGGAAGGGTTGTGAGTTTTATCTAATCATCTCATGAATTAAGTAAGATCATAATTTATGGAGAAGATTGAAATTTAAAATTAGGTGGAGAAACAAAATTCAAAATTTCAACCACCTTCTTCTCATAATTTACCTCTTATTTCAAAAAGATGAATGCATGGTCCCATATTCTAAGAAAATAAAGCTATTTCTCACAACCAGTAAATGGTTTTTTGTAACCTATCTCTACATCACTAAGCATAGTATATTAGGGTAGGATTTATTTTATGTAAATAAGTTCTTTTCACATTCTACTTCATTTTCTCTAAGTTGTGGACATGTCATTTTCTATATATGTTTTCATCCTATTAACTCCCACATATATTCTAGAATTTGAAGGAATATTTGATGTATTATTCATGACATACTTGTGTCATGGCTCTAGCATAGTTCAAGAATGAATCTTTTGTGATATATTTTACTTCTATAATGGATTAAACTTCAACATAAAGTGCATGGATAACTAAAGATGAAAATAGGGTATTTACCCTATCATTTTACTTTTAAATAATGTTATAAGTTTCTTTAATTACAAATAAATCCAATTTTATGAAAGCTACTTTAAAAAGGGAGAAGTTGTGACAAAAAAATCAAGAGGTCTTGAAAGAGGTTAAGTGTGTGGGAAAATGTATCAACTTTTTGTTTTCTCCAAAACATAATTCAGGCATTCAAATTAAAAAGTGAGGGAGGTTTTTTTCCTCTTATTGTCATGATTAAAATTATTTTTATTTTTTTACAACAATATTATTTTGAAAGTTATATTTTTTTATAGTTTTGGAGTTATTAGAAGGGACTCTAAAATATAAAATCTAATACAATCAGTCAAATGAAAAATTGAGTGAGGTTTTTATTCCTCTTTATGTTACCATAAAAACTCTCTCTCTATTTTTACATGATAGTAACATATAAAAATTTATTCTCCATAAAATTCAACTCTTCAATTTTATATAGAATATTTGGACTATCTTCAACTAAATATGTGTATGGGAAATCAACTTTAGACTAGCTATAATGGGTGTTGTATGTTTTCAAACGACAAACTAAGAGAGGTTTTTCTTCCTATCAGTCTCATGAAAAATAAATACTCTCCCAGATTTCATAAAACAATATAAAATCATAATTTATATTTGTTCAAGTCTCTCATAAGTATCTTTAGACTGTTTTTAACCTAAAATTTATATGTGAAACTAGCTTCAAACTAAATATAATGGGTGTTATATGTATTTAAATTAAAAATAAGATAAAATTTGATTCCTCCTAATGTCATGAACAATAAACTTTCTCAATTTTTACACAAAAATATTATATTAAAATTTACAGGTGTTTGAGTTCTCATAAGTAGTTGTGGAATGACTCAACTTAAAATTTTTACTATCTAAACAAAAGATCTATTGAATGAAAAACTAATTTGTGTTTTCCTCTTGGTGTCATAAAAAAATCTCTCAATTTTTATACAAAAATGTCAAATGTGAATGTTATTGGTGTTTGAGTCTCCTAAAAGTAGCTCTATACTATCTCAACTTAGAATTTTTATGTGCTTTAACTAAAGCTAAAGGAATTCAAATGAAGAAACTAAGATATGTTCTTATTTTTACGTAAAAAATCTCTCTCAATTTTCACAAAACAATAATAAATTAGAATTTATTGGTGTTTGAGTCTCACACATCTAGCTTTTGGTTGTCACAACTTAGAATTTGTACTATTTATAACTAGAGATACAAGCCTAGAATTTAAAATATAATAGATTTTTTTGTTCCTCTTAATTTCTTGAGAAAAAAACCTCTCCTTTTAATACCATAGTAATATCATATCAGAAGTTATGTGTGTTTAAGTCTCTCACAAGTAGCTTTGGACTATCCCAAATTAGAATTTTTACTCTATCTAACTATAGATAGAGGATTTTAAATGAAAAATTAAGAGATTTTTTTTTTCATTTTAGTGTTATGAAAACTAACCTCTCTCTTTTTTTAAAAAAAAATATGAAATCAAAAGTTATGGATATTTGAGTCTCCCTTAAACAACTTTAAATTGTTTTTTCTTGGAATCTATACTAGCTTTTATATGGTCTACATACACTCAAATAAATTATTGAATTTGTTTTTGTTTCTCTCATTTTTATGAAGAAAAACATGTCTTAAAAACAAAAGTTAAAGATATTTGGTCATTTGAAGTTATTAGTTGTGTGTGAAAGAGAAGAGAGTATCTTGTACGAGGGCCTGCAAGGACTTAAGTGTGGGGGGTGATGAGGCCATTAAATACCTCATCTATATATAAAAATGATTTTTTTATTTTCCATAATTAATTTTAGAAGTGGATTTATATGTATTTTTAGAGATTATAGACTATTTAGTATAATGTAGAATAATGCTTGGATTAGATTTGAGAAGTCATTTACCTCAAACATGTTATTATGTTCTAACCTTTCTTGAGAAGTATGTGTTAAAATCCTGTAATATATACTAAGGAATAAGTGTAAAGTCATGTATCAAATCAATAAGGTAAAATTCATATAATTAAATAACCACATGGATTGGGTCTGGACTATTCTGACTTTATAGTTCTTTATACAAAGTAAGTCCAAAACAGCTCTAGGTTATTGCAGGCTTCAAATTTCTATAGGATTTTAACTCCAGACTATTCCATTTGACTCCCTAGCATGAAAAAATAGCTTTATAATGAGTGGGAGTATCAAAAGTGTTTCTTGTTGGGGTTTGTAATATTAAGTGAGAAACCACTTAATTAAAAACCTACCAAAGACTAAGAAATTTGGCTTATACCTTATGCTTAAAAATAAGATGGTGAATCCCCATACTATGTCGAAATATGTTTAAATTCATTATAAGAGTGACCCATACAATGGGCCACCCACCTTGTATAAAACAAGGTGATCTCATTTGATATCAATGAGTGAGTGATATACACACACATTATGATGAAGAATGCAAGCAGAAGAATCAAACATGAATGTGAAATATATGGGGTAGTACTCTACATTGAGTAAATTTTTACAGTTTCTAACTTTAATAAGGTGTAACTATTGTGTATCTATGAAAATATTGGGTGTGATAAGTGATATTAAATTCTCAATAAAGATAAGTGATATTTTTAATGGGTTTTTTACTGAAAGGTTTTCCCACTTAAATCTTGTGTTCGGTGTTCATTATTATGTGTTATAGGATATTTAATTTTAAAAAAATTCATGCAACATATGGTGTAAGTCATTATATTTTTATTTATAGTCATAAAATATAATACTTGTAAAGTTTATGGTGGATATCTAATTTGTGTTTATTATTTCTCTTTTCTTTCCTAACATGGTATAATAGATAGAAGTTTTTGATTGTGGAGGATAAATATTTTTTAGGGAAAACCTTGGTTCTTTTCTTCATGGATTTTTCAAGGTATACAAGTGCAAAAATCCAATTCTCTGTCAAATAAATTGAATTTAGAAGTTTTTTAAATTTTAAACAATTATGGAAGATCCTAATTGTGTTTTTGTTTTTTGCCTATCATTTGCAACATTTTGAGTGATTGAAATTTTATTTTTTGTTCATTCAGGACTTTCTTCATTTTTTTCATGTCTTGCACGGATTTTTTTTCATTCCACATCATTTTTGCTTTTTTTGCATTGTTTTTGTGTTTTGTACAGATTTTTATTTTCTGTAGCATTTTGCCTTGTTGTTTGGTGTTTTTTGTGTAGTTCATTTTTTATTCCCTCTATGGTATTCTACCTTATTAAATGTACATTCCTTATCTCTACATCATGTTCCTTTATTTTCCCACAAAAAACATAAATTTACATTCCTTTGGTTCACAACTTCTTAAACTTATGTGGAACACTAAAAGTTTAAAATGACTTGTGGTACACTAATCCTTTGTTTTGTGGCTTCTAAACTTGAAAAGATTTATATTTTTTCCTCTTGTTTCACATCTTCTCATGGGTTTTATTTTTTGTTTTTCAGATTCTCTTCTTATTTTGATTTAATTTTTTTATCAATTTTTGAAACTCTCTGAAAAGCACGGATCACCGCAACTATCTTTAAAACCCACAACTCTAATTTTTTTCAAGAATGGGTATTTCATATATGTTCTCCTTGGATAAATTTTAACTATTAAATGAAACTAATTATAGTATTTGGAGAGTTAGGATGAAATTCATATTTATTGTGAGAAAGCTATGTGATCTAGTTAGTAGTGCTAAATAACAACCCACTAGGAGACAAGATACCCCTAAAAGATTGTATTCCTTCTCCAAATAATCCCAAGATGTCATGTCCATCCTATTGGAAAGAATTAAATATGAATTCTTGTTGTAGATAGGAAACATGGATTCTCTATCTGATGCATGGAATCAATCACAAACTATGCATGAAGGAAATCATCTTTATAAGATAATTAAGATAATCATGAAATTGTTTACAACTCCAATGAAAGGAGATGAAAAAATAGTTAATTACTTAGCTAATATTAAGGAAATGTTATATGGCTATAACTATGAATTATTTAAAGAAAAATTGTTTTATTTTATTATTCATATTAACAGACATGAAAAATTCAAATTTTATATATCTATTTTGAATTCTAAATATCAAAATGAATCTAAATTTCCCGACTTGGATACTCTACCTTCACTCCTAATGTAGGAAGAAAGAGTAATGAAGAATTTTGATTTAGATGATAATGCCTCTCAGGAATTGTTCTCAAAAAATAAAAAAATTGTTAAAAATCATAATAACAGCAACATTATTTAAAATTCAACCTTTAAATCTAAGTTTAGAAGAAATATGAATAGTCAAAAGTTTAAAGTTGAGTTTGATGTCTCTTTTTCTAAGTGTGGTAAATTTGATCACACATAAGATGATTGTTATTCTAATTCAAATAAGTTTAATAAAATTTCTAAAGGTATGAACTTCAACAATAAAATTTAGAATCAAATAAACAAATAAAAAAATGGTGTTATTCAAACTATTTCTCTTTATACTACTCTCTCATCTTCTAATGATAATTAATGGATCCTAAGTAGTGGTGTCTCTAGGAACATGACCTATATTCATGAATTTATTTTAGATGTTGTCGAATGTCATGAAAATATATATGTAGGATATAATTCTATCATCAAGTTTGAAATTTATGGAAATGTTAAGTTATAATATGGAACTATTAAAAAATGTTTTATTTTCTCTCAACTTAAAGAAGAACCTTTTATCTTGTTCACAATTAACTAGAGAAAATGGTACATTTTTGTTATTGAACCATAAATTATATGTGAAGAATAAGCTTGGTAATGTTATTATTGTTGGTATATAGAAAACTTCTCTGTATATATTTGATGGATTTGTGTCTTAAACATATTTTTCTTCTTCTTGTAATGATGTTCAATTGTAGCATGAAAGGATTGGGCAAGCAAACTTTATGAGTTTGTATGAAATTTATTTCCTTAATCTTGTGATGTGTCTCCCTAGGATGAAATCCAACCATGGATCTTGTGAAATTTTCTTATGTGGTAAGCAACATGTGGAGCCATTTCACAAATATCATGAGTCTAATTCCTCTAACCTACTTCATTTAATCCATATCGATGTAAGATGTCCTTTGGAAGTTCCCTCTCTTGGTGGAGCCTTATATGTTGTAATTTTCATTGATGAATTTTATATAATTTCTTGGTCATATTATATTAATAAAATTTATGATGTTTTGTCTAAATTTCATGAGTTTAAAGCTCTTCTTGAGAACTTGGATAATTTGAAAAGTAAAATAATAAGAACTGATAATGAAGGTGAGTATGTGAATAATAATTTTGATGAGTTTTGTATGTCTCTTAGAATTTAGAGTGAGTTAAAAACTCCATCTTCCCCACAGTAAAATAACATAGTCGAAGGGAAGAATAGAACCATAATAGAAATGACTAGGAGCATGCTTCATGCTTCTAAAATGAATAAGTTTTTATGTGCTAAAGAGATAAACACTACTATCAGAATTATAAATATGGTTCTTACTAAATCCTTGCGTCAAACTACATGTCATGAAGTATGGATGAAAAAAAAAACCTGATATCTCATTTAAATATATTTAGTAGTCCTACTTCCATTCTCATTCCTAAAGCTAAAAGACAAAAAATTGATCCTACATCTGAATCTTTCATTATTTTTTTGGGTATGGTGGTGACATAAAAGGATTAAGGATATAAGATCTAATAAAACATGTGATCATAAAAATTAGGAATGTTCATGTTCTTGAGAAATTTTTTTTTGAAACTTCCTCTCTTCCCCCTATGTTTCCCAAGTCTACAACTCTTCAAACCTTCTCTAGAAAACATGCAAACAAAATTACAAGAGGATGAGCATCCTTATTTATATATTTTGGATATGGATGTTGAGGGGGAGTATTCATAATCTATGTCTCAATCTATAATTTCTAAATGGGCTCAAAATATGGTTTCTAATTCTCAATCTAATAATTTGAGAAACATGGACCAAAGCCAACATACTTATCATATTGTGTCAAATTTTTATTAGGTTGAACCTCAATCCTTTAAAGAATCCATCCTAGATGAAACGTGAATTGAATCTATGGATTATGAATACGATTATCTAATCAAGAATAAAAATTGGTAACTGGTCCCTCTTCCTCCTAAAAGAAGCATTGTAGCATCTAGATGGATGTATAAAATCAAGTTAAACTCTATTGGTAAGATAGAAAATTTAAATGAAAGTGAGTAATTTAATCTTTTACTCAGAAATATGTTATAGATTATGTCAAAACCTTTTATCTTGTAGCCAAAATGAACATCATTAGAATTCTTCTAGCTTTAGCTTCTCAACATGAATGGGAGATTCACTAATCGAATGTTAAAAATGATTTCTTAAATATTGACCTGAAATAAGAAATCTATATGTATCAACCTAAAGGGTTTAAAGAACCTGGTAAAGAATTTTTTTTTGTAAGCTTAAAAAATCTTTATAGGGTTTTAAACAATCTCCTAGTGTTTGGTATGCTAAGATAAATAGTTTCTATCAGGATCTTGGTTTCAAAAATTATTTTTCTAATAATGATTTGTTTTTAAAATATGAAAACAAATATATTATCATTATTTTATTACATGTCGATTATCTCTTAATTATTATTAGTTGTCAAGTTACTTTTGTTTCAGGTAATAATTTTTATTGAATTTGTTTAGTTCTTTGGTAGTTAAAATTACCTGAAACAAAAGTAACTTGACTAATTCACAAAAAATGGTGAAGAGTCATCAAACCGTAATCACGAACAAAATTGTGGATTAAAAAAAATTCATGTTGTTATTATAGTGACAATTTCAAACTCAGAGATAGAGAGTCAATGTAACGCCACTTCTGTGAGTTAAAAAATTTATGATTATTTTAATAAGAATCACTGATAAACCTATCGCCATGGCGGTATTCTCAAAGCTTCACTTGTGATACAACTTATCATGTGGGAAAAATGGGTGATTTCAAGAATTTATAGTTTGGAAAGTTATAAATGTTTTGAAAATGGTCAATGATTTTGCGGGAGGTCAAAATAACCATAATGGTTGTGAGTCCCATTTTATCTCCAAAATGGGCCCATGCCATCGGATAATACATGTGAGTTAAATAAAATATTTAATTTATTTTAAAATCCCATTAAGGAGTCCCACCAATAAAATCTTAGTCAATTATAAAAATTAAGCAATTTAATTTTTAATTTACCCAACAAGTTAATCTCACCCAAAATAACCTAAGCTGCTAATTAATATAACCATACTAAAACATCATATTAAAATGAAAAAATACCCAAAACCTAAGTTATATGCACATTTAATCACAAATGTAGGATCTAGTTAATCTCCATCGTAGGATTAAATCTAGCCTAAAATCTAAAAAGGTGAGGATATATTTGTAAAGCCTAAGTTTCAATTCATTTCTTTCTACTTCTCCATTTGGGTCTCTCTCTTTTTTTTGTAGGTATGAAGAGATCAAGAGGAGATCTAATTAAAATAGGGTTTCAAGGCCAAGTTTCTCATCTATTCTTCCATGGAAAATCACAAAGATCTACAACTTTTATATTGGTTTATTGTTTTTATTTTGAAGCCCATATTCAAAGCAAGTTTTAAAGAAATCTTATTTGTTTTATCTTGAGTTGAAGATACATTTTATCAAATGTACTGGTGTATGTTTCTCTTTACATACATACATACATACATACATACATAGTTTTGATGTTGGCTGCATTGAGAACAAATCCCAAAGGATGGGTGGTTCCAAAAAGGATAGGCTGAATGGTCTCTATGTAAGATGGATGACTCTTTTCCGTGACAACATTTATGGAGGGATGGCTTTGGCCCATGCCATAGTCATGGGATGTGGCATGCACCATAGCCCTCAATATAACATTTAAAGAGTGTGGGGGCAGGTGAGACAACCATCCCACCCCCCCTACATTTAAATTTTTTTGTTAAAAAGCTTCCATTTTAATTTAGCTATATGCGGCCCTTCCTCAACTAATTTAATTCTTTTTCATAGAGATGGCATATTTATATATATAATCCAAAATAGTTTATCTAGTAACAACCAGATTTATAAGATTTCTCTATCTTGTTTTATTTTAAATGCATTTACATTCACATTCTGGTAATACCCATGAATAATTTATCTACTTTATTTATTTTAAACACATGTATATTATTATTTTGGTAAAACCCAGAAATAAGGTTTCTAACTTATTTATTTCAAACACATTTACATTTTTATTCTTGTAATACCCAGATCCATAACGAGTTTTTCTAATTTGTTTAGTAAGAAGGCATTAGTTTAAATCAAATATATATTGTAGACACGTAAATTTCACACCCATCCTAAATAAATTAAATTTCCCATTCCATTTCCCATAAAAACCCATGAAGAATTAAATGACATTATTCAATTAATAAAGCATTTGTTAGCTCCTAATTAGTCTTCCTCACATGTCTTTATTCTCCATGTCCCCCTACTTGAAAATTAAATATTCATGTTTAATTCCTATCCACTCTTCATGTCCTCCACTCACTTAATCATGATTACATTTTCAAATCATGATAACTAAAACCTTTGAATTAATCTAAATTGTAGGCTATAAATAAATCCTTACCCCTCTTTCAACATAATCAAAAATCATGTCATAGATATTGCATTTGTAAAGAGCATCCCTTACATCTAGTCCTTACGTCTATATAAGCATACTTTTCTCATCCATAAATATTTTATCATTACATCCCTTGGTGTAAAGTTGTGAATCAGTCGTTGATGCAGTAAAGCTCTTGTTCACGTTGGAGAAAATAACTACATTTCAATCAGTTATGGCCCATCCAAGTCACTGCCCATTTTGAGGTTTACAAAGGAGACAAAAAGAAGAAGGTATAAATTTTTGTTTCAATACTTTCTTGTTATCGGTGATTTTTGTAGGTTACATTCTGGCACCCCTAGTGGGACTTACACATGCTCTGTTACCCTTGGTTTCACGATTAGTAATTTTATCCATTTCGTGATTACTATTATCTACTGTTATCATTTCATTTTTTGTACCTTATGACATCCTTTGGCTAACATTTACATTATGTGAAGTTATTTTGTTGTGTGGTGTCTTGTGGTATCTGTGCAGGTTATAGTGGCAATAGATGTGTGATGCATATCTCATCATTAACCTCCTCAATGAGAGTCATTCATTCATCATTCCTTTTTTGTTTCATATCTCATTAATTATTTAGTGCAGATATTCCATGTTGGGCCCCTGGAATATTGACTAAGTATGAAGGCACGTGGGCATGCGGGACCCCAGTTATAGAAGGGCATGCAAGGAAAAAGCGCATAGGAGGAAGAGTTAAGGAGGCATATGGTTCACACGGCGTATAAAAGGAGGTTCAAGACTTAGTTGATTTAAGCAAAAAAGGTAGAACACATGAAAAGTGTGATCATTTGTGCGTGGATAAGATGCCAGCCTGACAACAGGTGGCCCAAGAAAGAGCATGCCAACGAAGGAATCTTCTAGAAGACCATCATGAGATGGAGTGGAGAGCTCAAGCCTAAGGAAACATGATCGCTGAAGGACAACATTCAACACTTGGTGATATATCTCAAGGTGCAGCAAGGTGAGTTGGCAGTGTGGGAAGGTGATAAATACAAGTGCCTGCGGAACAGAAAAAAAGACAAAGACACAAGGAGAAAAGAGGATGAAAATATAGACATAACAGGAGAAGATAGGAGGGATACACAGAAAGAAAGATAACATGGGTGAAGCTCTGTAGGATTACTGTGAGTGGAAATTTGATGCAGAAGGGAATGTACTAAGCTTAGTATTGTAATTTCTTTTCCTTTTGGCATAATTATACAAACCTAGTGATGTACATGACTGCGGTCTGCTCTCTATGGCTCTTTGTAATGAAATGATGAATACAATGAGGTTACCTATTGCAATTAGATATGAATATGAGTGGGTTTTATGTATAATTCATTCATAGGAGTTCTCTTTCCTTTCATACTATGAATGAATGATTGTATCCTTCCTTCTGTTACAATATATGTTATGGAGTATATTAAAACACTCGGTCTGAAGAAACTACAAGGATCTAGAGGTCATTCTGAGCCCTATGATTCTTCTATGTCTATACTTCTTTCCTTAATACTCTTGTACTAATCATAGATGAATGCTTCCCACCAAAACTCACATAAAAGAGAAACTCGGTACCCACGCATGCCTCAGGTGAGCACTCAGCTTCTACTGGGATATAGGCTTCCGCATATGGGATTCCTTCCTTTTATAGTGGGAGTAAAATTGACTACATCTTGGTTCCATTGCCGGGACCTCTTTTTAAAGTTGTAGTGGGATATAACATGCATCATGATCTGTGTAAAGAGTAATGACGGATTGGTTAACATTGGAAAATGTTGAATCATGGTTCAAGAGCACAGAGGATGAATTTTCCCAGAGATTCAACACTGGACCTGAGTTTGATACACGTAGATGGGTAGAGGATAATCTCTACCATGATCTGTATGAGACTTTTTTCTACTACTTCCCAGTAGAGTTATTTGGGTGGCTTTCAGCCTATGCATCTAGATCAAGTTGGCATTATGGATCATGGATATGGACTGAAGAAGACTACTAAAGGTTGCAGGATGTAGATTTGACGTGGACCTATGCTGTAGATCACTGGTGGGGAGGAGTACTAGCTAGCTACACTCTGGAATACGCCATTTCCACATATTCTTGTCTAGAGGTTGCTGAGTTTGAGTTTCTATGAGAACCTAGAGAATCATTTCTACGTGCTACTCCTCTAGCTATGAAGATATTGATGGTTACCATGAGTTTAGAGGCACTCCCAATGGCCAAATAAACCATTATGAGTGTTGGGTAAGGAAGCTCAGGTGGAGGAAGATGGCAGATAATATGACAGAAAAGGAGAGGGAAGAAAGACAGCTCAAGTATGGTGAAGTGCGTGAAAGGGAGATTAATAGACAACATGAGGCTACTAGTGTGATGGATTTATGGAGACAAACGTTGTAGGAAGGAGTTGAGGTTCATGTAGAGGATGTGGAACCTGAGCAGTCTGTGCTACCCCATCTTGGCAAGCGCATAAGGGAGACCCCTTCGGCTTCTAGTGAGAGCTTGTCACATGAAGAAAGGAGAGTCGTTGGCACATATCTGAACCCACCCAGTGACCGAGCCCTGGAACTTGGTTTTCCTGAACTAGAAAGAAGAAGTATTGATCCACTTGAAACTAGTGGAAGAGATATATCCACACCTAGGAGATATAATTTTACATTCCCTTCTTCTATGGCTGCACATATTCCAGTATTCAGAGGAGTTTTTGGACAAGGGGCAAGTGTACAAGCTTTTGGTCTCGCATCAGGGAGTGGTGCGGGACAAAGTAGCAGTAGTGGGGCACTATCATAGACCGTCGGTGCATAGTTCAATGGGACCATGGGGGCACATGACACAACCCCTACAGGCCCTATTGGAGCCAGTGGTTCTGGTGGATCTGGTGGCTCTAGAGGTATAGGACCCGATGGACCTGGTGGATCAGGTAGTGGAGGAAACACTAGAGGGAACCAAGGCTTTGGTTCAGGACAAGGACCCCAACCACCACCTCAAGTATTCTTTGAGATGTATCTAAATTTTCTAGTTTACAAGGGCATTGAGGATGTTGTAGAACATGTTCACAAGTGTGAACTACTATGGCGCGTGAAAGGTATCACAACCCTAGAAAAAAAGGATAGTCAATTTACAACCAAGTTGCAATGGTGTGCAGATAATTGGTATAGAAAGTATGACCCTCATCAAATGGTGGTGGATTACACTGCCTTAAAGAATGCATTCCTGGCAGAGTTCCACATTCTTGAGTTTGAGAAAAAAAGTATTAGCACTTTGAAGGAGATACAACAAGGAATGGCAGAGAGTGTGTGGGAGTATGATGCATGCTTTAAGACTCTCTTGTCTAAATTATCATATGATATACATCCTTCTCAGCACGCATAGTGGTTTTTTGTAGGATTGATCACCCCTTTTAGAAGGGCCTTGTCTCATAAAACTTTTATAGATCTACGTGAAGCATTGGAGGGTGCATTGTGTGCCGAAGCTGTTGGTAGTATTGATACTGGAGTTAGCCTGTTCTTGGAGGCTCAGATTACTGCTATGGCTAAGCAGTTGGAAAAGCTATCTGTGAACTCGGTCCATGAGACTCACAGTGTTTTGTGGTGCACAGATTGTGAAATAGAGGGGCACGTTAAGGATAATTTCCCCTGAAGGATGGTACATGTAGTGATAGTAGATTGTGATATTTTTCATGGGGACCATGATGTAAGTATATGTCCCTTGCTGCAATGCGTGATCAGGAAGAATGTATCTTGTTATTGAAATATTTACACCTCCATGACCCATGATACTAAAGACTGTAGGCTCATTGATCAGATACATGAGGCCATTGATCATGGGGTGCACCAAACCAGCATTGCCAGTGGTTCTAAAAATGATGATCGCCATTATGAGGAGCACGCAGACGGAGGCACACATGGAAGAGGTTTTCGAGGAGGATTCTATGGATGAGGTAACCATGGAGGAAGGAGTGAGTTCCCATGAGGGACATGTTTTAACTATGGATCTACAGAACATTACAAGTGTGAGTGCCCAAACTTGTTGCAGTGCTCATGGTGCGGAAAGAAGCATAAGTATGAGGAATGCCCAGAATTATTTGAGCATATGAATCAGCAGCACCAGAAGTACAAAGGCACTGGGATGGTCAACATCAAGAAGGAAAACATACAATGGATGCTTCGGGTAACATGTGATGAAGGTTTGGAGCCTATCTTGGTAAAAACAAGGGCATATGTCATGTGCGCAAGGGAAGTACCAAGACAGAAGAACCTAGTTTCAAGGGAAGAGTTCATCATGGAAAGTATCCAGACCCCGCGCAACAGAAGGAGATATATCATGACACCATGGATGTTATTCGAAGCTTGCAAGGGGAGATCCAATGTCTAAAGGATAAATCCATAAAGGAGGAACAAGGAAGGAGAGTCAAGATGCAAAAGGATGACTTGGATGAGGTCAAAGAGGTGTGTAAAATGCTAAGGTAGGAGAACATCATCCCTTTGCTAGGATCCTAGTTGAGAGAGAAGGTACCACATGCCAGAGAAGAGTGCGAGAGATAGGTATTACACGTGAACCTTCCCCCTCACAGCCTTGACTATGACAAAGAGATTACATTGAATGCAGTTGTGGATAGATGGCTCCTCAGCAATATACTCATTAACACTAGAATGGAGGTTAATGTTTTGACTTTGGATGCATGGCATCAGATGGGGAAATCTACATTACAGCCATCTTCAAATGTGTTTTATATGGTAAACAAGACTAAGGAAATGCCCATCAGTGTCTTTAAGGATACAGCTATTACTATTCAGGGGGGAAAGTTTATTGGGGACTTCAAAGTCTTGGCACTCGTTGAGGTAGACAATTTCCTAGCATTACTTGGGTGCCCTTAGTGTTATAAGAACAATGCAAACCTTTGGTTTAAAAAGGGTACATCAATTTTGAGAACAAGGAAGAGCAGGTCATTATACCCCTAGTTGATGGGAATTCGGTGCCCTACATTGAACCATTGGGAGAAGAGGTTTTGGACAAGATTTATGTGTGCTTAATCAGAGACCCTGAGATGGTACACCCTATTAACGGGGTTATCTAGTTTAAAGATGCTTAGTCAGTGAGTGATACCACCAGTTTGGCATGTGAAAATTGGGTGCATGGGACTTATGAATTAGTGGGATGGTAGATAAGAGGATTAGTGACCAAGGTAACTAAGGTATGCACGGTTCAGTGCCTTGGCGGAAAAGAACTACCAAGTACTCTAAAGGATCCTTCCTTGATATCTTTCTACAGAAGATAGAAGCTCAATGGAAGAATGATAAGGAATGGAGGGAGATGCTGAGTTATGTCCTGCTTGACACAGTAGCTCATTAGTGGGCCATACATCAAGAGAGCCTTTTAGAGTGGCGTGAGGTAAGAATTGCTCTCTCTGTCAGATTTTATAGAAGTAATATACCCACCATCATCAAGGATTACCATGGGAAGAAGCCCGTATCTTTCCATATCTAGGAGTGTGAATGGATCTGGAGAGAAGGCATGGAATCCTTGCCACCATCCCTCTAGGTGCACAAGTTGTATTCTACATTGTAGGGTTGTGTGCACGCATGGTACATTCATTCAGAGAAATGCCGCCAGAAAAGGAATTGGCAAGAGTTTTCGGTTGATAAGGCCTTGCAAGGTATCAAACACCTTACCATGGGGGATAATGCTAGAATGGAAGATAGGCTATTGGAATTACTAGGTGAACCAAGATTGGAGGCACACTTCAAAGAGATTGAAGAACTAGAAGAGTTACAACTTCAGCCCACGTGTTTGGAGAAGGATAAGGGAAAGTTATTATATGTGATTGATGGAAAAGAATCAAAAAGCTTAGATGTTAGCCATTCTATGGGGATGCATGAAGTAGTGGATAGTGCAGATGCTCATGCACATGATTACCATGAGCCGTTAAAGACAAAGAAGGTTAACATCAGTTCAGGAGAATAACCTAAGGAAGCTATTATTGGGGATTATTGGACAAAGAAGGAAGTATCAAAGATCATTGATCTATTGCACCAATTCGAGGATTTATTCCCATGTGGGTACCATGAGCTAAAAGGTGTTCACCATTCCTTGGGGGAGATGAGGATAAAATTAAAGGAAGGTGTGCACCTGGTTAGAAAAAGGCCCTACCGGAAGAATCCAAATTTATGTGTGAAGGTTAAGGAGGAAATAGACAAGATGATAACTTCTGGGATCATTAAGGCAATAAAAGAATCTGAATGGATAAGTCCAATGGTAATTAACATCAAGAAGGATGGGTGGATTAGAATTTGTGTGGATTATAGGGAATTGAATGCAATTTGTGTCATTGATCCATTTCCGACCCCCTTCACTAAAGAAATTTTGGAAGGAGTTGTTGGGCGCAAAATCTATTCCTTTACGGATGGATTTTCAAGATACCACCAAGAGAAGACAACTTTCACCACCGAGTGGGGAATTTTTGCATATATGGTCATGCCCTTTGGGTTAAAGAATGCACCTGTTGTCTTTTTGCGCATAGTGGTGTAAGCATTCCAGGACTTTATTCATAAGTTTCTTCATGTGTTTACTTCGATGATTGGATAATATATGGTCTGGTTAAGGACCATTGTGACAACTTGAGATTAATGTTTGAAAGGTGTAGATAGTTGAGGATATCACTCAACATCAAGAATTGTGTGTTTGCTACACCCTTTGGGACTTTATTGGGGCATATCATATGTAAGGAGGGTTTGTTGGTAGATCTTGCTAAAGTTGTAGTTATTGTGGGGTTAAGGGAGCCTACTAACCATAGCGTAGTACGTGGATTCCTTAGGCATATGGGATATTATAGAAAATTCATTAAGGGGTATGTCAAGATCACCACACCTTCAGAGGAGCTTCTTAGACACAAAAGTACCTTCCATTAGGGAAAGACGCAGCAGAGGGTGTTTGACACCTTAAAAGATAGGCTTATTACCACAACTATTTTATGATTTCCCTCTTGGGACAAGCCCTTCCATGTTCATGTAGATACCTTAGGAACTACCATCAGGGTAGTACTTACACAACTAGGTGAGGGGATTGTTGATCATCCTCTCTATTTCGCGAGCAGGAAGTTAACACCAGCAGAGCAGAATTATACCACAACTGAGTACAAGGCATTGTCAATGATCTATGAGTTTTTCAAATTTCAATAGTATCTATTGGAAACACCTTTTTATTCTACATTGACCACATGGAATTAAAGTATTTAGTAAACAAGCTTGTTCTTCAAGGGTACATATGTCGATGGGTGTTGTTATTTCAAGAGTTTGAGTTCACCATTGTAGTAACACCTGGAAAAAGAAATTGTGGACCTGATCATTTGTCAAGAATTGATTTTGGAGAGGACACGTAAAGTATTGAGGAAGCAATGCTAGACGCACAACTATTTAGATTATAATGCGTGCCCTTAGATTTGGAAGAGATTGTTGTATTTTTAAAAGAAGGTGTCACACTGGATGGAATGAGGGCATTGTAAAATAAGTAGTTGGCCATACGTGTCATGCTAGACATGTTGATTAGTAGAGACTTATACAAATTGGTACATGATGAAGTTTTGTGCATATGTGTGTTGGAGCATGAGCACCTGGCCATCATGGAGGAAGCACACGAAGGAAGTGTCGGTGGGCATTACGCATGTGATGCCACCACGTGCAAGATTTTAATCACAGTTTTATGGTGGGAAATCTTGTATAGGGATTGTAGGGATTTTTGTAAAGCATGTGACCACTGTCAACGCATTGGCAAACCAGGAAGGAGAGATGAAATGCCTTTGCATCCTATTCCTAGCACGAAGCCTTTTGAAAAGTGGGTGATAGACTTTATAGGACCTATTACACCAAAGGCATGTAGGACTGGGTCATGTTATGTCATCACTTGCATGCATTATCTCACAAGGTGGGTAGAAGTAGACCCTGACTAAAGATTGTCACGACAGGGACAATGACAAGGTTCCTATGGGAGAACATTATCACAAGGTATTGATGTCTTTTGAGTTTGACTAGTGATAGGGGTACACATTTTCTAAATGAGACCATGAGGATCCTACTATCTGAGTTCATGGTGGCTCATCATAAGACTATGCCCTATCACCCATAAGAAAATGGAACCACGGAAGCATTCAACAAAATACTGAGTCATACCTTGACCAAAATCTATGATGTTGGAAGACAGGATTGGGATGACAAGGTATTAGTAGTTTTATGGGCTTACAAGACTACGTATAAAAGACTAAATAAAGCCACAACTTTTCGATTTGTGTTTGGCATGGAAGCTATTTTACCAGTTGAATTTATGTTACCTTCTCTGCGAATAGTGCATGCAGGAGGATTAGTCGATGAACAAGCATTGGAAGAAAGAATTGATGAACTAATGAAACTGGATGAGAGACGATCACTTACCCATTGGAGCCAAACAATGGAAAAGGCAAAGCAAAAGGCTTGGCATGATCACCATATTAGGAACAAGAAATTTGAGGTTGGGTAGATGGTGTTACTATATGATTCCAAATTTCTACACCATCCTGGGAAGTTAAAAGTCCATTGGTTAGGTCCCTACACAATCTCATACATCCTTGATTCGGGTGCATGCCAGTTATAAGCGCTGGATGGAACGAAGCTGACTGGACAATTCAATGGCAGTAAACTGACGCCCTACTATAAATAAGTCTTCTTGGTGTTTGTAAATAAGGTAGTTTTTCCAGTTAGTTTAGAATTTTCCTTTATGCATTTTCCTTTCCTTATGTTTCACTTTCGCATTGTTGTTTTTTTTTGTGCCTTGGGCATCGGTAACCTTATTGCTATTTTTGGAGGATTTATGAGTTTGTATAGGACTACACATCGTTTAAGTGTGGGGTAGAGAAAAGTGAAGAAGTGTGTGATTAAAAGTACCAAGGAAGTTGTGTTGAAGAGCCTTGTTGAGTAGCCCGGTTGAAAGAGAGATGAAGAGAAAAGATAGAATGGTTGGTACCAGGGTAAAGCTACTCGTAGATCCCACGTACAAAGGAAAAAGAAGTGCAGTTAAAGCAATACGAGGTAGGTGAAAGTAAGAATCTAGAAAGAAGAAGTTCCTTCGACGCGTTTTGAGCGGGTGTAAGAATCTCCTGTTAGGTTGGTTTGGTTGCGCGCCAGAAGGTTGGAGTTTTCAAACAGGAAGGGTGTGTGAGGTAAAGAGGAGTTTTTCACACAGGAAGGGATACGTGAGTGAAGGTGCTGAAGATGGGCTTTATTTTAAAAATTCCACATTAAATGAACAAATTACAAGGTAGGTAAAGTAGCATTTAATGACCAGAAAAAGGAAAAACTATAAATAGAGGGTCGGGGCACTCTCATTTTACTTTGCAAAAATGAAGAGTTGGGAATATAAACAAGTGCTATAAGCTAGGGTTTTCCATATTTGATCAAGTGAAATATCTGTGTGATTAAAAACATGAAGATCCAGTTTGATATTGCGAACCTGAAGGAAGGAATTACACAGGCGTGGATAGAAGTGAAAATGCGTTGTCTTGTGAAGAATTTATCAAAGATAGGGTTCAACAAACTAGGGAATGGGTTTAGAAGAATTGTATCATGGATCTGAGATCAAAGGTTGGGAGAAGGAAAGTAGAGTAACAAGGAGAGGATTGGAGTGACACAATTACCTCGACCATGGCACCGAAGAAAGGAAAGGGAAAAGCGAAGGCTAAACAACTAGAACCTGAGGTAGATACAAATGAAGAATGGTATGCAGAAATGTAGTACCCTGATGGAGTGATGATGGGGAAGGAATGAGAGTCCCATTTGAGAAGCATACCAGTCAGTGACTATAATCACTGCACTAGCACTATAGAAAAGGAGATGGCATTAGAATTGGTACGCCCAACCAACAAGAAAACACCTGAAGGTTTTCCTATCTACAATGATGACATGAAGGTCAATCTGGTAAAGGAAGGGTTGCTGCAACTTTATGATTTGCCTTATTTTGGGAAGCCAGATCACTTGTACCAGTGGTTGATGTCTCAAGTACATGAGGACTACTTCCACTTTGCTGGGTGAAAGATGTGTGTAACTCCCTAGTTGATTACACAGTTTACATGCCTCATATGGGAGGGAGATAGCCTAGAAGATGACCTTGGCGATAAGGAGGCTATTCAGGAGACCATCATGGAGTACACCTGTAAGAAAGGGTCATGGTATTATGACATCTCAGACATCAAGGACCTAGTTATGAAGATGGTCGTGCACCTAGTAACAAAGCTGAATGGCCAAGAAAGATGGACGTAAGTCAACAAGCCATGGCTACATGTCTGTAGGAAGATTGCAGAGGGGACTATTTACAACTTGTTTGCATACATTGCCGAGGAAATTGTAAAGTGCATGAAGGAAGGGGACAAGATCCTCTTTGGAAATGTCCTGTTAACCATATTATTTGAAGAAATTGGAGTGTTGGATGCATCAGATAAGTTTTTGTGGGAGTACCCAGCCGAAGACCCTTCACCCACAAAGAGGTTTGAAAAGTATGCATGTGATACAATGACGGCTCCACATAAAGCATGTCTTGAAAAATGGTATATGCGCTTGAGAAATGCATTTGAGGCGGAGTGGAGGATCCCTGAAAAACTCCCAAAAACCACACAAGGAGAAGCTGAGTTCGCGGTGTACCAGCACTACTGCTTGGGTAGGTTCAAACTTGTTGACGAATCATGGAGCCCTTGGTGCAAGCTCCCTTTCACTTTCACTGCCCAATACTTCCAAGTGGGAGTGAACAAATTTAAAGAATCGAAGAAGCTAAGGCTGGAGCTAGGAAGGTTGGATCAGGAGCACAGGGATATGAGGAAGAAACTAAACTATCCTGGAGGTAAGCACACATACATGGAGAAGTACGTGTCACACAAGATCCATATGACTAGGCCAATAACACTTCCTATCACTGGAGGATCCGTGACGCGCGTATACATGCACATAAGGCCAAAGTTTGAGAATGGCACATACTTGGTGGATGAGATCTCAATACTTGAAGACCCCTTGGGAAAGAAGAAGCCAACGTCTAAGAAGAGGGGTAGAGGAGAGGAAGGAGCACCAAGTGTACCAACTTCTCAGACAATGAGCATTGCTTCTATGAGTGCCAAGCCGAGCACCTATGTCTAGAGAAATAAGTCTCCAGTAAAAGAGAAGATGCCAGAAGTAGAGCCGTCTGAACAACCCACCACCTTGGAGGAGTCACAAGAGGAAGAAGAGAAGGCATAATCTCTTGACCAGAAGACACCTCTCGGGAAGAAGCAAAAGGTAGATGAAGAAGCTGACTCGGAGGTGACCAACAGCTTGGAGAGATACCTGGGAGAAGGAGAGAATGAGAGTGAAGGAGGTGGTGATGAGGAGGAAGAGCTAGAAAAAGACAAGGAACCTTTGGAACCTCATGTTTATTTAGTGTTTATGACTCAGAGGAAGAGAGTGGGGATGAAAAGTCAAGAGTTCATATTCACGCGACGAAAAGGCACACAAGGTGATGAAGGCACTAAAGATACAAAGGTAGATGAGAAGGATACCGATGGAGAAGTAGGGAGAGAGACATAAGTTTTACCAAGGAGTAGATAACCGAAGTGGTAGAGTGAGAAGTGAAGAATATGCTCAAGGCCCTTGTAGACAAGGAGTTAGAGCATAGTGTAGACATAGTGCTAAAGGAAGGGAAGGAGGAGAGTGTTGAAACATGACATGACAACCTAGGAGGCCTCGTTCTGATAGTTAGCTTCCTTAAAGGCAACGCACTCGGGTAGAAGACCTTTGGATGTAGAACAAAGGCAGATAATGGGCTACATGGATGATTCAAGGAAGGTGCTATGTGCACATGATTCCAGAGCATGATACCCACCGAAATACTTATAGCCATGGGATCAGTTTGAGAAGGAGGGCGCATACCCCAGGACCAAGAAGATGCTTTCTTGGGAATTCAAGTTCCATGTCTATGAGCCAGACATTGAAGTCTGCCAAAAGGTGCTTATCACATTGCCAGAGTCTAAGGGAGACAACCCCTTAGTGAATTCTTAGGAGCTCTTAGATGAGTAAGTCTGCAATGCTCTAAACAAGGTCGCGGTGGAAATAGAGGTGAGGCTATTCACACGGAATGACAACATAAGGGATTTAGAGGGAAATCTGGCCAAGAAGGAGGAAGAGTTGGCTAAGGTGGCCAAAAGCTTAAAATAGGAGGAATTAATCAGCGCGCAGCTAAAGCGTGAGCTCAAGGAGGAGAAGGCAAAGGTGTAGGAGGTCTACAAGAAAGTAGACTCAATAAAAAGTGCCATCATTTTGAAACACCCAGATCTAACACCTATCCCCCAGAGGTATGCATCAATGCTGGAATGCCTAGAAGACTTAACGCGTGTCCTCACCATGGAGAGGTGACCCTTGGCATTGGAATCTATGGAGGAAGTGGCCGCGTGCCTGAAGGAGGAGGACTAGTTAAAAGTGATAGCACTTGTTGCAGAGTATAGTCAAGTACTCGCAGAGATCAAGGTCATTGCCCAGTCTGCAGAAGCCGCATACGATACATGCACGGATTGAGATAAGGTGGCAAGCTCTTTGGTTGCCATGCTTGAAGTAGAGCTGAAGGAGTTCTAGGAAAAGAACAAGGGGAACAGGGCAGAAAGGGACAAGGTTCTGGCCGATGTAGAAAATAAATCAGAGGCGATTGAGGCTTTAAGAAGCTCAACTAAGGCTCGGCTGAAGGAACTGTACCCCCAGATTACAAGGAGAATGGAAAATATTGTGTACCTAGGCAAGGAAATGGAACAAATTGTGGACATCTTGGGTGCCCAGGGAGTTGGTCTAAGCTTTGATGAAGTAAGCACCTTGGTGGGCGACCTATGCCAGAAGGAAAAGGGTGAGGTCAAAGTGTGGAGCAAGCTAGAGGTAGATCTGTGACGGGACTTTCCTAGCCTTCTGAATTAATGCCCCCCCATTCTTCATTCTTTCCCCTATTCTTTCATTCCTTATTCATTTTTGTAATATTTTTCTACATCTTGGTTCCATTGAACCAACTTGCACATTGGTCAAGTAGAATGTTTCCGAGGGTGGAGAACAGGTGTAGTGTGGGGTGATGTTGGGCCCCTAGAATATTGACTAAGTATGAAGGCACATGGGCGCGTAGGACCCCAGTTATAGAAGGGTGTGCAAGGAAAAAGTGCACAAGAGGAAGAGTTAAGGAGGCATATGGTTCACGCGGAATACGAAAGGAGGTTCGGGACTTATCTGATTTAAGAAACAAAGGTAGAACACATGAAAAGTGTGATCGGTTATGCACATGGATAAGATGCCAGCTTGGAAACAGGTGGCCCAAGAAAGAGCATGCCAACGAAGGAATCTTCTAGAAGACCATCATGAGATGGAGTGGAGAGCTTAGGATTGAAGGAAACATGCTCACTAAAGGACCACATTCGACACTTGGCGATGGATCTGAGGGCATGACAAGGAGATTTGGCAGTGTGGGAAGGTGATAAATACAAGTGCCTACGGACTAGAAAAGAGGATGAAAAGATAGACATAAGAGGAGAAGATAGGAGGGATAAATAGAAAGAAAGATAACATGGGTGAAGCTCTACAGGATTACTATGAGTGGAACTTTGATGCAGAAGGGAATGTACTAAGCTTAGCATTGTAATTTCTTTTTCCTTTTGGCATAATTATACAAGCCTAGTGATGTGCATGACTGCGGTCTACTCTCTATGGCTCTTTGTAATGAAACGATGAATACAATGAGGTTACCTATTGCAATTAGATATGAATATTAGTGGTTTTATGTATAATTCATTCATAGGAGTTCTCTTTCCTTTCATACTATGAATGAATGATTGTATATTTCCTTCTGTTACAATATATGTTATGGAGTATATTAAAACACTCGGTCTGAAGAAAATACAAGGATCTGGAGGCCGTTCTGAGCCCTATGATTCTTGTATGTCTAAACTTCTTTCCTGAATACTCTTATACTACTCATAGATGAATGCTTCCCACTAAAACTCACATAAAAGAGAGACTCGGCACCCATGCATGCCTCGGGTGAGTTCTCAGCTTCTGCTGGGTGATAGGCCGGCGTGCATGGGATTCCTTCCTTTTATAGTGGGAGTAAAATTGACTACATTCCACATTTATTAACACTTGCATAAGTGTTCTTGTGTGTCTAATATGTCTATTTGGTTTTTCCTTGTTGTTTTCATCACTTTATTTTGTATTGTGAAGGTGTTGGGAGCATCGAAAATGAGAATCAAAGAATTACAAGTCATAAAAAAATTGTTTTGTTGATTTAATGTTTA